>OZ026816.1:1315282-1915282 GCA_964023185.1 Macaria liturata | reverse complement strand
ATTGAAGACGAAATGCGGAAATGTTCTCAAACTACATTAAGTTTATGTTAATAGCCTTATTCAGTAATCTCTATAATCTTATAGGTTTTTAAAATCTCTGTGCTTCTGTACAAGTTATAACAATTCTGTGTATCAAGCGCTTGTCAAGATCCTACAACAGAACTCAAAACATTATGGAATGGACATTATTACCGTAGTTTGTCTCGCTCTAACTAACAGGGAAAGAAACGAGACAGCAGAAAAGAACATCCATTCCGTTATATTTTTGATGATATTGATATTTTAGCAACTTTTCATACATTTCAGTCGAAAGTAAGAGGAACAAAGTGAATCACGAACACTTTAGAAGCAAGATCCGTAAACGTAGTAAGCATTCAAAAATAAAACAAATACAAAAATAACAATCAAAATGTTCGACATTGATTTCGTTTTCGCTTAAAACTAATAAAAACAATTTCTAAATATTTCTTTGCAAGGATTATCTGGTGTGTGGTTTGCATACAAACTGTCGATGGTTTAATTAGTAAGATATACATTTAATACATTTAAACAATAGATGCAATGCCTTGCCAATTGCCTTGAATTATTTAAGAGCTAGCTTTCTACATATATTGTTGTTTAATTATGTAATGCAAACTTTGATTAGGTACGTAATTTTCAAATATATAATCAAATAATGCAAAGTTACAACAGGTCAACAGGCGATGTTGTTATTGATCTTCTTAGCTAAAGTCCATTATTAAGTCCTTTTCCGATCTGTGTGAAATTTCGTACCTCTATTGAAAATATAATTTTACAGATAAATTAATTTAGGTTCCATTATAACGTTGAAAGCAAAGTCCAACGCTTGAAACTGTTTATGCCAGTAATAATTGAAACTGCAAATTCTATATTCCGCATTTATATTTAAACGTAACCGTTTGTCGGTTTGCAAATGGCGTCTCGCTGACTGGGTTATGTTCGGTGCAGTTTCCTGTATCCAACGGTATCACAAACTATAAACGACCCATTATATAAATCCGACACACATCATACGAAGGTTTAGGTAAAAATAGTAATAACACAATATGTAAGGCTTGCTTTAGTACCCTATACACAAAACCTTATGGAAATTTTAAAAAGTTAATGATTTATTTATTGCCCATACACATTTAAACTATTTTAACAAGTAACTACATTGTATATTTTGATGTACTTTTTTTACGTGTGATAGGTTTTCATTTGATTGCAGCCTGCCTGATGGCATTGCTGCAGCCTAGGGTGTAACACGCTTACCTAGAAGATACCTATTAACTTATTGTACCTTTTAAACGTTACCACCAATAGCCCTATCTGAATTTGCCTATTATGCCGAATAGATCCACGTAACAAGTCAATTACAAAAACCAAGCGATACGTTTTCACGATGGATAAACTTTCATTGGACACGACTAAAAATACCAAATACTCAAATAAATGTAAAAGTAAGCAGTAATTACAATATATGGCCTTCCAATATGTTTTTTTTTTTTTTTTTTTTTTTTTTTTTTTTTTTTTTTTTTTTTTTTTCCGCCAGAGGGCGTGTGGCAGTGAACATCGGCTCCGTATTCAATTAATGTTTAAAAATAAATAAGTGAATATAAGAGGACGAAAACGCTATAAGTGTGAACTATAAGCAGTGATTCTACTGTGAAAGTGTTTTCTTCGCAAAAAATCAGTGCGTTGTGGAGAAATTTGCGAAAAATACTTTGACAAGAAATTGCGCGTAAAGACAGTTCAAAGCAAACAGTGAAAACAACAAAACAGACAAGTAATATCCCGTAGATTACGGAACAGTGCTAATAAAGTGATATTCAGAACAAAACAGTCAATAATAACTTCGTAGTGATTTGTGAATACAATATAAACAAAACCAAATTAACGGCCAAAACCGTCGTGTTGGACTTTGAACCCGGAACTCACAACAGTGACTAACAAAAATCTTGCTTGTAACGACAATTCAACCTACAAAGCAAAATACGACTAAATATTTCGAACCATTACTTAATGTTTGAGTAGCCGAGTGGTTGTACGTTGAGACTCTCAAGCGCGTGACCCGGGTTCGGATCTCAAGTCGACAAATTATTTTTGTGGTTAAATTGAGATTGCCTAAGCAAGATACATTACTGGACACGTTCTTAACTTCACCTACCTAACTACCTACATAAAAAGAGTCACCACTAGTACACAAAATGTCGGACTCAAATTGTAATATGCTACACTTAATGAACGCTTTGAGAGAACAAATACGAGAAGACAATGAACGCAGCCTTAACAAAGTAGAAGGCAACTTATCAAATAAAATGGACGTGAGATTCTCTCGATTGGAAGACAGCGTAAATGGAATTATAACTACCCAAACCCACCACGAAAAACGTTTAGACGACTTAGAGAGAAATGTACGACAGAGGAATTTGATATTTTTCGGTATTGCTGAAGAAGAACGCAACTACTCGGAACTCGAAGACATTATTGTCAACTTAGTACAACTTACAATGGAACTGGAATGCGACAAGCGCGACATCGAATTCGTTGGTAGAATGGGCAAGAAAAATACAAAGCCTAGACCAATAAGAGTCACTCTCTCAACTTATGGAAAGAAAATCGCCATTCTACAGAATAAACCCAGAGGAGTTGACCACGCATGGTATGTTAAGGAAGATTTCGCACCAAAAATTCTGCAAAAGAGAAAAGAGCTGCAAGAGGAAGTAAATAATTTAAGAGACCAAGGAATTCGAGCAGTTATCAAGTATGACAAAATAGTTAGATTACACAATAACAATAAGGACCTCCATGCTGACGTCGAGAAGAATAGCAAACGTAAAAGACCCGACCAATCCCCAGAGCCTGAAACTGAAACCGAAACCCGCAGATCACAGCAGGATAAATGTAAGCAAGTGCCTAAGAAGACAAAAGCGCAAAATATCACAACTTTCATAAGTAGTCAGAAAAAACCAATCAAAAAACAAATTACGCCCACACCAGGAACCAGTAAGCATAACGAATACACCGTAACAAAATCTCCAACAAGTAGTAAGCAAAAGGACATCATATTAATTAAATCACCAACGCCCACTCCAGGAACCAGCAAACATGACAATAATACATTAGTACAAAAAAACTAAGCTGCAGATCTCCTCCAAGCCGGCTGGTCACCGTGGAGGAGCAAGACCAAATACCCCCCAGCAAGAAACATAACAAAAACGAGATAAAAGACAATAACATATTTATAGCAAGTCTGAATGTCAGAACTTTACTTGGCGACAGTCGATTAACTGAATTAATTAATAGCACCGAAAAAGTAAAGTGGGACATCCTTGGTTTATGCGAAGTCAGAAGGGCAAAAGAAGTTATAGAAGAATACCCAAATTTTATCCTGTATCACAGCTACACAACGAAAGGAAGAAGAGGAGTCGGACTAATCATCAAAAAACACTTAAAAAACAACATTACCAGGTTGGAGACATTTTCTGACAGAGTTGTGTTGCTCGAGATGCAGTTTAGTAAAAATAATACTTGGACTATTATACAAGCTTACGCCCCAATGGAAAAGAGCACACCTATAGATTTACTAACTTTCTACGAAACCTTAGAAAAAGCAGTTGCTTCCTCAACCTCTAAAAATTTAATTGTAATGGGAGATTTTAACTCTCAAATTGGCAAGAAACAATGCGGTGAAGATATAGCGTACGGAAATTTTTCTCATGGAATAAGGAGTCCTCATGGAAAGGAATTAATAAGATTTGCCCTGGAAAATAACCTAAGGATCACAAACACAATGTTCAGAAGAAAAAAGAAAAGGTTGTGGACTTGGAAAACACCTAACAACATGCACTTCAACGAGATTGACTTCATTCTAACAAATAAACCAAACCAGATAAAGAAGTTTGACGTGATTAACACACATTTCTATACTGACCACAGAATGATTAGATGTCGACTCGTCATTAAAACCCTGAGAAAAATAACTCGCAACCCACCACCGGCTTTAAGAATAATACCAGAGTTACCAGTAGAAAAATTGGAAGAGCTAAGTGAAAAATTTCATACTGCCATAGACAATAGCGATGATCTACATACACAATATAAAAATCTACAAGAACATTTGACGAATACAATGCAAGAAATGACACTCGAAAGGAAGAAGACGAAGAAATGCATTAGTGAAAAGACAAAAGATTTACTAGAAAGAAGGAAAATATTGTTTAAAGAAGAGAATACAAGAGAAAACAGGAAAGAAATTACTAGAATAAGCAAGGAAATAAATAGAAATATAGCCAAGGACAAAAAACAATACAGGCGAGAAGTTTTGGAAAAACATATCAAGAAATCAGGAGCTATCAAGAAAGCGTTCAAGGAACTTACAGACAAGAAAGAGTGGACGGCGAATGTAAGAACGAAGAAAAATAAAATCGTAACTAAAAGACCTATAATAATTAAAGAAGCGACCAAATTCTACGAAGAATTATACAACACAACGCAGACATCACATTTTGACATTAATAATTTGAATCCTATGACATTACCGAATATACTTACAAGCGAAATAAAACATGCAATTATGACTCAAAAAGATGACAAAGCTACAGGAGAAGACTGCATTACGAACGAATTTTTAAAAGCTTTGAGTAATTTATTACTTTCCCCGCTACAAAAGCTCTTTGACAATATCCTGAAGAAAGGGACTACACCAGAGGAATGGAGCAAATCAACCACGATTTTGTTGCATAAAAAAGGAGATAGGAGCGAACTGGGCAACTACAGACCGATCAGCCTCATGTCTAATATATACAAAATATTCTCAAAAATAATATTAAAAAGAATAACACCCACATTGGACCAAAACCAAGCAGAGGAGCAGGCAGGATTTAGGAAAGGGTACTCGACAGTTGACCACATTCAGGTAGTGACCACGATTATAAGCCGATATATAGAATACAACAAAATCCTGTACATAGGCTTTATAGATTTCACTAAAGCATTCGACAGCCTTGAGTTTAATTCAATATGGCAAGCACTACGAGAACAAGGAGTTGAAGAAGAGTATATCAAGGTTCTTCATAATATATACTCAAAAAGCTCGGCGAAGATCAGGATGGAAAAAAGTGGACCAGAATTTGCAGTCAAGAAAGGTGTAAGGCAAGGAGACCCAATGTCACCAAAAATATTTTGTGCAGTGCTGGAGATGATATTTAGAAATATAGATTGGCAAAACGAAGGAATAAATATAAATGGAGAACAGCTAAGTCACCTACGTTTCGCTGACGACATCGCAATCTTTGCTGAAACACCAGAAAAAATAGAAAGCATGATACTGGACCTTGCAAGAGAAAGTAAAAAAGTCGGACTATCATTAAACGCATCAAAAACTAAAATAATGACAAACGGGAAACGAGCTAAAGTAACAGTAGACAATGAAAACATAGAATACGTGACTGAATATACCTACTTGGGGCAATCGATGGCTTTCAAAGATCTGACAGAAAAAGAAATAGATCGAAGGATCGGATTGGCTTGGAAGAGGTATTGGAGTCTCAAGGAGATTATGAAAAGTAAAGATATTGACACCGCCATCAAGAGCAAAGTATATGACATCGCAATACTACCTTGCCTGATATATGGCTGCCAGACATGGGCGTTGCGGAAAGAAGATGAAAACAAACTAGCCATATGTCAAAGAAAGATGGAGAGGAGTATGTTAGGAGTAAGATTATCGGACAGAATTAGCAATAAGAAAATCAGACAAAAGACAAAGATAAGAGACATAGTAAAAAGCATTAGGACTTTGAAATGGAATTGGGCAGGACATGTTTGCAGAATGAAAAATGATAAATGGACAAAAAAAGTAATAGAATGGATCCCTAGAGGTGACTTACGCAAGAGAGGCAGACCACATAGACGATGGGAGGACGTGTTCACCCAGAGACACGGGCAAACGTGGAAGAGACTGGCAAGAGACAGAAAGCAGTGGACTAGACTGGGGGAGGCCTACGCCAGAGAGGCGACAGACGCACTTACTTAAAAACATTGACTTCAAAGAAACTTTTGACACAAATAAAACCATTATTTCAAAGTTGGACATTATGGGACGAATATATTCAACATCAACTGACGAAGACTATTTTTATGGACATGGAAAAACTAATTTTGCAATGTGTTCTTGTTGTTATATTTCCATTTTAATAACATTTGAAATTTTGTTTTGTAATGAATAATAAATGAATTACCTACTAATTATTAACTGAAGCATCTGAAATAAAGGCTATTTTTATTTTTATTTTATTTATTTTATTTTATTTACATTTAATACGTTTTTTACTTTAGTTTTTGTATAGAAACAACACACTAGACTTGCCTTTACATCGGCCATATACTCTTATCATGTCGTAAAAGTATAAAAAATACAGCTTCTTTATGGAAAAAAGCGCATATCATACAAATCTGTTTAATTTCGGAATTCTTTGGCGCTTTTCTCCTTATTTTCACCATAAAAATACTTTGCTGATATAATGAAAGGTCCCTTAAAAGTGTGTCCTTTTTATTGAAGATAGGCTCACGCTTGACTACAACTCGTCCGATGTTAAGCATAAAACATAAAAGTATAGTTCCGATGTAAATAAAGATAAGCGCAAATGCGGGAAAACGAATGGTTAATTAATTTTTACCTATTTGAGTGTTATCACACAATTCGCTTCTATTTGTTAAATGCAGAATTTTCTGCAACGGTTTTCTTCCTAAATGGAAAGTAAATAGAAGATAGTCACCATTTACTATAAATATGATACAGGCTAGCCCCCAGTTTGGGGTCTACTGTAAATATTATAATCCTATTATGTATTGTCAATTAACTAAAATATGAAAATTGTAATGTGTAGGTTAAGTTTAACATTTTTATGTTTACCTACATTTTAAGAGCGAGAAAAGATTATACTAAGAAAAAATATCTAAGATTTGTTTATAAGCTATCTTAAACTTTGCTAGACAAAAATACAGTTTCTTTATTATTCTAATAAGTAATGAAATTTGCTAATCACAATATCAAATAGTTTTCAAAGACTTCTGTCCGATCTGTGCCATTTTTGTATTGAATAACTGATCACGGCGGTATATCTTCTATTTACTTTCCATTACAAACATTTACCTATATCTGTATTTAATAGGTTCCTATTGTTACTTATAGATGTTGGCTACTTGTTCCTATGTGAACCAATAGATACTTATACCTACAAGACAATAGAGACATATTACAGTCATACCTATATAAGGTATGTATTGCTGTGGCCTGGCTGGGATCTCTTCTATCGGATAGAGTTGTACCCATTGAGCTAGGATTATACACAATACAGTCACAAACGCTCGAAAAAAATGTCCGAGCCAAAACTCTGCCCACGCTACTCGTTGAGCAGACTTTTGGATTACCTATCTCTTTTGCACGTTCTTTAAATATGTAAGAGCGAAAGAGACATGCAGTCTTTTGTTTGCTCTCGTTGACGATCGCTCGTTCAGACACTCCTGCACTTTTTAGTTTGAGATTGTGTCTCTGTATAAGTTTAGCTCAATGGTTGTACCTTTTGTTGCTTTTAAGTAACTACTGATACACATAGGTGTCTATATATATCTATTGTTGCTTATAAAAGGTACGGTAGTTACTGTTGCATTTAAGGTCTTATAGACGTCTATTTTACTTAACAAAGATACCTATTGTTACATATACGTACTTATATGAAACAGTAGACACAAATACGAAACAATAGAGACGTATTAAGGTGACACAGGTACCTATTGCGGCGGCTTGGCGAAGGAGAACCTCGGCATAAGTAGTTACTGTTGCATTTAAGGTCTTATAGACGTCTATTTTACTTAACAAAGATACATATTGTTACATATACATATATGAAACAGTAGGTTCATATACGAAACAGTAGATACATATACGAAACAATAGAGACATATTACTGTGACACAGGTACCTATTGCGGCGGCTTGACGAAGGAGAACCTCGGCAGTGAGATGCCGAACTTGGTCTCGAGGCCGGTGAGCACGGGCAGGGCTACTTGGTACCCGCCGATGTGGTGCGCCTTCTTCACTGGCTCCTCCATCGGGGTGGACACGTGCAGCTCGGAGCCGGACGGACGACTGGAGAAAAGAAGTGGGTTTTTTTAGATAACTTATAAATTCGGACCACGATGCGTAAAATTCATCTCCCTCTTGAGTCGTTCCTCATGACTGAGGGTCGTGACTCCCCCGTAGAAATTAAATCGTTATGGGAGTTCTCTTGGGCAGATACATCGTGGTGGGCGCCCAGGTCCTTCCACGGAAGACACACGTCCTCGGATATTGTGGTCCTCAAACATTTCGGTTTCCTCACGATGTTTTCCTTCACCGTTAAGCGAGTGCAAACCACAGATATTTTGAAAAATACATATCATTGGTGTAGGGCTGTATTCGAACCAGGATGCGTCTGAATGTAAAGCGGACACTAAAATCGCTAAGACACACTCGCTTTAAAAAAAAATACTATACACAAAATTAGTTTTCAGCAAATATATGCAAGCGAAGAACAATTTATTACATAATAACCCTGGCCTGGGAATCCCTGTATACCTCAATAAAAAAAATATCATGACATTATAAAAAAACCCGTTGTCAAGGAATAAAATGGGTAGTTGACATAAAGAGGTAGATGAACCGGTACGGTGTATTGCTATTCTTTTGACAAATGTCTTTTTTTATGTATTTGTTCAGAGTTCCTCGAACGGTATCCAAGGTCTTTTGGAAAATGTTGCCGGTCCTGTCTTGTGTTACCGTTAGCTAGTTTGAATAATTAAGATATACTCACGATCCTCCGAAGTCGACGTAGAACAGACGTTGCAGAATTTCGTACGTGACGAGAGTTACACCGAACTGCGGCGAGGAACGGAACACACGTGCTGAAATATCATTATAAAATCATTAATGAACCGCCCTTATTTTATAGCTATTACTTGTTCCAACTTGTTTTCATTTATGTTGGCAATAAAGATCTTTCTATTATGGTCTTGTGTTAAGAAAATAAGTTCTTAATTTAAAGGCGAAATGTCTTTGTAGCTTGATTTTATATTTATAGTTCACTTGTTGTAAAGTTAGTGAAAAAGCCTAAAATGCAGCTAGCTTAGTGTAACTACTATCCGTTTTTGTGGTTTACATTATTTATCACGCACGGGAGACTGTATGTTAAAAAGAAATGTTATGAGCTTTTTTCTCTATAATATTCGGTCCTAAAATTGTAACATTTCAATGGACTAAATGTCTTGCGGATGCTGTGATAAAGTGTAGCAGACATTTATAAGTGTATGATTATGTTTTTAAGGATTTCTAATGTTACTATACACACCTATAGCCCCCTTCCAGAAGGCGCGCGCGCCCTCTTCTGCGTATATCTTCCTCGTGGCATCGATCACTCCGTTGTATGAGGTCTGGCCTGTCCGCGCTACCACCTGCAAATTCAAACGTATTAATTTCCAAATAAATAAAAAGGTAACAGTTTTTTATTGAAACTATTAAATACGATTGAGACATTTCTTTGTAAAACCAGTCATTGAAACGATTATCCTGTCAACTCGTGTTGGTAATCCTAACTTCCGGTAGTTTTGTTTTAAAAGCGTATGTAAATTGGAAATTTGTGTTGTTTTTTGCACTAATTATTGACTTTAGACTTATATTTGGTCATAATTATTGTCACAGTGATATAGTCTGGCTGATATCATGGGGTCATAGCATCAAATAAGTTTATTTCTTCAAGTTTCAGGCTACATATTTCTCTTTCAATCTTTATTTTGTTACCTTCATAAACTAGAACTAAAAATTAAAGTAAATCTTAGTGTTTACCTGTAATCTAGTCTTGATGACGTCAGCAGGAGTGACCAGTGAGGCGGCTGGTATACCCGCGATGGCTCCCGCAGCCAGGAGAGTCAGGGGGTGGTTGTAACCGTTCTCATCTGCGAATTTCGCCTGAAAACACATAATATAGTCCAGTTAGTTGTAGGTAAGGGTAAATGCTCCGCCATTAAAAATGTCTGAAGCCTGCTTAAATTGAGAATTGAATAGATTTTACAACTAGTTTTGATAACGTGGAAAACTCAATACTTTTTATAAAGGCGGTCTAATACAAAAATAACATTTCTTTATAAGGTAAGGAAGGCACTCTTATGTTTTTTTATAAGACTAGTCTGCATTTGATCTTATCTTGTCTGATGGTTACGATACGATCTTTGTCTGATATCGGATAACCAAGCTGTCTTCGCAACGCCTTTAAACAGGAAGAGAAGTAAAAAATATTTTAGATGCTCTAAAATTATACATTTATGCATATAATTGTTATAAAGTAACTAGGACTTTTGCTACATAAAATTCTGAAAAAGTTTGCTATGTATCATGAGGTGTTTATTTATGTAATGCTGGCACTTACACTTATTTTTTTCTAGACTTTTTAATGTCATGGGATGGTATTTCATAGTATTCACACTCTAGCTTGGTTATTTATATTACGTAAGTTATCTCGTTCTGCCATGAAAACAATATACAATAAACCAGCAGCTCACCTTAACATGCGCGTACGCAGGGAAGTATATAGCGCTGAAGGGCACGTCTCTCAGCAGACACGCCTTGGCCCCCTTGTAGAGCCCGAACAGACCCAGCTCCTTCACCACGGACCAGGCGCGCACTTTCTGTCCGCCCGCGATCTCGCCCGCCACCTGCAGACGGATCTTCACTATCTCCAGCGGGTTGGTGAACACTACTTGGGAGCCTCCCGCCTGGAAAATGAAATGATAATCATTAATATACATCATAATACAGAATCGAAATATTTCTAGTATGGTGTACAGAAAACCCTCAGCGTACAACAGAAATTGCAGCAATACAAATTTAAATAGAAATGTACGCACACCTTGAAAGAATAAATAAAGGGATTTTATTTGAGTATTTTTTTTCGGACTAAAGTTAACACATTTATGAGGCGGATTTATTTTAAATTTTTGCTACTGTATTTGCTTGTTTTAGCTATTTCAGTGAAACGATCAAAAAATCAAAATCAAATAAAAAATCATTTATTAAACTTAATTTTTATGTACAAGTTTGTAGCATATAACTTTAACATTAGCTATAGTATAGCTAGTTAGGTCAGATAGATGTTGTTTCTCACAGAAGGCCATACGTTTGACATTCGTGTTTAAAAATAAATATATAACTACCATAAACTGCGTTAAATAAATTAACCGTAGAAATTTCAATGATTAAATTTCGCAATAAAACTTACACATGCTCCAGCCAGAATTTCAGCGTATAACGATATGTTGCCATTCTTGTCCATGAACTTGTCTCGAACCAAGTCGTTCATCTGAAACACAATATAATGGTTATGATCTTATTGAGTTTGGAAATTATTTACTAACCATACACTTATAAAACATTTGATATAATAGTGTAAATAATAATCCTATTATACAAAATCATGCACAACAAAACATTTAAAAGGATTCCACTTTCATATTATAAACTTTTTACATGCAAAAAAATCGATGACCTGAATGATGTGTCTAAAACTGTAGTAAACTAATGCACTTATTGACAATTATTTAGCACAGCACGGGGACTAATAGTCTTTCCACCATGATTGTATCCACTTGGTGTATGGTGACAGGTGGATATAATAGTAGAAAGACTATTAGTACCGGTGCCATGCTAGCCCTGCTGGGTAAAGGTCTCCAACTATCCCGCTTCACTCATACTACATTTTTTTATGTGGGATAAGTTTACGTTTGACTACAGCCTGCCTGATGTTAAGCATTGCTGCAGCCTAGGATATAACACGCTTACCTAGAACATACCTATTAACTCTAGATTTGAAGACTCCTGGATGAAACACGGCTTAAATTATTAAATTAATTAAACAACTTAAATTATTGTACTCACAGTGAGTTTGATGGCCTTCTCCGGCGCGACCCCGATGAGCTGCGGAACCAGCCCGCGGTAGAGCCCCAGCATGCCCTCGTGGCGCACCACCTTGCGGAAGCAGTCCCAGGAGTTCCTGTACGCCACCTCGCCGATGAAGGAGCCCGTGCGTTGGTTCTGCATGCGCGTCTTCACCAGGTCGATGGGGTATACTGCGGACGCACCCACGGCTGGGGAGATAGAGGAATTGATGGTTAAATTATTAAAGCACAAAACTTAAAATTGTGATTTGGGTATAGGAGGACAGCAGCCCTCATATACATAAATAATGATTAAAATCTTCCAAGAGGAAAGTAACACACATGGTATTTAGGAAATGCTTAGGATGCATGGGAAATCTTTAAGGACCCTTGAAAGTTTGCATGAGTACATAGGAGAATAGTTAGAATATTATTTTGAACTTTGGCTGAGTTTGTTAACCATGTTTTTTCCCACTCAATAACTATAGTTTTTTTTATATATGACACACTCAAAATTAATAATCATATTATTGTAACACGTATTACAAGCATTTTAATATATAGTTATAAAATATACTAATTTCTTAGTTAATTCTCATATCAAATCTACGCGCTGTCATTGGTGGATTTCATATGTTCGCCAAAGCATGTAGAAAAAACTAAACCTTGTTCAAGAAAGGATAAGAAACGAATACATACCACCAGCAATAGATCCGAGTGTGAACCGGTACGTGCTCTCCAAAATCTGAATCAGGATGCTCCTCTCTTCGGGACTCTGCAACAAATGTAGACTAGAATTTATACTGCGCTGGGGGCAGGAGGCAATATAGCAGCGGTAAGATTAATGTAAACATATGTTTTTTTTTGTATGTTCGTTGATCAATCCACCTACTTGTAGATGTCGGAGATGTTGTCCAACAAACACTGATCACACACAAAAAAAATGTTGATGCGAAGTTTAATCTATAAGTAGTGTAAACATTATGTTGGTAATATCGGGCTGGGGATCGTACCTTATGGCAATCTGGAGAGGCCTATACTCAGCAGTGGTAAAAACTAGCTTACACTCCCTGGGGACCATAATGTATGGCGCGATGACGAGGCCTATATTCAGCTTAGTAGACACAGACTGATATGATGATGATGAAGATTAATGTACGCTTTAGAAAATGATAACCTTTTCTTTCAATATCTTTTTATGGGTCTTAGTATGTTGCGAGAAAAAGTAAAACTCGAAGGCGTTGATTGTTAAACCGATCTGACGACAAAAATAAAGGCGAAATGTGTTCCAATAAAGTCCTTATCCTAAATCTAAATCCTAGGTAGCTCACATTGCTTATTCTATCAGGAGGTGCTTTCTGAGAAAATGCTGCTAGTAGTAGATTCATACAAAAATGGGTTGATTCTTTTAGTCACTACAATACACAGCATACCTACAGTATTACAATTGAGAAGAATGTAATAAGTACATTAAACTTGCCGCTTCTAAGACATGTTAAACGTTTGTAATAAATATAATTTTATTTAAATATTCTTTCATAAATAGGAGGCATAACACATGTACATAAGTAATATTTGAGTATGACTGTATTTTTAAATAAAATCATATTATTTAGCTATTAAATTAGCTTAGATTTATTATAACACAAAAGTTTTAGCGTTTTTGTAAATGTGTAAAGTTTAAGGCACTATTCCAAACGCATTGGTTTTTTCATCTTTTGTGGAATAGCACCTTAATGATGTACATGCTATGAGATAGTGTGATTTTCTGGTGTTTGATGTATTATTGTTAAATTATACCTGTCTCCTATTTGTAACTTACTCTTGTGGCCCTCCTTGTAGTTATATTTATGTGTGTACTACATAGTACATAATGTATAATGATTTATGTATCTGACTTACCATTTCAATTAAGAAGAACTTATGATACATAGGTACATGTTAGCATACCTACATGTGAGAAATTTAGATGCTGTGCCAATGCTTTTGAAAATGTGTTAAGATAAGACGTACAATGAATATGGATTCAGTCGCATTAGTCAGCAGAATTGAACTCACCAAAATATATCCTTCTTACACTTTGTATATTCGACAAGGACATATTTTAGTTCGTATTATTCCGAAAAATCAACTTGTATGTACATAGAAAATTGCTATTCAAATCGTGAAAGTCTTTGCTAAGCCTAGCGTGATCCTCATAACGAATTAGGAAGGAATTAAAACTATTTAAAACTACCGAGAAGAAAATCAAAAGAACATAGAAACATCATAAACTTCCTTGAGCATACTTACCAATATCTGGCCCAGATATTGTTTTAATCGATAAGGTTCTTTTATTATATTTACCTCCTCCTTTTGAGCATTGAAAGAAAGAAGAAAAATACAGACCTTTAAGCTAGTGATGTTCCCAAGCACACATAAAATAATCTGTTAAGTTGGCTTGTCCGTGTGAGAGTGAGACAAAAATAAATAAAATAAGTATTTCTGAACTACAAAAATCAGCTATTGGTCCAGCAGTTCATTGTTTTGTTTTTTCTCCCGTACATTTATATATTGTGATAAAACAAAACTCAGATCTATATCAGACCTTTGTTTTTCAGAAGAACTTAAAATTTAGAATGACCACATTGACCAGAGATGAGACAAACAACTTTCTACATAGCTACAATATAATATTTTTCATTCGATATCAGTTTGATATTTAGTTCCAATTCATATTTTGAATTATATTTACGCTCATCTTTGGTATGGTCAGATAGTTCCTAACAGCGGCATGAATTAAAAAAAAACTTTTATTATCATCGGAAATAAGGATATGTTATTTCAGTACAGATAATGTTATAGAATATTATACAGCATCTAAATTGATTTCATGCCGCTATTCTAAATCAATAGTATATTTGTCTCACTCACACACTAAATTACCATGTACATAAATACAAACTAAACATACATTTTAAGTGTTAGCGCGATCTGTCGTCTCCTGTAATTGTTGACATGTACACGTTAAAACAAGAGAGATAGAGAGAGAAGATATGAGATGATGTAAGTTAGAGCGGGATGGATGTACTTACGGAGACTGCTTTTATTTCGGCGACTCTGCGAGTGACTTGCTTGAAGTATTGTTCGGGAGTAATCGAGTTTAGGTCGTTGTATACGATGCGGCTGAAAGGGAGAGAAAAAAAAAATGGTAGGTATAAAAAAAATTGGTGAGAATTTCACTACATAATAGTGTAAGTTTGTTCTGGCAAACACTTAACATTGAATTCCATACGACCCTACTTGTCAAAAAGGTTTTTAACATATCGTCATAGGTTATAAACTGTCTATTTGTAAATGCTGCATTTTGGTCACCCTTAGACTAACGATTTCCATCGAATCCAAACTTTGTTTTATCTCGTACGAAAAGTCGGGATGTCGGGATCTCAATTCCGCTCGAAATATAATTTAAAGATCTTCAAATAGAGTGTATTGGTTATTTATAGGCTTTATTTTTTGTCGTTCCACCATTGTTTCCCGCAACATAAGTCAAGGACATTTTCTGGCTGAACATTTTGCTGAGGCGTTATGAAATTTTATGATCGCCATATTAGAAACGTCACATGCAAAATTTATACTTGTGTATGATAACTGAACTTTTTTATAGGCTTGCTTGGATACGCTAAAATCAGGCAAATTGTAGAGAAGGATGAGCATATCTGTTCTATTAAAACATATTAATCGGTGTAAAATAATTAAAAATCATATATCAGGCTCTGTTAACTGATCATTGCGGGGAGCCATAGTGTCGCATATAATCGACTACCAGATTTATCTATGTTCTGGTACTCTATTTCCAATCAAAAGCAATCGATTGGCATTGATCAGCAAAACACAGCTGATAACAAAGCGGGTGTAACAGGAACGTATTACAGCATTTGTATTTTTCCATTCTATCGTACGTATGAACGTGTGCAAATTTAAACATCGAACATTGTATACTGTTTAAATATTTATAGCTCATTTGGGATTGCATTAAAAGCATCCTCATCTTTAATCCTATACCTTATTAATGAGGATCGTATCCTTCCTCAGAATTATTATGGCACTAAAACATATTGTAGCGCCCAGGTTCTTGACACATTTTCTATAATTTTGTTCTTTTCATAGGTACTTGTCAGTTTACACAGTATGATTTTTTATCACAGCTTAGCGCAAATCTGTACATTATTTACTTGAAAGCAAAGTCTTAAGTGTATGATGCCACGTCAGGAACGCTTAGAGCGATTTAAGAATTCTCGACACCAGAGTTGGCCGTTGTCATACGATTTTACTTAAGTGCACGACAGTAATCGAACCAAGGGCAGTCTTATAATAATCTAAGGATGACTTTCTTGTCCAAATGCTGTATCATCATCATCTACAGCCACTGCTGGGTACGAGTAAAGGCTCTCTTTGCATATGCATAAATACTATATGGCGCATTAAATTCCGATTGTAGCCTTATCATAAAGCACTTGACTATTGTCGGCTGAGCGATTAGGCTTCACTTAGACCCCCTTATCGAGGAGATAAGGGTACTATCGCCAGCGTAGTATTGTACGGAACAGGGTTTATCTGTGTGATTAGATACTGTGTCACATCACAGTCACATCGTTTAGGGGTGCACTTATTTTATGTTTTTGGCAAGAGAGCCAGTTCAATTTTAATATTGATCTTTTTTCAAGTTTAGAGTCATTATCATCGGGTGCCATCTTCATATAGATGATTCGAGGTCAATCGGCAAAATTTTCTGCGTTCCCATGCTGCTTCTTTTAGATGTGGATAGCTCAGTTTTGTCCACTTTTGAATGTCGTCTAGCCACTTCATTCTCTGACGTCCAGGGTTTCTTTTCCCTGGAATCTTGCCTTCGTGACTTTAAGAGTATCATATTTCAAATTGAATTTATTCTACACTAATGACATATTTAATTTACAAAAAGAGTTGCGGGTGTTAGTTCCAAAACGTACACACATTTTTTTTGAGAGTGGTATTTTTACTTAGTTTTGTTCGATCAGTGGGCCGAGATATTTAGCGTACTGCCAAAAAATTGCACAAATAAGTTGCACAATTCTTTTCAAAATAGATTTCGACAAACATAAACAGAGAATTTACTACTCAATGGTGCTTTATCACTAATTCTATTGTTTCTAACAAGTTAATTAGATTATTTTTCTGAACTACTGTACTATTTGGCCTTGATTGGAACCCAATGTGATTGAATTGATTAAAAATTGATTAAATAAATTTACTTTTTTTTGTAATTTCCAATAGTTTGTCTTGAGTAAACCCTATTTCATCACCATGACCTTGAATGATCAAATAATTTTAATCAATGAGCAATAATAATTGCGCGTGATCATTGCGTGATCAAAACATGATTGCACAATAACTGTAATGTGTACGTTATTTGATAGGAATAAGGATGTAATAATTACACGCAAATATTTTACTTGGATTGTGAAAAGTTAAAAAAACACTAACTTTAAAATAAGGAAGGGATTTTCTTCTAATATTTAATACCGAACCGAATTAACCAAGTATGGAGGTTGCTATAACTGGTTTAAAAGTTTTAATCCCAGTTTGATAGAGCCCGGCACCACTTTTTATAGTCTCAATAGTCACGATCACTACATAGTATAAAGTAAAGTCGCTTCCCGCGTCTGTCCGTGTGTTGTATGTATGCATAGATCTCTAAAACTATACTACGGATTTTGAGTCATTTTTGTTAATAGCTAGAGTGATTCAAGAGGAAGGTTAATATGTATAATAACGCGTGCAAAGGCACGGGCAAAAGCTAGTTTGATATAATTAGATCACTTGAAGCGACATTCGTAAAGCGACACTATATCGTTGTTCCTCTTAAACATGTTCCCATTTATGGGATCGACTCCCGATCTGACTGGCCTTTTAGCTTAGTTGATAGTGGCTCTGCCTTCTAATCTAGTGGTTGCGGGTTCGATTCCCGCGTGAGACAAGTATTTATGAATTTTAAAATAACTTGTGTTGAGTCTGGCCGTTTGTATGTATAATAAGTATATATTTACAAAAAAATAAGTATATAAGTATTATATCCGTTATCTAGTACCCACGACACAAGCGTTTGCTTAGTTTGGGGCTAGAGTGCGCTGTGTGCAATGTCCAGGCATATTTATTTATTTATCTACCTAATATGGCAGAATTATTGATGTATAAATTATGTAACATTTTTTTTTGTAGATCAGAATCTGCAGTAGCTAGTAAGGGCCGCGTGTACCAACTGATATGCGAGGTCAATGCCTTATATTATCAGTTTGAATGCCTTATCTACTTTTCTCGGTTATTTTTACACGACAGATTTTAAAAGTCAGACTTTGTTTAATGATTAAATCAGGACTAAGCAATAAGTAAAATCATCGTACCTTATTGAAATCAAGGTAAATAAACATATTTATGCAAATAACTATTTAGAAATAAGTATGAAGTCAATCATGAAGGAAGTTGAAACCTAAAGCCACCTTCATTTATGTTGTACAATGCAAATCAGCATGCTATTAAACTCTTGGCTTGCATATTATGACCCAATAAGCATAGAGTTTAAGACAACAGAAAACCGATATACTACTTAGTGATACTCTATCTTAGATCTTATCTTATCTTAGATCGCGATTAGAGTCCACGGAATTTCATAAAAAAAGAAGTATTAGCACTTTCTAAACATCGTTACTCCCAGTCAAATCTTGAATATTATCATAATGGTTAAAATTGGCGACTCGTAGTCAAGCGTAAGTGCATACATATATGAAACGAACTTACCCAGTAGTACTATTAATTATGTCACACAGTGAGAACAGGATATCGACTTCCAGCGGAGTTATCTGGCTCATCATCTGTGCGGAGTGCAGGAACTCCTCCTTGGTGACCTCCTGGCTGCGGTGGCCGTTAGTGGCGTTCAGGTACACCCGCTTGATCAGCTCCATGTTGTTGAGGAGCGAGTTGAACGCCATGTAGTAGGGGAAGCTGATCTTGCGCTCGCCTTTGAAACCGGAGGCCTGCAATTGATTAGGGAGAGGTAGTGATTAAGAGTCTAGAACGGCAGTCGTTAAGCCATGACAGAGGCAGAGCTCTTAGGGCAGTTTGATAAACTCTCGACACCAGAGTTGGCCACTCTCATTCGATAAGAAAAAGAAGAGTCTAGAAAACTGTACAAATACGAGTCAGACAACTGGAAGAAAGGTTCATTGTCCATACTACTATCCACAGATGTAGTACCGTCCATTTTTGATGATTACAATGGGTTTACCCATTTATCTTGCTTAGTTCATTCAATAAGTACTCATGTATATTATGAGCTCATGAAAGTAATAGGGCAGCTAATACATGTTTAAACAAAATACTCTGTAAAATATTTTTAAACAAAATCGTTTGAGCATTTGCCTGATCACAGTGACAGTGTGAAAACTTTAGGCGTGATTGGCATCACATTTTTGAACGTACATATCTTTAGGTTGATTCTATATCTACATATGTATGCTTTCATCTGATAAACTCTGTCCCCACAACAGTGTCTTTTATTGCTACATTATGATGGAAGTCCACCTCCAGAGGTCACAGTCCTGTGACAGAAAAACAGAGTAAACCAAAAACACTTACATTGATAACTTTAGTCTTCAACTCCTTGGTGAGCAGATGGTTCTTGACTGACAGCATGATGTCCTTGAAGTCTCCCGCGCTGATGAACCCTGACTCATCTTTATCGCATTTCTTGAAGGCTTCCACTCCGTACTCCTCGTGGAAGTCATGCAGGAACTGGCTGAACTCCGGGTACGTCACTAGCCGTTTCTTGTCCTTCCCGAAGTAAAGACGCACGAATGTGCTCTCCATGTTAAACGGTAGCTTCTTGTAGAGCGCTGTCTTGCGCATGACCTCGGCGAATTCGTCTGAAATGTAATGGTTTATTTAATAAAATATATAGACGAGTGATTGAGCGTAGTAGCCTTGATATATAATAAATAAATAAACATTCCGGGACATTGCACACAGCGCCATCTAGCCCCACACTAAGCAAACGCTTGTGTCGTGTCGATAACGGATATAATACTTACTACTTTTCTTTTGTAAATACATACTTATTATACATAATGACCAGACTCGACACAAGTAATTATAAATTTTAAACTTCATAAATACTTGTGTCACGCGGGAATCGAACCCGCAACCCCTAGATTAGAAGGAAGAGCCATTTTTTTTTTTTTGGCCCAGGAAAATCTATTACAGGTACCACCCAAACCCCGGGGAGGGCGGATGGTTATGTGGGAGTCTCCGCCCCACTCCATAAGGGCGGCATACCCACTAAAAACCTGGGGTGTTCCACCTCCGCATCGTTGGTCCAGGGCCACGAGAGCGCGATGCATACATCCGCAGCCCTGGTGATGCTGGCCCGGCATCGGGCCTCGCCTCGGGGAGCTACAGCTCAACCCTCAATGGACGACGTGTCAGAACACGGGACACGTCGTGCATCCTGTGGGGACTCATTCTAGGGCAACAGGTTCCCCGACCTGCCACCCAGAGCCCCCAGGAGTCAGGCAGTCGCACGCCAAAGCGGCCGCCCTCCTCCAATGCGCCCTCTGCGCACGGAGTTCGGTTCCCGTGTCGCCGCTACTCGGCCGGTATACCAAACTCCTCTCGCCTCTCGGCGACCACCTCGGGTGCTCTGAACGAGCACCCAGCTCCGCCTGCACCGCGAGGTGCAGCGAGCTCCACGCCCCGGGCCCTACACCAGCCCTCTCCAAGGAGAGGTATAGGCGAGGGCCCCCACTCGATCGGACATTTGGACACAGGCTAGCAAGATTCACCGGACTGTGGAAGTTACTAACCTGTGGACGGGGTGCACCAGGCCTCTCCAACTAACCCCAAATCCCCATATGGAGAGATGAAATTAGTTAAGCTTACCCAACGTGAAGGTAGTCCGATCCACGCACCCCTAAGAAGGCAGAGCCACTACCAACTAAGCTAACAGGCCAGTCAAAATGGACAGATAGGTTGCAGATATAACACCCATATATCGTCATCTATAATTCAGATAGAACACTTAGATTTGATAAAAGTGGGCCTGTGCTTTAAGTTGAATAATGCCTAATTTCCATCAAAGCAAATAAATAAGCCTGTTTCAAATCTTGGATTAGCGCTTCTAACAACGCAGGGCGCTAACTACTAAAAATATATATATTTTTTACGTGGTATATAGGTTTACGTTTGATTACAGCCTGCCTGATATTAAGCATTGCTGCATATGTGACGAATACCATACGAATACCTGTTTTGTCAATCATTATATCATATCATAGTCAAAAGTTGTTCAAAAGGTGGAAATCAGGTGCATTTTGAGTACAAAATTATCATTTATCACATTCTTGATTAGTCATTTTTGTCCTTAACACTTTTGGATTATTATCTCTAATGATATATCCATATTATCTTGTCTCTGCTCTGATACACTACGATATACCGATAGCATTATAGATTCTTGGGTTGTATTGAGTACATAATATGTGGCTAACTGGCTTTAATCCAGGATCTATGTATCTCCATTTCAAATTATATCCAAATCTGTTAATTTTTTACATTATATGTGCTTGTGTTTGACTTCACCGCACCTGATGGGAAGCGACGGCGAAATTGAAGATGTAGCACGCTTGCCTAGAAGAATCCTATTGACTCTTGCTTTGAAGGCCTTCAGATTGTAAGACTGAGGAAATACCGACTCCGGGAATGAGTTCCACGGAACATATTAAGAAAGACTATTGCAAAAAAATATAAGTACTTAAGCATGACAATGAAAGATATTCAGACACAAACTCTACCCTTATTTTGTAAGCAATAGCAACAGAAGATAGAGTAATGACAATAACGTCTGAGTAACCCTGACTAAATACAGATATTAGTTAAGTAAGAGTATAGGAGAGTACAATCTAAGCAATGCAATCTTATGTAACGTGATCCTCAAGGCTTTTAGTGATAAGAAAATAATGAATGTACAGACTAATGTGTACATGAAATATATGTACATACATCATTATGTATCTACTTAATTTGACTATTTTGCCTACTTCAATATTAATCAATAATGATTTCTGACTCCATTCACACTTTTATTACTTAACTACATCACTATATGTATAATAATCTAAATTTTTCCATATATCTTACCAAATGCAACAATAACATGTTGTGAAGCTGGAAATCGACACTAGTTTAGCGGTCGCTAGAGCATAGAAAATTAATATTTATATAAAATAGTACTATGAAATAGACTTCAAAATCCCTTACCAAATGCAACAAGTCCATTGCCATTAGTGTCGAACAGCTGGAAGGCAGTCTTGTAGAGTGCGTCCGGGACACACAGGAGGCCCTAATACTGACACTACTGATGCAAGGAAATACCATCTTTGTGACATATGGAATAAAGTTCATAATCCCTTCCAAATGCGACAAGTCCATTTCCATTAGTGTCGAACAGCTGGAAGGCAGTCTTGTAGAGTGGGTTCGGGACACACAGCAGGCTCTAATACGACACTATTGATGCAAGGAAATACCATCTTTGTGACATATGGAATAAAGTTCAAAATCGCTTACCAAATGCAACAAGTCCATTGCCATTAGTGTCGAAGAGCTGGAAGGCAGTCTTGTAGAGTGCGTCCGGGACACACAGCAGGCCCTAATATTGATATTACTGGTTCAGGGAAATAGCATTTTAATGGCCTATATGAAATACAGTTCAAAATCGCTTACCAAATGCAACAAGTCCATTGCCATTAGTGTCGATGAGCTGGAAGGCAGTCTTGTAGAGTGCGTCCGGGACACACAGCAGGCCCTAATATTGATATTACTGGTTCAAAGAAATATAATTTTAATAGCCTATGAAATAAAGTTCAAAATCGCTTACCAAATGCAACAAGTCCATTGCCATTAGTGTCGAAGAGCTGGAAGGCAGTCTTGTAGAGTGCGTCCGGGACACACAGCAGGCCCTCGAAGGCTTGGAACTCCGAGAAGGAGATGAAGCCATCCTTATCCATGTCCACGATGCCAGCGATGAGCTGCACTGATTCCTTGTTGAAGTCATCTGGAAGGAAATTGTGCTTTGAGTGAAGGGTTTAAGGCATAAAATTATATGGCAAGTAATTAAGTCTAGACCAAGACTTAATTACTTGCCATATAATTTTATGTCATGTTTAAAATCAGTTGTTATGAAATGTGGACTTTATAAGATGGATTTATGGTTTGAAATTACAGTCACAAAGTCAAGTTAGAGTTGGACAGTTGTATACAGAAGACATGTTATTATAGAATATTACAAGATGTGGCGTGGTTTGAAATTCGACGGAGAAATTGAACAAATAATGTCTAGACTAGATTAAGCTGATATCTGCAGTATTATGAAGTTAGAATTCTTAAGGTCTGTTTAAGATCTATTTTCATACAGGCATGCTCCCCCTTTAACCACAGTACTTAATCACTTGTAGAAAAAAGAAAATAAAAAAGATGTTAAGATCTATGAACATTGGCCTTTTTTATGCAAGATTGACCACAATTTGCTTGATGTTAAACATCATTGTGGTCTAAGATCTAGCATGCTTGCCCAGAGAAAAACAGGTAAATCCTATGAAAGTGTAGTTTTAGCTGCCTGATAGATCTATAGTTACCTAGTTGTTACATTTGTTGCCTATTGCTATTCTAGGATGAGCAAGGTCATTGTTACTTGCCACATAGATTAGCAACCATTTGTAAAGTGCAATTGTCTGTTCTGTAATATCTAACAGAAGATTGATCTATTGAAATAAGAGGGAAATATAGCATATTCTGACATTGTATTGTTCCAATTATTTTTTGTTAGTATGGGAGTAAAATTGTGTATTGTGTGTATAGTATCGTATTTTTTTGTTAGTGGCTATTTTTGATTGTGATACATTGTTCCATTAAATTTTTAATTACCTAACATTAATTAACTTACATTGGGTAACATTTAAAATCATAAAAAAATTAAGTAATTGCTGTCTTACCTTCCTGGAATAACCCGAGAAATTTTCTGACAAAATCTTCACTGGTGATGCACTTTTCTCCGTTCTTTTCGACGGTCGCGAATTTCAAGAATATTTCATGTAGTCTGTCTGAATCAGCCCTTTTTAAATAACCAGCCCCCTGGAAAGAAAGAGAAAACACATTTTTAATACTGCGATGTTATTTCTTACTTGCAAGAATACCTAATCTATTTCTAAAGATATATAGAGAAATTATCAAGGATCAGAATCTTTCATTCACAAATCTACTTTATTAGACTATCTTTTAGATAGTTGCTTTTTAGTATTTTCAGTGAAATTTTACTATAACAGTTCTATAAGTATTTTAAAGTAAGTAAGTAAGTATAACTACTAAATTAATTCTTTAGTTAAAGAAATATAGATTTAAGTTTCAATTTACAAGAACAGTGATAACTAAGAGGGGGAAAACAATACATTTTAGATACATGGATGCACTGAACATTGAAAAATTTATGATTTACAAGTACTTTACCTTCAACATGGAGTACATTTTATTTTACAATTATTTTATAATTTACACAAAGTACTTTCCTATGATTTTTATCACACAGTTACACTTATTTACTTCACTTCAATAATTTAATTTATAACTAACAAGTTTCTTGTTACATTTATCATAACCATGGTCAAACTGGTAACCCCATTATCAATTTATGTTTAATTATGTAAGATTTTACTGAAGTTATGGTTTATTTCACCAGTTCATAGTAAAATATATCATAGTGCTTTGAGATAAGATGTCAATATTGTGTGGCATCATTTGGAAGCATTATCTGTGTATTTGCTGTTGATATGTCGTTTATTGTTATGTAAGTTGTTAAGAGCTCACTATTCCCCATAATATAGTACAAACTATATTCCTACCATGAATGTAAGTAACTATGTAGGTTTGTAATTTAATTTTGCATTTGAGTGGCTGCAGCAGACATAAAATCATCTAAATCAGTCAATTACATATTCAAGTTAAAATTGTTAAACTTATATTCTAGCAAACAGATCAAAAGTTGGAAACATAGCTATAAGGCAAATAGAGAAATACAAATTTGCAACTAAATATTGAGTTTAAAATTGCCTCTCTGTGTTACTAACCAACAGGGTATGGTCAAAGCCAAGGTAATGTTATTTCTCATTTGCTTAGATTCATACCCATAAAATCCAATACTTACCAACAAATTTTGTTTATGAAGAAATTGGTAATTCATTTAATGTGCAGAAATAGGTAGCTTGTCTATAATTCATTATTTCAATGACATCTCTATATGATACATTAGGTATTTCATTTTATAATATTATTTATCTACAATCCTGATGTAACTGGATTTTCAATGATGCATGGTGATAAGGTACCTACTTTCTGAAACCGATTTTCTAGTAAATAGGAGGATCTATTGTATGGCAAAGTGCCTGTAAGTTCTAGCATCTTCATCTGAGAGGTCAGTACAGACATGCTCCACTTTCAACCAAAAAGGCTTTTATGCAAGCATCACTTGCAACTTCATGGTCAAATGACTAATTGTCATGTGCAAAATTGTTATGCAATAGACTAGAATTTAATGCCCTGTACACATGCTCGGCAAACAGATGGCAAGGCTTCAGAACACTTTACCGGAAGCTGTGTTTCCTGTGAACTACAATCCAGGGGTCTTCAAATCTAGAGTTAATAGGTGCCCTCTAGGTAAGCATGTTACACCATAGGCTGCAGCAATGCTAAAGATTAAGTAAGCACAACAAGAGAGATGATAGGGCAATAGCTGTAATGTAATTCAAATAATGCTATTCACTCACTCTTGTTGGTAGACTGGGTTATTTATTAGAGATCTGTTTGTCAAACATGTTCAGAATCAGATAAGAATCTGTTAGAAAGTAGAGAAGATATTATTATGTATAGAAATCAATTTTAACACTGCAGTGTTTTTTTTTACATGGGATAGGTTTACGTTTGACTACAGCCTGCCTGATGTTAAGCATTGCTGCAGCCTAGGGTGTAACACGCTTACCTAGAAGATACTTATTAACTCTAGATTTGAAGACCCCTGGATTGTAGTTGGCACAGCTTCTGGTAAAGTGTTCCAAAGCTTTGCCGGCCGTACCATAAATGTAGAAGCAAAGTGCTGTGTTCGAAGTAAGTAGCCAAGTTATAAACACAAAAAGAAAAACTTTCCACACATAAGTAACTCGTTACCACAAATGATGCTCATAATGTAAAATAAATAAGTTTCTTAACCTACATTTAATGTGTTTTTGGGCTATAAAACATCCAATACTCTCATAAATATCATCATCCACTACAAAATAACAAACATAGTTAAGATATGGTTATAAAAACATACTCTAAACCAAAAGCTCTCAGAATAAGACACAATTTCCATCACTGCACTGTTCTATCATTCACTATTCACATGACATTCAATTAACAACACAATATTTATAAAAGGAACCTTCTTCACTTTTATCACGGTTTCCAGCCAGTAGTGTGATTTAAAACAATTTTAAAAAATAATTTACCCGACGTTGACTCATTTTGGAGCAGGACTCAAGTAGAACTGAATTGATGGGCACTAACAACTGACGTAATAGATAAAAAGGAAAATTATCTTGTATACTCAACCAATATCACATACAACCTTATCTTATTGTGCTTCCATCATTTATACAACAGTGACATGTCTACGAGTGAAAATATTCACTAAATAACTGCTGCAGGTATGTATGCAAAAACTATTTTATTCAAAGGATGTTCTCTTGTTTTCATCAAGTTGAAAGTTTTGAAATTCGCAGTCAGCAATAAAAAACAAAATGTTGTCATTAAGGTCAAAGAGGTTAGGTTATCTAATGGTTGATAAGTATCTGTAAATAAGACGAATCGTAACTTACTTGGTATTATATTATGTATTGTAAAATATTGTTGTAGAAGATGTTGGTTTACAGACATCCTATAGGCTTGAGAGTGACGTTTCCTGTGCCGTGCCAGGGTCAAGGACGGGCGCCTCAAGGGCATCCCATAAAATCTGAATATTATCACTAAGCAGCAATGTCTTCAATTCTACAAGGTTTATTCGCTAGAAGCCTATGATTTTATTAAAGACTTACCCACCTCTTGACAGCTGGCCTCAGTTATCAAGGAGCTGAACAACGATCTAAACATTACAGAGTTTTTATAAATGTCACAGAACAATCTTTTTTGAGAAGGTTGCAATATCAAACTCTGTGCCGGTTAGAAGTTCTGTTTGTCCTGATAACACGTCACGATATGTAAAAATTCTACAAAATCTATTTTTGCTGGACACGCAGTGCGCTCATGGTCGCCCGCCCGGCTCGGTTTAACGATACCGTTTTTAAAAGCGAACTTTTTAACCTTTTCCCCTAGTTTGTATTGACCTTTTCTCTTGGGTGGGTTATTGTTTTTTTTTTCACAGATTATTTTGACATAGTGATGTGACGTGATGTAATGTGATTTTTAACAGTAAACTAGCGGTTATTAGCTTTTGTTGCTAATTAATATTTCTCTTGTTATTAGGTTCTTTTGTTTTCGTTCACATAGCATACCTACCTAACATAACTTCTTACAGCGTGTGTAAATTCATCAAAATCTATACCTACTAATATTATAAAGCTGAAGACTTTGTTTGTTTGTTTGTATGTTTTTTTGTTTGAACGCGCTAATCTCAGGAACTAGGTACTGGTCCGAATTGAAAAAATATTTTTGTGTTGAAGAGACCATTTATCGAGGAAGGCTTTAGGCCAATGATATTATATGTGTAAGCTCACTGCTTTAGGCTATATAACATCACACTGTACCTACCTAACTAATAGGAGCGAAGAAACAACGAAAAATGTGGAAAAAAAGGGAAAAAATATTCATCTTTGAGGGTTTTCCGTTACGTGCGCTGCGAAAATGGTTCAGAAAGTGGGTAACAGCTATAATTTATAAAGCAGAAGAGGTTGTTTGTAAAAATAAATATGATACCCAAAATAACTATTCCACGCGGACGAAGTCGCGAGCATAGCTAGTCCATGATAAATACATAACTATCATCATCATCATCTTCTTCAGCCCTTGTCGATTCACGGTTTCTGCTGTCTGAATACTCTGAATCTGTTTATCTGTATAAATCGCGACAACTATCTCTAGCGGTGACCGTCATTGCGCAGAAGTACAAAATAAGGTACCTGACTGAGGGGGGCTAGCGGTATGAAGGGCGGGCGTGCGGAGCGCTGATTGGCTCTCCAGTCGCTTGCCGTTCCCCGCGTACATTATGTCGCAGGCATTTTGTATGATTCCGCCGTTTACATACGGCGTCGTCAGTTTATAAACGCTTGCTGTTATGTAAAATGCCGAAGGCAAAATGTATAATGCTCCTCCTCGCTTCGCTCGTCGTCGCATGTGCGTGGTAGAAAGCAACCTAACGAACCTAATCTTACCTCCTGTCACAGACAAGTGACTTTATAACACTGCCATACCGGGATTAAAGTAAATTTGTAAAATCATAAGTTATAACGGATGCAAGATTTTGGAGAAGCGTTTATAAACTGACGACGCCGTATGTAAACGGCGGAATCATACAAAATGCCTGCCACATATATACAATGTCTGACATGTGTAATGTGTAGGTAGGTAGCTACTTACCTACCTAGTCTTTCAACCATATTATTATCCACCTGACAGCTTACACCAAGTGGATAAAATGGTGGAAAAGACTATTAGCCCCTGTGCCGTGCTTGTTATTATGTACCTAGGTAGGTACCCTTGTATGTAACTATACCTAGTAAACATTATTAATTTATAGACACATAATAAAGAAGTCGTTTATGTAGGTACAGAATTGGGTAGTCTGTACTTAGGTAGGTATATCACTTTAATAATAATATTTCCTTTAAAATTAATAAATACTTAGGTACCTACTCAATTTATGCAGAATATTCCGATTATTCCGATTCCGATTCTGCAAAAAAATTGCAAGTAAGTACATATATTATCTATTTTATAATTACCTATGTGCTTTAAATTACCGCCTGGTTAAGTAAAATCAATGTAGGTACCTATAGTAAAATTATAAGTACTTACATTTTTGATCAAAGCACAGAATAAATAATAGTACAAATCAAAGTAAGTATTTACTCAACTGCTACGTACCTATAGCACTAAACATACTCGCGTACCTAAGTGGTTTTTTCTATTATTTTCAGGCGTTTTAAAATGAACCGACCAAAAGCGAATCTTAAAAGTGCCGGATTTCGTACCATTTTAATAATAAAATGGTAAAAACCCTAATCAACATTTTTATGCACGAGCTCTCCTTAAATAAACACGTAGTACCATTTAACTACTTTATAACAATCATTAATGAATTATTGTTATATTGGCAGCTAAAATACTTGCATCATAATTATTTTTGTGAAAATCTCAGGGTACTATTTTTTATGAGATAAGGTATAGACAGATAACAAACAGATGGGTACCTAGTGGAGTACAGTCTTGATAGTAGAATTCCCATTGTAACCAGACTTTGCCGCGGTAAAAAATACTGCAGCCTTGCTACACAGGATCTTAAGAAACCCACCGCAGGGTGCACTAAAATCTTCCAACAACGTACAGCACTAAACAATAAAAAATACAAAATTAATTTGTTAATAATATTTAAGGCCACGATATTTCACCCAAAAACGCTTTGCGCTTGGAAAAATGCCTACAGTTGCTTTTTAACATGCAATTCCACGCCGTATTAACATGAAAACAAGGGCGAGCATCGCGCGCATAACTCCGGCCGACGAGTCTTGTCCACACGCAAACAATTTTGCACAATTTGAGCAGTTTTGCAGACGTTTTTGACGAAATAAATTCATATAAAATCAGCAATTCAGAATATTCTTTTTATGGTTTTCTACTCCTTTAAATAATAACATGACGTTTTAGATATAATTAAATTGGTTTCAATTTCTGTACTACTTTTGGAAAAAAAGGTGAAAAATATTTAAAACAACAATTTTTCAAAAAATAAAACTATCGAGCGAAGTATACGTAATCGTGTTTTGGCGGCTTTTTTGTCTTAACACTGAATCAAAATTATATAAACTGTAAAAAATGTACCTAGCTCTATCTTATATACTTACTTTCTATTTTATTTGATTTTTATGAAATGTCGATTTCGCACATAACACCCCGTTTTAAGTACATAAGTACTTTCATTATCATCACCATCATCGTGTCAGCCTGTGTTCACCCACTGCTGAGTATAGGCCTCCTCTGCAACGTGCCTAGTAAATACTTACATACTTGATAAGTACATTAATATTAGCTAAGCAAGCTAACGTTTTAACATGCTAAGATTATGAAAATAAATATTATATTGATATGTTGATATTATTTTTTAATTATTTTTATTATGAAACCAAAATTAAATTGATATGTTAATAGTATTTTAAAAACATTTTTTTACTTAGTAGAGGTTTTTATTATTAAAAAGCAAATTATATAAGTACGGAACCCTAAAACAGCTCATCAATAGGTTGGTGACCTCATCTTATTTGTCCGGCTGACCAAACAAACTAAAACATTAAGCAAAGTGAAAAAATATTTATGGAAATCGATATTTTCCGCTTTATGACAAATAAGTTCCATTTACTGTTCTCTCTACTCTTCAGGGAAGAAGTCGCATCGCAAACAACGTTACTGTAAGTTTATTAGTCATATATTATTTTTTATCATGGAATATGCTTACATTTGACTTGAGCCTGCTTGATGTTATGCATCGCTGTAGAGTAATATGTAACGCGCTTACTTAGAAGGTAACCTATTAAAGTTATTTTACTAATACCAGTTTGCTTGGCCATAGTTTGCCTGATGGTAAGCTAAGGCTATAAGGCCTAAGATGGAGCGTGCTTACCCGATAAGAAAGATTCACTCTCGCTTTGAAGATCCCTGAGTTGTAATCCTCAGAAAGGAGAGCTCCTGGTAGGGAGTTCTATAGTGTCGCTGTCTTTACTGTGAACTTAGAAGCAAAGCGCTCCATGTGAGTTTTTGGTACTTACATACATCTAACACGAAACGATGAGAGATAGATCATGTTTTTCAATGTAAAACTCGAAATTACTTCGAAATGCGCGGCAAAATTATTTATTCAATCATCATAATTATCATCATCAGTCTGTTATTGCCTACTGCCAAGCATAGGCCTCTCTTCTTGTACGCCACTCGTCCCGATCCTCCGCAGATTGAATCCAGGTGCTCCCTGCGGCTTTTCTAATGTCGTCAACCCACCGCATTGGTGGGCGACCTCTGTTTCTATGGCCAGTCATGGGTCTCCAGTCTGTTAATGTCTTGGTCCACCTGCCGTCCTTCTGCCTCGCAACGTTTACATTTTTATTCTTTATTTATTCCACACAACCAACATTATTTAATATTTGATTTAAAAATCGCATTTTGTCGGTACAATGTGCTGATGTTCTATAATATTCGTACTACATAATTATTAGAAGCAATTAATTTAAACTCAAACTCATCTCGACATTACTGATTACTTAGTAACATAGTTTGTAAAAAAATAAATATTTGCGTGGACAAACCCTAACTAATACGAGTATGACTATCTAAAACTGGAACGAATGTCTTATGCGAATGTCGAATGTTAGTTTTATTTACTAAATTAATTAATTTAATTAATGTTGTTATGTTACTACACTCAATAAAATAAAACAAATGATAGAGCAAATGTTCTTTATCGATTACTGTTTTTTTTTTATTTTTTGGACCATAACAGTGTATTCATCAGTCAAAATATAAATCAACACAGACATACTATCACTGGCGTCCCAACACTGTAATCAAATATTGATTTATTTATAATATAAAAACGCAGCTATAAATGAAGCATCTAAATGCGAGCGAAGCCGCAAGTATCCACGGTTTGACTGGCCTGTAAGCTTAGTTGGTAGTGGTTCTGTCTTCTAATCTAGGGTTGCGTTTTCGATTTTAAATTTGTAATTACTTACTTGTTTTGTTAAATTAACGGTCGGTTATATGTATAATGAGTATGTATTTACAAAAGAACAGAATATAATATAAGTATTATATCTGTTATCTAGTACCCACGACACAAGCGTTTGCTTAGTGTGGGGCTAGATGGCGCTGTGTGCAATGTCCCGGAATATTTATATTCATTTTATTTTACTGGTTGATAATAGTGCTTCTTAACGCGAGCCAAGCTGCAGATACCCACATGTGTACTTACTACATATATTACTTTTACTTACTTGGGTTGTCCACCGTTGGTCGGGAGGTCCACCGTCCACCGCGAGCCACATGTGCGCGAAATTAAAACCCACCACAGACTAAATAAAGCTGCATCCGTCCTTGTCTTTCGGGGAATGAGGAGTACGGAGTAAAGATGCCCAGATATAGAATGTTTGTAGTCACGTTTTTCAAAATCTACCTCTTACCTTACTTAACTTTACTGCTGTCAAAATAAATAAAGTGTTTTATTTGTGAAAAGTTTACAACAGAGTACCTGATTTACGCGAGTGTCAGTTTACTCAAATTACTTATTTGTCTTGTCAAAACTTTTTTATGTACCTACATCATAAATGTTGAAACAATTTAAATTTTTACAGTGTTAGCTTATTCTATGATACTTTTTAACATTATAACTAAGTACATGTTTTTTCTTAAATATTAAGCTATATATGCATACCTGCATATCTTAACTAAGCAGGAGCTTGTATTTTAGATATACATGCACATTATGTGCAACTTATTCATCTATGATCTCCATAATCCGCTATGGAACTAAGCTCGGGCGAAAAGTATTACACCCCGAAGGCATATTAATATCGGACCTACATCGGCGCTCCGTAATCTATTACTGGTGGCCGTAATCCCTGTTACTGCCTCTCCACTGTCGCCTTCACTTGTTTTATAGCCGACTTTTTTAACTGGCCTTTAAAAAAGAAGGTACTACCTACTTATGTCTGTTTTAAACCAAAAAAAGTAAGTATCACATGACAATTTAATCACACAAGTACACATCTTCCTCATCTCATTTCTTACATCAACCCCTCCCCTCATTTCCCATTCCCGAGACAGTTAAGTAAATTATTTCCTCCGTTAACTAACATATTTTATTGAAATCTTTTTGTTTTTGTTTAATGTATATATGTAGATAGTTACCTATTTGAAATCCAGAAGGATGAGCGCGTTCCCCACGACACAGGGGAACCTAGTGTGGGGAACATAGATCACATCATTTGTAATCGATCCTAACACAGTAATATAAATATTTTACTAACAAAAAAATGTTGTAACTTAGTTATAAGGTTTTTGATGACCAATAAAAATTTTATGTGTTGAATTTTATGTGTTGAAACCTTCTTTTCAGTACTTATGGATAATTTTGACTGGATAGCTCATTTGCAAGTGTAAGATATTGAAATTTTCGATTGTTTGCTAGGTAGTCAAAGCGCCATTAGAGTCACCAAGGAATTCTAGGGGACTAGAATTTTATTTCAATTCTTTTCATAGTTGAGATTTCGACTTCGAGACGACGACTTCACGTTATAAGAGAAATTCTAGTGTAAATATACGAGTAACTCGGGTGGGAGTATAACAAATTTGATAACATTTAACATTTTAAAATCTCTCGCTACTCTAGAACCTCTGGCGGCGTCTCTACATCTCACCAAGCTATCACCAGCTCTGTCCATGCGCGCCAAGCACATTCATTACACCTATCCACTGTACTTACGAGATAGAGACTTAAGTATCGGCACCATTTTATGGCACACACGCTCCCTGCGGAGTAATTTCTGAAATAAACCCTGTCTATTTACGAGGAACGGTCTTATAAGCTATCGGGTCGTAGGAATTTATATTACGAGTATGAACACTCACACGTCAGATTTTATAGACGTTTATGGGGGAGGCGGGATCAGCTTGTTTCTTAGAAGGGGTATTAATTGAAATGTCTGTGTTGAAGTTAATTTAAATATCGTTGCGTAACAGAATATGGTCTAATGTATAAATTAAACTGGGTTATCCTTATAAACAAACTTCTATATGAAGATGGCATCCGATGATGATGAGATAGCCATTCAACCTAAAATATATCTCTACTTTCCCGCGGCTGGTGATGCTGTTATGTTTTCAATTATTAATAACGCCTCATTTTTACTTGTTCCAGGACAATTCAAATATCACACAATCATGATACAGAGCAATATGGCTATGGACGGCATGGTAGTGACGCCCCACCACCTCGCTACACAGACTGCTGTGAGAACCCTTAGAGCAGGTGGAACTGCCATGGAAGCGATGGTGTCTGCGGCAGCTACGATAGCCGTGGTCTACCCTCACATGAACAGCATCGGAGGCGATGGATTCTGGCTCATAGTTCCTCCTCATGGTGACCCTATTGCTATAGAAGCTTGTGGATCGGCAGGAAGCTTAGCTACTGATGATTTCTTCGCAGGCCTTGATAAGATACCTTATAAAGGCCCTAAGTCTGCGCTTACCGTGGCCGGAACAATAGGCGGCTGGCATGAAGTTCTTAAATATGTCACTGAATGTGGTTATTCAAGAAAATCTGTCGACTATCTCTTGGCAGATGCAATAAATTACGCTGAAAATGGATTCCCTGTTACAGAGTATTTAAGGACTTCGTTGCTCAAAGCTTTAGCTCTCAAAAATGTATCTCATGATTTCTCGAAAGTTTTCTTACCAGACAGAAAGGTACCAGCTGTCGGTGATAAGTGCTATCAAAAAGAATTGGCTTACACATTGAAAACTCTTGCAAACAAAGGTCTAGAAACATTTTACAAAGGTGAAATTGCCAACAAAATTATTGAAGACATAGAAACGATTGGTATGCCAATCACCAAACAAGATCTGGAAAATTATTATGCTGTAAGAAAAACCCCGCTACGAAGAATACACAATGTTGGTGACTTATATAACTTGCCTCCTCCAACACAAGGTGTTGTATCCCTCATAATCTTAGGAATTTTGGAAAAACTTCAAATCGATGTAAAAGATGAAGGGAAGTTTATTCACGCAATTGTTGAAGCTACTAAACAAGCATTTGAGATCAGAGACAAATATTTAACTGACCCAAGGGAAATGACAGTAGACCCTAAGAGCTTAATTAACTGCACAAGTATATCTAAGCTTGCTAGTGAGATAGACTTGAATAGAGCATCGTCTGTTGGATCAGGGAAAGTTGTAGGCGATACAATCTGGATGGGAGCAATGGACAAATACGGGTTTTCAGTGTCACTTATACAAAGCGTTTATCATGAATTCGGTAGTGGTGTTTTACTGCCAAAGACTGGCATCTTATGGCATAATAGAGGAGTAGCTTTTTCTTTAGAAAAGAATCACATCCTTTCAATAAAGCCGGGAAAGAAACCATTCCACACTCTGAATATTGGTGGCGTTAAATTTCATGATGGCAGAGTAATGATTTATGGCACTAGAGGAGGGGACGGGCAACCTCAAACACAAGCTGCTATCTTCCATAGATACGCAATCCAGAACAAGAATCTGCAAGTGGCGGTCTCTTTGCCAAGATGGATATATGGAAGCAATTCTGGTGACAAAGATGATACTTTGAAACTGGAGGGCAGGTTTGATGAAAGTCTTGTGAACTATTTGAAGGAGAGAGGACACAAAGTTCAGATTTTGCCTGATTATTCTGAGATGGTAGGACAGGCAGGAGCGTTGGTACGTCACCCCAATGGAGTGTTGGAAGGTGCTTTTGATCCACGTAGCGATGGAAGTGCTGCAGGGTATTAGAAAAAGGCATAACCAAATTGGTTACTAAGAAAGTTTTTCCACATATTTTTAGTAAGTAATTTATGCAGGTTATAGTTATAGATTTAATAGATTTTCTGCATTTGTCAGGGTCGCATTTCACCACTAGGTGCCATTGTACTTATGTACGTTGTCCTTTTAGAAGTCCATGCCAAAGATAGATGTTGATTACCTCGTTACTGAGGGTCGTGACTCGCTCCCAGATTTTACTCGTTGGAGATGTTTACTTACATATATCATCATCATCATCCACAGCCCTTGGGGCCCCACTTCTGGGTATAGGCCTTCCTTTGTATGTGCCATCTGCGTCGATCTTGTGCAGACCTCATCCAGGTTGAACCCTTACATATACATATAGGTTTCATATAATCTAAAAACCTTTGCAGTACATAATATACAGGACCAGGGTAGGTTCTTACGTATTTATGGACGTAAGAAATAGAGCCTTATAAAATAAACGGTACAGTAAAATTACGTTGAGTCCACAAGATTTTCTGCTAAGCATTTTTTAAAAGGTCCTAGAACAACAACTTTTGGCCTGACATTAAATTTATAATTGAGTGAGTCCCAAATGTTTTTACAAAGTTCTTCAACATCCCGAGGTCCAGAGTTGAGCTTTGTTTCTGATTCAACAGAAATATGAATAATTCTCAGTTTCTCATTATTAAAACTTTTGTTTGATTCGGCCAGTGGGGACAGGACCTTTCAAAGTTGGCCAAAGTTATTGGGCTGTCGTAGACATTCTGTATTTCCGGATTGTACCATTGTATACCTATAGTACGTATATATATATATGTACCTACTGTATACAGGGTAGCTGGTGCCTGTTAGCGTCTTACAGGGTTATTGTCGTTGTTGATATAATTGACAAGCAATATTTTACGGTGATATTAGTAGATCAAAAAAATGTAAGATAAAATTCGCATAGTGTTGAGAAAATTGACACAAAAATTGCTCCTCATACTTTTTTAGTCTAAATTCTGAAATTTCGTTTTTGCCCGCGTATTTGTGTGTATATTTTATTTCACATATAATTCAGTGCCATTGTGTTCATTAAGGAAAGATCTAAAAAGTAAACTAATTGCCATAATTTTAAATACATGTTTTAGTTCCTAAGATACATTTTATTGTATTCTGTAGTTAATTACAATTGTTTCTGTGAATGTACCTATGCAATTATTTACTCAAAAAATATTTATTAAAAATATTACGTACATTAATACATACGTTGTTTGTATGTATAATAAGTATGTATTTACAAAAGAAAAGTATATAAGTATTATATCCGTTATCTAGTACCCACGACACAAGCGTTTGCTTAGTGTGGGGCTAGATGGCGCTGTGTGCAATGTCCCGAAATATTTTTTTTTTTTTTTTATTCATACATCTATTATGTATGTTGTTAGTAGTAATTCTGAACACCACAAGTAAGTTAAGTACTTAAATATTTGAACAGTATAAAACGTTTCTTCTTCTTCTTATCGAATGAGATTAGCCAACTCTGGCGTCGAGAGTTTTCAAACCGCCCTAAGGGCCTCTGACATGACTAAACGACTGCTGTAAAAAAACGAGTGTTATAAAACATTTATACTTAACACTTTTATTTGTAGAGTTCTTAGACTTGTTTAGTAAACCTAATTTGGTAATTTTATACAACTTTGTAACTAGGTACTTTAGTAAGCTGAACAACGAATTTATTTATGTTTATGGAAACTTATGAAATAAGCTCGTAACTGTGAAACTATGTTAATAAAATAAAAACCTAAAAATCGGAACCTCAAGCTGGAATATCAAAGGTAATTTAACTGATAGTAAGTTCAAAATTAACAGTCTAGGAATAGTTTTAAATGAGACAATCTCTTTGATATACAGCCGATTCCCTCCTGAACAGTGGTCGACAATAATTCACAGTTATTGGAAAGATAACGGGAACAAAGAACCATTTGGATGTAAATCAAAAATGGCCATTTTAAAAATCATATTGAAGGTGATTTGATATATTGTTGGCGGGAAATCAACGATTTTTGTCGATGTTGTGGCTTTTTTGGTCAAATTTGTAATGGCATTATTTTGTATATTTGTAGGTACGTTTATATACCTATTAATGTTTTTATTATATCGCATACATATCGCAACGTATGCATTTATGCTGCCAACGCAGAACTTAATTAAGCTTTACTAATAAATGATTTAGTTTTCAGGGTTTAAAGTCATAATATTTAGTATACATTTTTAAAATAGGTATTTTAAATTTAATCATATTATGCAGGTGAAATATATTTTTATACATCATTAAGTTTATTAATTAAAGTGAATTTATATGTTATTACTAATAAATATTGTTTTTTTTTTAATTTTAATAAATTTAATCTAGATGCGTATCTCCAGCAACATATTTGTGTCATCTGAGGAAAGATCGGGGCGCTTACCACGATACACTTGTCCAAGCAAATTTTATCTATGACAGTTCACCAATTATATAAATTTTGGCACTTGTATTCAAATGAAAAATTCTCGAATTTATGAAACACCCAGCAGATAATTTCACATTGTCACTCGAACCAGAAGAAAAACAAACAAAATATCTCGTTTCCCTAAAGTAGCTATTAGCATAAGGTGGCCATAAATTTAATCTTTCCCCTCACTAACGCAAACAAATGTCCTAAACACCCTACTACTTGGGCTAGCGTACACGGGAGTAAACGAAATAGCTAAGGCATATGGGAAATCTAATATACATCTTCTTCTTATCGAATGAGAGCGGCCAACTCTGGCGTCGAGTGTTTATCAAGTCGCCCTAAGGGCCTCTGACATGGCTTAATGACTGCCATACGTACAAACAGCTGGGACCTACAATTTTAAGTGTCATCCGACCCACGGAAGCGGCCAAAATGGAATGCCACTTTTCGGTCACCCATCCAAGGACTTACCGCATCGACCTATGCTTAACTTTGGTGCACAATGCACATGCTATTGCCTCCGAGATACTTCTAATAATATACGTAAAAACTCATCATAGTTGTTAGGTACCAGTGTAAAAGGTGAGAAAGCTAATTTCATTACGTGGTCCGATTAAAATGTATACCTATACGAATTTCGTTATATGCCACTGTACCTATTCGATACAATATTTAATGTTTTTTTGGCAAATTTAATATATTTTGTGGGTGAAAATAAATATTTAAACGCTTTGGTACTTTTGAAAGGATAATAATAAGATAGCTTTTGGTAGAGTTTTGTTACGTTTAGGGCCCATATTTTGTTACCTAATTTATTGCATCATAGTATACTAAAATTTTACTAAGTACCTATATTCTAGCTATAATTCATTAATTCCCTAGGGTATTCACAATGTCTGAAGCAAACGTTTTGTTTTATTATTTTGCTTCCTATCACCTTTATTGATTAGTGGCATTTGAAAATAAAATATTTACTTCCAAAGAGAGGTGAAAATGTAATTTCAATAATTTGTTACTTTCCTAATTTTTAAGGTTAATCTAAAATGTCACTAGTATCTCCTTGTAAACTCGCACTAATCCCCTAAACACCCTATATTAAACCGTGAGAATAATGAACTGACCGCATTCGTCTTCATTTGCCGATACGGCCACATACCTAGTTTATTAGATTCGTATTAAGTTGTGTCTGGCCTTTGATTTAACAAATAGGATAGATGAATCTTCTATATTATTTTGATTTTAGTACAAAAAGTTTCCAATATCTCTTTTTCCAATGTTATTATGAAAGAAAGTGTTGGAGTATGTATGCCTCGTTTTTGTTTACGCTCAAACGGGTAGATTTTGTTCGAGAATAATGCTATAGTATGCCGCAAGGATATCGTTCCAATACATTGATGCGTTCATGAAGACGAAAAAAACTTACATATTGGCGTAAGTACCTAAATAATGAATAACGTAGTTATTAACAAAAAAAATTGGTAAGTGAAGTTTATTTATTTATTTATTTATTTATAATGGTACACAAAACAGAATGTGTTCCCAAATAAGCTAAGTATACATTCAAAACTGGTTTTGATCCAGAACAAATTCCTAAGATTATGTGTACACAGCTTGAACAACATAAATGCGATTAATAATTTCAAAAACCTGAGTTAGACAGAGAATACAGTACCTAACTGGTACTGTATTCTGTTTACTGTATACTAGTTTGATCAATCTTTCCTGTAAAATAATATCAAAGTATACAACTTTTGGGTCGCGTACAGTTTCCTGCGAGTAGTTACAGATGAGTCAGTTTGACAGTTTTGGAAAGGACACGCTTTATTAGTTGCCAAGATAAACAAATAGTAGTATACTCCGAAATTGAAATGTCAGTGTTTCTATACATAATGAAACATAAATAATTAATTACATAAACATTGCTTATTATGTTTTTTAATCACAAGTGGTGGAGCGACTTGTATCCATTATTTAGGTTCTATGTATATTAATTACTTTCTACACATGTGGCTTTTTCCGGGAGCCAATTAAAAAAAATAGTTTAAAATAGGTTTAATAGATGTCGCTGTACACTGTTAATGTACACCATAGATGTTCTTACAGACATCACAAGGCAAATTACTTCTTCTTTTTTCGGACGACATTGTTTAACTAAATGAACTCTGAACTTGTAGGTTGGTGTAACAAAAGCAACTCAATATTTCAGTTTTTCTTCATTTTACTTCGAAAACACAAACACAGACAATACATACACAAAACAAAATGTATACAACACAAACACAAATCATGGATGGTGGGATGTCAAAATATATGTCATGTCAGATGGAAACGTTCCATTAATTACAAAAAAAATGTGGAATATTTTTAAAGACATCGTTGTCTAACTTTTATATTAGTATTTTGTAAATTGATTAGCAGAATAAATTAATTTTACCAAAAACTTATCTCACTCATACTGAATATAAATAAAATTGCATTGTAAAGTTTATGTAACGTTCCGTTTCACGTATTATGAAGAACTCGCTTGTACAAGGGCAACATACAACGCCATCTGTTGAGCATTTTTTACACCATTTTTTATTTTTTAATTCAGTTGTCAGAAAAAGCCTCATTATATTTTAATTTCATAATTACACCTCTTTCAAATGGACCGCTATTGCCTACCTACTGGTGTAAATCAATGAGTTTGGTACATTTGTTCGCGTGCCCAGCGAGAGATGGCGCCAGTAGTCTCAAAAAGCTGCTACGCCTTGTCTCCCCTCTGGCCCCGCATTTGTCTTTGGCGCTTCCATCGGTGAGGTCAAGATTATATCGTGACCCCGGTGACCCGCGAAAATAAGAACAATAAAATAGACTTTGTGACCAGAAAGACTTTATGGTACAGTGTGTACTGAATTACATTATAGTTGGTGCCGCCTTATATCTGTGAAGTGTTGACTCTGCAGAACCTGGACCCTCGTCCAGGTTTCACGTTAGACGCCAGAAGGACGCCAGGAAACCATTGCCGTGTGCTGTGCGCCGGCTCAGAGGTATGTACCGTAGGGGCATAAACTAAGCGGTCTGTTTTGTTTTCTTAATTTTTTACTGCACCCATTGTGGTATTCCCGCGCTGGAGTCAGGCTATTTACACGCCACTCCAACAACAGATAAAATTAGGTTTCTAAATGACTAGTTACTTATAAAATTAAAGGTTTGAAAGTAGCCTTAAAATGAACATTAAACTCTTGACACTAAAGTTAGCTTAAACAACGAACATAACTCTGATTTAAAATTAAAATGCTGATTGTAGACTCACCTTTGATAAAACTAGATATAAAACTATACAGGTATAAATCACGTTCTTTCATATTATAGAGTAGGTACATATGATATTGTTGACATTTATTAATGGCTGACTTACATAGTGATCTATCAACGCACAGCCCAAACCACTGGACGGGTCGGGCTGAAATTTTGCATGCAGGTAGATGTTATAGCGTAGGCATCCGCTAAGAAAGGATTTTTGAATATGCTACTTTTAAAGAGGTGTAAATAGGGGCTGCAAGTTTTCCTTCTTAATGCGAGCGAAGCCGCGACCACTCACCAGTCTCCAATAAAGTAAATTGAAAGAAAATCGACTGCTTTTGATCTAAGACACTATCAGAACCTTGATGTATTTCTAAACACCTAACACTAGCTATCCATACTTTAAACAAGCCAACACAGTTCCGAATCCCATAAAGCATGTATAATGTATGTACCTATGTATTATTCAATACCCTTCAACAATGGCGTAACGTTACAGGATACAACGGGAGTGTTTATATCAGTTAGGAAGCTGGATCTATCAAGGGCTATTGTTCCAGAATATGCTAGATCAATCGTTAGAGACGTGGATAGGATAAATCGTGGAGAGGGGTTTGTTACTCATATTAATTGGTAATCCGTTTTGTTCGTATTCTTTTTTGAATTAATTATGTTGAGATAGAGAATTGTTGAATTACTTATTTGCAAAAGGATGCAAAATGCAATAGCCAAGACACAGTAAGAAGAACACAAACATTTTCAGTCACAAGTGAGCTTCAATTCCACAATGAACTCATTAAATGATAGTTAAATAGTTAAATATTTCAGGACATATCAGCGCCATCTAGCCCCATACTAAGCTTACGCTTGTATCATAGGTATATGTACTAGATAACGGATATAATACATATATACTTTTCTTTTGTAAATACATACTTATTATACATAGAAAAGACCAGACTCGACACAAGTAATTACAAATTTTAATATTCATAAACTTGATGCTTGACTAAATCTTTTAGTACAAATAAATAGCAATAAGTACAAGCATATTGCTCTTTAATATATCTAAATAATGTTTTGTAGACAGTTAGTTACTATAAGGCTGTATAGAGATGTAGTGTTCATATCAGTTTGGAAGCTGAATCTATCAAGGCCCATTGTTCTAGATCAGTCGTTCCATATACACGGAGCGGTGATAAATATGGAGAGGGTATTTTTACAGAGTAATTGATTTTCTTTTTATTTCACGTATTGTTTAATGATTTTATAAAATATTAAAAAATATATTTCAGGATATATAAAACAGTGTCATCTAGCCCCATACTAAGCTTACACTTACGCAAATGTCATTCAAATTCTTACGTAGTGCCTATCCTCATCAAATCAGTCGAGTCTTATTTGATAACCTATTCCATTCCATTCAAGGCATTCAGCATTCTCAGGAGGTTTTGTGGAATGAAGATAAACAGGTTAACGCTTTATTTAAGGTAAGAAATAAATAAATACTAAAAAAAAACAAAAAAAAAAACCTAATACGATATATAATAAGAAAAACACATGTGTATAAAATGTGACAATCAAAAAGAAGCAACAGGAATCACACTTAAGTATATTCCTTTATTTATTACCGAAGTAGTAAATAAATTGTTCTAGTTAATTTTATCATATCCAAAAGCCCAACTTTATTTTAGTTCCTTGGCAATTACTCAAAGTGTGCTGAGACAAACTGATTCTAGGAACAGACGCCTTTCCAAGTAATAAGCCAATCTAATACATATGTACATATATGCTTACTATTTTTTTATTTTCTGTAGTAACGTAATAAATAAAAGTAATACTAAATATTTCAAGGCATGTCACACAGCGCCATCTAGCCCCATACTAAACTTACGCTTGTATCAAGGGTGCTAGGAAACAGGGCAGTTTAATTTTCTGCTAGATGCTAAACCCGCACTAAACTTATTTATAAATGACCAAAAATAACTCAACCGTGGCTTATCGGTTAAGTGGATAGGGCGCATACCTGGAACATGCAGGTTTACTATCTTCCGTGATCATTATAATTACTTTCGTTCGCTCATTTGTAGACTTCCTCAATGAAGCAATTCTATGTATGATAAAAACGATGCAATCTAGCATAGAGCATAGAGGATCAAGTCAGTGGCAGTCACTTGGCCTTGGTAACCTTTGTGCCACGGAAGTTTTACCAAACTAAAACTAACGGACGGCAAACCTTTGGAACACTTTATCGGAAGCTGTGTTTCTTACAAACTACAATCCAGGGATCTTCTAATCTAGAGTTGATAGGTATCTTCTAGGTAAGCGTGTTACACCCTAGGCTGCAGCTTAACAGCAGGCAGGCTGTAGTCAAACGTAAAGGAATCCCACGCAAAAAAACAAATCAACAAAATTGTTGCCTTTTAAATTTAATAATATAATCTATCTATTATAATCCCTTTACATATTCAAACAATGCTTGAACTATCTCAAGTTGTAGTCAAACATTGAGCATACAATAAGCGACTAATAAGCAAGGACTTAACTTCTCTCGCTTATGAGAACTTAAGTCTTCCATAGGTGAGCTTAGCTTTACACTTAGCCATGGATAATGTAGACCAGAGGCACCTATCTACGTATTATATAGATTGTCTAGTAATTCATGCATAGGTTTTAAGATTCTTATTAATAACTGAACTTCACGTAGTCTGTGGTCCTCATTGGATGAAGAGAGAGAAGAGTGGAAAACAATAGAGGAAGCCTTTGTCCAGCAGGCAACTACAGCTGACAAAATTGAAACTCAAAGTGAAGTGTGAAATTTATAACACTAACAAATTAATTATGTGGCTGTAGAATAATGGCTATTTATTTTAATTTAATTTATTTTATTACTAATTATTTGACTTTAATCAATTTTTGTTTCATGACTTTTGGGAATAATTGAACTCACTTGTCAACCAAGGAATTTCATTCCTATCTTTCCTTCCATGTTGTGAACATTTTGTTGCATGTGATTGTGTTTTTAAACACACTTTTGTTGTAATTGTTGCATTACTTATGTAGTTCCTTGTAATTATTTTTACTGTATGAGAGAAGTTAAGTTTAGCGACGAGAGTTTTCAAAACCGCTTTTAAAGCCTCTTACATCGCTTAGCTAATATTAGGTATAATTAATAAATTCTGTTTAAATCGTTACTGGTATTCAAATGTAACTAAAATAATTTTAACTTATTTGGTAAACTATATACTTATTTGGTTTATTTTTAATGCAGGTAACTTATTTGACGCATGTGTGGTTTATTTTTACCATCACAGTAACGCGTCCATTAAGTATGATATCGTAGCACTTAGCTTAGTTTTACACAAGTTGGAGCTAAGTAAAACGTTCGCTCAAAACTTATATTTGCGTCTCGAAGCTAAGAGAAGTTTTACGGTGTAAGGTATTGTTTACACTTACTGTGCCTTAGAATAATTATCATTATAATCTTCAGTTTTTATCACCCCACTGCTGGGTATAGGTTATAGGCGACATTGGTGTTATTCTAGTGCCTTTCTTGTCCAGAGAGGCCTCTCGATGGATCTGATGTCATGATGTGATTATGCCCTAGGATGTTATCCCGTTAATCTTAGATTAAAAGTAGCTTAAATATTAATCTGAATTTATATTCTATGAATGAATATATCTATTCCCAATATCTATTTCTCAGACCAAAAACTTTTCAGTCGAACACAAAATACAAATGAAATAAATAAAATAAATAAATATTTCGGGACATTGCACACAACGCCATCTAGCCCCACACTAAGCAAACGCTTGTGTCGTGGGTACTAGATAACGGATATAATACTTAAAAGATCAAAGATCCTTTCTATGTCATATTTGTAATTTAATGCCAGGACGCAGTTAAAATAAATCATTTAAGATTAGGTCTTTGATTGTTATTTCGTCAAAAACTTTTCACTATCGGTTTTAACGAAGCTGAGCAACGGGGCCAATGACATCAAGCCCTTATTAGCAAAATGGGAACAAACAGGTGGGTACTTATTGATACATTCACACATGTACGTATATACGAGATTTAGTTTCGTTTGCAGTAATTAGAAATGTAGCATGTTGTATGCTCATTTTTTTTAGTCAAGGCGTTACCTAGCTTAAATGTGAAAAAATTCCCCTGAAACTACATAAGCAAAGTTATTTCCAATAATTAAATTTTAAACTAGTGGAAGCCCGAGGCTTCGCTCGCATTATTTTGGTACAAAAAGTAGCTTTCAACACTTCCGGGACTTCATACTACCTACATACCAAAAATCATGATGATCCGTTTTTGCTTAATGAGAATTTAAATTAACAGACAAACAGAGATACAGAAAAACAGGGGAAAAAATAAACAAACAAAAAAATCTAATTATCTCCAAACATTTGTTTATTTTTTTTCAATGGACATACTTTCGACCCTCTTCAGCTTTATTATATGTATAGATAGATAGGGATCTCACATTTCCACTAAATAAATACTAACCTAAGTTAATGAATACGTTTATACTGAGACTAAGACTTGTACACTAAGTATACCCATATGCTCTGTTCTAAGTAACTTAAAGCCAACTTGAGCGTAAATGCAGTTTAAGTGAACTGAAAACAACAAGTCGACATAAGGCAACGCAACTTAAACGTAAGGTAAGTTGGGGTAAAGTAAGGCGTAGATTGAAGCTCCATACAGAGCTATTAGTAATTTATATATTCGTATTAACAAGTTAATGTGATGGCGACAGGTGTCAACACTATCCCTGAAGAAGTTAAAAATGCTCCTTCAAAGCAATATTTTAAAATAAGGGTTAAAAATTGGTTTAGCAAAAAACGTATTTTATCCACACAATGAATACCTTCCCCTTGTGGATTAATTTTTATTACTGCATGTTCATTATTATGTACTTGCATTTTATAAGACAGTAATAAATAATTTGAATTAAGTGATTTTATTTGTAACTAGCGGACCCGACAGACTTCGTCCTGTCTGTTGACTCTTTTACTCTTTAGTTAGTTAGAAAACGTTTGTATTGGAAAAAGAAAAGGGCGGTTTTTAGGAATTTTCCGGCAATTATTCGAATTTTTCTCGCCGTAAAAACCATCTTTGAACTTCAACAAATATTTAAAAAATAGAATTGGCCAAATCGGTCCAGCTGTTATTGAGTTATGCGCTTACCAACACATTTTGTGATTCATTTTTATATATAAGATTTTGAGTGTGACAAAATATGTTAATATTTATTGATTTTTATTGCCATGTAACTGTTTTGTTGTTTGTTATTAGTAAATATCTGTATCTGTATTACGTTAATATTGTAAAGATACAAGTTTGAGAGTATGTAAATCATGTTATCCATATATGATTTAGTTTATGTATGTATGTATGTTGGACAGGTTTTGTTTAAATTAAAGTACCTATGTATTGTTTTTGTCTATACCTCACCTACAAGCGGGTTGAATGGTTTTAATGAAATTGGCTTTGGGTATAGATTAAATCCTGGATTTATGTATACTAGGCCGAAATGGTAGCATTAATTAGAAATAAACCCATTCTATTTAAAAACAAAACAAAAAGATTCAGTTCTTGATAAAACTATTCAAATGAATAATACCCCAATTAATTTCAACTGTTTTATCTATTCTATATTATTATAATGTTAGTAATGTAATAAATAAGGCAATATGGATGTCAAAATACGATTTCTATTCTAAGCTTCGTAAATTTTTCTATTAATATAATTTTTTGAGTAGTCCCTGTAATTTTCGCTGGTGGATGTTTCAAGTTATTCAAGTATATGTTAATGAATGCACTTATGCTTAACCGAGCAGTTTGTACTGCGCTTTTGTGTTAAGCTCGAGATAATTAACTTAATCTTTTTTGCAATAAAGTTATCGGTTTTTAATATTTCATAGTCAACTGGACGCGCATCAAGATGTATCTGTTGAAGAAAATTCGCACATAATATGAATTCTTTGTCGAATTTTGACCATGACCCTCAATGAGGAATAGAGCCAATATAAGTAATTAAGATCGTTTGATCTAAAAAAAACTTCGTCAATGTCAAGAAAACTTCCTCAATGAGTACAATCTGCGGGGAGTCACGACCCCCAGTAATAAGGAACAAGACGCGAGAAGTAAGATGATTTTATTAAAAAAAATAGGACCCAAATGCTAGGTCACAAACAGGTTTTCCGGCTGGCAATGCGAAAAAAGATTGGCTCTAAGAAACACCTTTCATATCTACAATAACAAAAACGTAATCAAAGGCCATGACAAATCGTCTAACTTGAGATTGTTGGCAAGATCGTGAATCGTATCTCTTTAAGTACTATGTTGCTGTAAGAATATGTTGCCTTTTGGAAGATTTTGGGTGCGTTTTACTAAATTTACGTGACAGGTTATTATTATATTTCTTCTGGTTTACTTTATTAACACACGTATACTTTATTGATATCTCTGCAAATTGATTCTGTAGTATCTAATTTTTAAACAATTAACATTTTTAGCACAATTTACACAAAAAAATTGGTAAAAAATGTATTTGTAGATTTAAGTTTTAACTTAGAAATATCTCGTCGAAAATTTGATAAATTGGGTTTACTTTAAAGTTTACAAATTTGAACTAGGAGTGGCTTTTTAATTTTTATTTCATACACCTCAAAGACACTCACACAAACTAAGCTACCAAATATTTTCTAATCATTTTACCACCGTTTTGCTCCATCTACCCTTAAAATAACAAACGCCTATCCAAATACACTCTCTCTTAATTCTTAACCCTTACAATGACAAAGTCCCAACCGGATTTGTCATTTGTGCCCAATTGTACAAGGAAATACCAACTGTGGATATCTCGAGAAGTATGCTCAGGTCTAATTGGCTAAGAGAAATGAAACGTCAAGGGTGCTACGATTTTTTTGGCACACACTTTTTATTTTACTTTGAGATAAGGTCTGATTAATGTAGGCGCTTTAAGGGTTTATCTTTGCAAGTTTAAAGCGATCTTTGGGTTGTGTTGTTACTAATTGACCGGGTGAAGTGATGGTCAGAGTTAAGTTGGAGTTTTACACGATTGTAAATCTTGTCGTATTGTCGTATATTTTGTTGATTTTTTTTTTGTATTTATATCAGAACAGTCTGTTTAAAACCGACAGCTTGTTAAAATTAAGTCAACATGTGTTCTAATTGCTAAGTTAGCGTCTTATAATAGAATCAGTCAACTTCACTAAAACAAACATTCTTAAAACATGACTCTATTACAATACTTTAAACAGACAGATACTAATTTTACTCTTCGGTACCATTACACTAAAATATCTAGTCAATTTAAAAATAGGCTCAATGCCAATTGAAAACTGTTGCACAATATATATAATAAACACATCAAGACTAAATACTAGCCAGCAGAATACACAATAGTTAGTTAGTAACTAAAACTAACGCAATAACTCTCCACTGAACGTCAAACTTTTCTCAGCAAAGTGAAATATAGAGCTTTTATTTGTGAAAAAGTTGATTTTTATCCTCTTCGTGGCACATGTATACTAGAAAGCTTTTTGCAGACTTGAAACCTCTGAGAATACACCATGAGTGTGTTATTTTGTTTCATATATTAATGTTCGAGAGAATGCTTTTGAGAAGTCAGTAATTTATTTGAAAGTAAATATAATAACGAGTACCCTTGGGTCTTAGAGCAAGACTCGTATATTTGTAAGTTAACTGAAGCTCAACATTATTTTAATATTAATGAAAAAAAAAATGAAAATAAGTAATAGTGAAAAAATGAAAATAAGTAAGATTAGATGCCATTATATAGGTATTATCAAAGATGGGTAAAACTGCTCACATAATGCAATGTATAGCGAGTGTGGCTCAGCGGTTCCAGTGTCTGCTTTTCATCCAGACGCACCTTGGCTTAAAACTGGCCCTAAACCAATGACTTGTATTTTCAAGTTATGTGTGGATTTGCACTCGCTTAGTGGTGAAGAAAGACATCGTGAGGAAACGAACATGTTTGAGGACCACATCAGCATAATTATATTAGGCCTTGTTTTGCTCTCAATAAGTTCAAAGCTCCAAAGTCATTCCAATTTGTGCCTTGCATTAATAATTTGTTTGATTCAATAGCTGCAGTAACTGGGCTTAGGCTAAAAATGCACCGTTATCAACATCAATATCAGTTGAAAACAAGCAAAAAAAAATTATAAGTTTGTCTAAGAAAGAGTGTTATTATAATATATTAAATAAATGGTCTGTTTGTTTTGCTCTCATGTTATAACGGAATGCTTGGACGAATCATCTTGTTTTTTGGGTATACAGATAAAGGCTAATTTATCAATACCGTACAACGCAAGTGGAGCCGGGGCATTCACTATTTTTATAATTATGTTATACTAGTAGAAGAGTCTCTATTGGCAAAAACAGGAAGAAAACGGCCCATGTTGTGTTTTTCATCAATGGCAAGACCTATTAATACAATCTCAATACTCGACCACAGAATTGTTAATATGCGAGTGTCAGTACTTATTTGTAACTAGTGGACGATCGCATTATTTTGAGATAAAAAGTAGCCTCTGACACTTCTAAGACCTCACACTACCTACATACCAAAAATCATGATGATCCATTCAGTTCTTTCTGCGTTATGTGTGTAAATAAACAGATAAACAGACAAAAATTCTAAAAACTGCTGAAACGTGTTCTGTTATAGATTCAATTTATACCCACACATTTTTTTCTTACCAATATCTTTTATGTTCAGATTTTTGACCCTCTTCAGCTTTTTTATTTGTATAGATATATAAATATAGATGCTATGCCTTCTCTGTAAAGGACCAAAAACGTGTCCGGTCTAGTGCCAGTGCATTTCTATCTCAAGTTTGTTGCAAACAGGTAGTGAAGTTGTCAAGAAGTTGTTGTTACTTCGACCACTATCCCGAGCCAAGTTCGGTGTTAATTACTTAATTTAATAAGAAAATTTGCGCGATGTTTGTTTGGCGAATTGGAAACTTGTTCTTAGTTGCAAACATTATTAAGTGAATGCATAGAGTGAAGGAAATTTAATTAAAGATAGGAATTGAAGAAAAGAGGAATTGATCGATCAAAATAGTTTTAGTTTAATTATGATCTTTATTGCAAATTTTGATGTAGGTAATTCAATCAGTATTTCAAAATATGCTCTTAACATTTCGACATTTGAAGTTCGTTAAATTTTTTATCGACATTTCGTTTAATTTTTTACTACTTGCCAAAACTATCTGTAAGCCAAAAAAAAACAAACATTTCTATAAAGCAACTATCTGATCACTGATCATATTTTTCACAAGTAAAGCAGTAAAATGTTATCAGAACTCCGAACACACTATCTCGAGCACATCATAAACTCGGCCAGCGCTTATTTTTCGCTTTGCAACTTATTACAAGTCGTATAAAAGTTACAACTAGTGGAATTTGCCATTCAAAGCGTAAGTTTAACATCGGAGAATCTATTGGGAAGTGAATTCTGCAGTTGTACGCTCGGAGACTTTGGCGTTTTCCATCCAAGTTCGCGCCTGCCTCCTGAACTGATGTAGAACGTTACTTTAATGGGTCTGAAAACAAAAATCTTTTTACTAGCTATTTCCACAATATTCAATAGTGTTCCTTCAATACCTATTCTTACAATATTCACCAACTTTGACAATGACAAATGATAAACTGTCAATTTTGTTTATCAACAAAGTAACCGGTTACTGTTAGATAAGAGAGGGATGAAATAAAAAATCCTTGGTTAGAATATATACAGTTACATGCTTGACGACTGACTTTCTGTGGTAGCTAAGTTTAACATACTTCTTACGATGTGTAGGTTCTAATCATTTTTTATTTGTATTACCGTGCATTGACCGTGCTGTTACAAATATAAATGATAACGTTTATCGTGACCAAACATGTACCATCAATCTGTTTGATTAACTTTGACAACAAAAATGTCAGTGCTCTTACAAAAGCAATCATTAAATCAAAGTTATCATGCCCAAAGGCCACTAATATCAATAAATTGAACTAGCTTCTACTAGAGACGCAGTAATGCAATCAGCTGTATGCAGTCCGTAGTTATGAATTCAATGAGCGCGCCCCACAACAGCTAGAATGTTAATGTTTGGGACGCTTCTTGCTTGGAAGGGTTGAAACCACAAGGATGAGGATAATATTGTCACTAGTTATTGCGACATTTTGTCGTAATATTAGAAAAAAAGCTATTTAAGTAAATAAAATAAAATATAGTTAAAGAAAAACACTCACAATTTTTTATAAGTGAATTATCATAAAAATTGGGTTTTTTTTTATTTTAACTTTTAATGTTTATAAAATTTGGTTGGAAATCAGTATAATTTATGCCTTACACATATTAATACCGTTTACAATAAAAAGACAGATCACATTCGCATTGGAGACAAATGTTCAGTAAAAGATACATGCCAGCATGGAATTAAGTGACCAATCATCAAAGATCTGTCACTATATTAATCAACTTTTGACGCATAGAAACTAAAACTATATGGGGTTGTAATAAGATATTTTGTCCGGCTACGACATCGTGTCCTGTAGTATCTACCCGTAGCAAGTTCTGGATCTACGGCGTAGCAAACGGTTACGAGGCGCTACGGCGTAGCACAGAGCAAACAACTTCTACTGCCTACTATGTTAGCTTAGTTTTGTTAGAAGTTAGTGAATTAATACAGAACATAATATTTGAAAACAAAGGTTTCATTGTTAATTTATATGTATGTACTAAAATAAAAATAAATAGTTCATTTTATCCTTCAGCAGCGTTGTTCATAAGGCCAAAATACAAAAAAATAAAAAAAAATTTAGGTGCCTCTAGCCTATCATAAAACAAAATCACACCAATATTATAACGTTTATTTTGCGTGTTAGTACGGAGTATTATAATAAATGTTCGGTGGTGTTAGTGTCCTTCCTGACACTGATTTTATTTATGTTAAATTTACTTACATCTAAGATATTTCCTATTAAAATTTGTTTTTTAACCACAAGGCGCAGATTTTATTGCAAATACATGACAACTCGACTCACGACGACAAGCTTTACTTTGAATTTACTATCTTTCACACTATTTTTAACCGCCTTCGAAAAGAGGAGGTTATCAAGTCTTCTGAAAGTTTTTTTGGCACCGACAACAAATGTTACGGATTTCAATATGACTACTTATAGGATTGTAAGTTTCAATAATTTGATAGATTCTTTACTCTCACTGAATTTTCAAGCCGCAAAAATGAAAATAAATTATTAAGTAACTTTTTAGTAACAATAGACATGAAGTCAGATTTTTTGAAATATTTTTTTTTGAAATAAATTGTATTCATATTTAAAACACTTTTCTAGCCCACCAGTTACATCCTAGGTCACCCAGTGACGTTCAGGTCCCTATTCCCACGTCTAATTTATGTATTCCGTCTTCTTCACACTATTCCACGCTTTCACAAACGTTGTATAAAACTACTCACTTATTGCTCTTTGAATCATGTCCAGGTGATTTATGTCTATTTAATGTTAGAATGGGATTCTTAGAATATTATTTAGATTGTATAATATCATGATTTCACCGTTTGTTTTTGTTGGGTTTTAAAATATTATGTTACCAGTAATCGTAATTTTGGTTTACAGCAAAAGTGATGCTAAGTATAAGAGAGTCAATTTTAACAACAGCGTTAGTAAAAGACTTTAAAAACATTCTAATCTTTCGTGTTAGAAACATAGAATGTCGGACACATATAGACTACTAACTGAGGCAATTTATTTGATACTTAATTAATGAAAAAATGTCTTTCATAAAACTCAAAGGTGACTGAATAAAATAGTAATCTATCAACGCGCAGCCTAAACTATTGGACGGATCGGGCTGATATTTGGCATGCAGGTAGATGTTATGCTGTTAAAGTATTTTTATGAAATGCCACTTTTAAAGGGGTGAATGAAATAGGGGATACAAGTTTCACTTCTTAATGCTAGCAAAGCCGCAAGCACCCACCAGTGATATTTTATAAGCCTAAACTTCATTTATAAATTCAGTCAATACAAAAACATCTGAAAAAAAAAACATTAAAATGCATACCTAATCAGTCAAAGAAACTTGAGTAATTATTGATTTTTCATAATGTCTATTTCCCGTACGAGTGGAATAATACAGCTAGATTCACACTCGTAATTATGATCTCATTCGGAACACGTTCGCACAACTTGCCGAACCATTAGCCGATTAGCTCCCTTAGCAACGTAGTGTATAACATGTATTGACTGGTTACTGTCATTTATCTATTACTAGTGGGTGCTCGCGGCTTCGCTCGCATTAAGAAGTAAAACTTGCATCCCCTATTTCACTTCTTTAAAAGTTATCAAACGTTTCTAAAACAAAAAACGTTTCCAAAAATTTTTTCTTAGCGGATGCTTACGTCATAACTTCTACCTGCATGCCAAATTTCAGATAGATCACTATATCAGTCAGTCAGTCAGTCACCTTTGAGTTTTATATATTTAGATTAATTTATTATTTGAACTCTTCTATTAACTTACTCACAAGAACTACATATGTATATCCATAACAATTACGTGCTATTTATCATATAGATACCGGAAGAATATTTTTTGGTCCATTGTATTAAAGTTTCTGTAATGCGTTTTTGTTTGTCTATTTCAATGCATTTTTTTCCTTTGTTAGCCCCTTTTATGTAATGTTACAGTCCTAAGTTAACATTAGAAAATGTTTGTCGCCACAATTTGATATTTAGATTTGTCTTTGCCATTTATTCTTAAAATAAATTGGATTTTATTGGAGGTGCACTGAGACTTATTGTTATAAATTATAATTTATAATGACAATTACATCATTAACCTGCCAATATTGGTGCGTAGTATTTCGTTGTTAAAACCTAAGTATGTTTTATCTACAGCTAAGTTACTCCATGGCTCACTTAGAGCGTACTACAAACTTGGTTATTGTCATTAGTGAAACTTGAGACGGCGTCTTAGCAAAAATTCACCTTATACTTATGTAAGTAAGATTGAAAATAGCTTGACAGAATTATAATTTTCAAGACTTGGAAGTGAGTTTTCGCAAAAACAGGTGTTTAGATTTTGTTCGTGCTGTAAGAAAGTCGTATGGTTTGTGTATTGCTAATGTACGTAGTACGTAAGTTCTGCTAAGTTTTAAGTATATCTAACACACAACTACAACTTTAGTATGTGATTATTTCATTCTCTCTATATAAGTATTTGTATCAGTGGAAAAACTGAATGCCCACCATGATTATTTTGTCTAAGAAAACTCCCCAGTGAATGAATTCTGCGGAAGGTTATGATCCCCAGTAAAGAAAAATACAGTCAAGGAGGATTTTTTTTTATAGAACGGTCATCCGAAATTTATATTGTTTGTGCAATTGGAAGACTACAAATTATCTTTATGCAAAAGTTAAGTAAGTAAATAGTACAATATTATGTTAGTGATGTGTCTGGTATGTATCCAAACTTTCTTCACCGTTCACGTTATACTCATGACATATTAGTATGAATGGAAATTAAAAACCAAACTGAATGAAATTCCATAGCTATGATTCTTTACAATAAATACAATATTATATTTGAATATTTTAAAAATAATCCAACCAGAATATATTATTATATTTTTAATACAATATCCCGCATTACGCTCATTATTTTCTCGCCAAATAGTTGGATTTTAATACGTTATTATTGCGGTTGCTTATTGGCACTACGCTCTTAACGCCACAGACTAAAACACTTTAAGCGAATACGAGTATCAACACATCAGAATGGAACACAGATGTGGGGTTGTTATTTAGTCTGTGTATTCTCGTAATGTGAATTGAAAACCGCAGGGATGCAATATGTTTTTATGTGAGCCATTTTCAGTAACTGTTATGAGAATCGTTTCAGGATAGCCCCCCGGCGCTCGCTGGATGCACTTTGGCTATTTAGATGTCTGATTGGGATTTGTTACTCTTTCGATGTTTGTTGCTAAATAAAGTTGGATTTCTAACTTAAAAAATAGCTGGATGCTTTCGGCCATGTTTGCGAATTTAAAAGAGGCTACTAGTAAGTCATCTATACTACCACCATATCAAAAATCATGACCATGCATCGCTCTGGCATAGAATAAAGAAGAAACAAACGCGCGCGCGCCAATTGTATACATACGTATACATGGTTTAACAGACTTGGTAATGTAAAATATAATAAGAGAGTCTCAAGCTGTACTGAATCTGGCGACACTGGTTAAAGGTACATATATTATGCCTGTGCTAGAATGTAACTAACTGTAGTGTTATTCTTCAAATAACACCGTATAAACAACAAAGGTGCAAAGTCAGAACATTAACCATATACGTACTCGTATAACAATAATTTGGCACAAATCGGGCGCGTGAAATAACCAATTTGCTCACCGTTTCTATCGGCCCTCAAACATAACCTATACAGAGCTACACAATATGTTTACATAGATTTACATATATTGAACAGAAACTACCAACATTAGCTGGACTTTTGACAGATAAAACCTTAAAAATATCTATCCTCCAAATTTTATTGAAATATTTTTCTTCAAACTATGTGTGTATATTTTTATTGTGTAATACTTTGACGTATTAATTACATTCAAATAATAGTTTTGGTATATATTCACTTCACAAAAAATAGCAGCCCAATAAATATTAGCTAAACCCGTATGACCGTACATTATATCACAAATTCACTAATAAAAACAAGAATATTCTATACATTTATTATTAAATTAGTGTTTAACAGTCCGTTTTCCAAACTGAGAAAGAAATATAGATTGTTATGCAACAGGAAACCCCCCAAAAACCCATAAATAACACTTAACCATGTAAACACTTCTCGAACAGCTATTGGTGATCTGTTAATCTCCACTATTGAAGGAAGATTAACCCCTCTGCACATTCAAATGCAAATTCACCAACTTAAAGAAGTGCACATATTTTATCAGTGCAATTACCAAAAGAAAATATATTATAGACCTATGATGTAAAAAGCCTTGAAACTCTCCCACCAATAACATACAACCCTGTAAACAATTCTCAAACTGCTATTGGCGAATGATGGCGATCTTTTAATCTGCACTATTGAAGGAAGATTAGCCCCTCTGCTTGGGGAGATATCACCGCCTAATGAGAAAAATAATGGGGTCTTTATCTCGCCCTGTATTGGCCTTTGAGCCTCGATTGCTGGTGTGATGTGCAATGCAGTGATGGAGCTTTTAAAGTAGGTAAATAAAAATCATAAGTCGTATGTAAATGATAACAAATCATTAATTTTCTGTATTTTACGTGAAAAAACTGATACGCGTTAGGAGGCTGCGTCTTGTACTATGTAGATATCCAATGATCCTGTATAGCGTCTACAAGTGTGAATTGAAATATAGAACGGAGTTCAAAAGTTATTGCGTATCTTAGATACTTATAAATAAAAAAAATTAACCAACCAGTAACTAAAGATAAAAAAATTACGTTATGTTGTTATGTTATGAGAGAAAGAAAAACAAATGACGTATCATCTAATCATAATAAAATTTATTTCCATGTTCAAACGAATCAAATAATAATGTAATGCTGTTTGAAATATTAAGCTAGTGAATTTGTATAAGCGTTTTGCTTCGACTTTCATCGTGCGAACAGCCCAACTGTGGAACTCCTTGCCCGAATCTCTATTCCCCTTGAACTGATACTGATACTCTCGCAGGCATTCTTATTACATATTCCTCTTCAGGTATCTGGATGTAAGACGCCTGGATATTAAAAAAACTAATAAAAGTTTAGGTACTCTAAGAAGGTATACTGTACTTCCCTTCAGAAGCCGGTTATCTCACCACGGCTCTAATGCAATCCGCCTCTAGTTGGTGTCGAAGTTGGATGGAGGTGCGAACTGATTGCTTGTAAGAAATAAGTGGCGTGGTATTGGATGTTAATAATGGGATCGTTTTTATAGGTGTGTGGTGTTTTTGATAGTAGGGAAATAAAATCAAAAAGAAATATCTCTGAATAATGCAGGTGAATTTAAGCTCAGGGGAGGATATCGTCATGGCAAGAAATAATAAAAAATATCACTGTTACATTATAGCGTGTTATATTTTTAATATCAAGTATGTACTTTGAGTTGTAGTAGTTGAGTAAGTCATCAACTCCATGCGGAGAGACCAGATAGATTGTATTTCAAAATGATTAAGTTTAATTATTGAATTAGTCAATTAAACCTAATGCTAAGTTTCTTAAATTGTAAATAGTTCAATAATTTATTTATTTATTTTAGTTCCACATTAAAGAACAAAAACGAACATAACTGCTACTTTACAATTTTAACTGCCTATTCAACTGTGATAAATATACTTATGTGTAAGAATATTTTTTTAACTCATAATAATAAGACAACTTACGAAAAAAAAGTTGTAAGTGGTGTTCTTTTTTACATTATAGGCTTACTCTTGACTACAACTCGCTTGATGTTAAACAACGCGGTAATCTACGATCTTGCGCGCTTAACTAGAAGAAACCGGTTTAGTCTCGATTTGAAGACCAACAAATTTAATTATAGTTCAAGGAAAATAAAGATTCGGGCATCGTTTTTTTTTTCATTTTAATAAAAAATCATGTCTTCCGTTGTCCGTTACTAGCAATCTCTTATCCTAAAAATATGCAGTTATTTTTGTACCAAGTCCAAAGGAAAGGAAATCTAATTTAAAATGCAGTTGCGCCACACAGCGGCCCGCACAAAGGATCAAAGCTGCGGCCCGCAAGAATGCCGAATGCGCGAGCATTTCTTAGCGAAATGTGGCGAAACATATTATTAAATAACTCCATGCATATTACTACATTTTCCGGATGCATATTTTGTAAATGGGGCCCGAAGATTGTAAGTTTTGAGATAGTGTGTGAATTCTATTTGGTGCAACTTTGAAAATTTAATAGCAGATAACGGTAAATAGATTAAGCTTAAGCTGATATTTAATAGACTTTTCTGCAACAGGTTACAATAAAGGGGCAGTTACATAATCTAAATTAACGCATGCTAAATTTGTTCAAATATTTATTTTTAACTTTGGTGATGATTTTCATCATTGATTCATTTGTTTATAAAACCGTTAAAACTAACTGAATCTCATACAATAAATTATATATTTTTAAACTTGAATTTCTAATGACATGACATAACAACAATTATTTTTATATGTAAAAGAGGGCAGTTCATTTCTAACACATTGCACGTAAAAAGTAACTTACCAAATAGCTCTCAGGTACTTTAGCTATTTGTATAACACGGAAGTCGTAAAGCCATATCAGAGGCCCTTAGGGCGGCTTGATAAACTCTCTAGAGTTGGCCACTCTTATTCAATAATAAGAAGAAGAAGTTGCCAAAAATTTGTCCATCCACGAGCGCCTACTTAAATCACTTAAACGATTAACCCTCCATTCGTGAAGTTGGCCAACTTTTCCTGCAGCTAGTCATGAATAACGCATGCCAGGTTCGAGTCTCAGCGCACTGTTTTAGGGTTGACATAAGAAGTACATTAAAGTGTCTTGGATTTGATGGATTTACAGTTTATATAGTAAGCTAGATTTAGGCGTAGATGGTGCATTAATGACTTGTTTTTCAAGTAATGTTAGTTATCTAAGCAGAGAGGAAATACTGCCAGTATCCTAGGAACCCTGCCACACAACGACATTATGGACGATGTGCTAAGTTTTTGTAAAGTTATCTGGTTTGTAAGTATTTTTTCTACTGTTTTTTGTATATATGTAAATAAACGCGTAAAACTACATTATTTTAGTAAATTTATAAAATACAATAAAGTAATGTCGCGATTAGCACTCGATTAGTGATTCACTAGTAGATAAACTATAAACATCGGAAGCTGAACAAAATATTTTACACCACAAAATCAAAGGATTTGATTTGATCTGCACAACGACCGCTATTGTGTAATAATGCTCAAAAAAGCAACGACTTACGATTTTTCAACGAAATTACGAGTTTATCCCTCCACTTTATCATTAAACTAAAAAGAAGAGATATCACGACCCTCAGAAAGCAACATAGTAAAACTAAGTTGAAAACTAAACAATCATATTCGGATATAATTTCTCTTTGTTTTATTTTTCGGTTGTTGATTTTGTTAGTGATAGAAAAATAAATATTTTGGCATATGTAGTATGAACATAAAATTGAATATTTATTTATAATAATAACATATAAAAACAAGGCAAGAAAAACTAAACATACTACTTCTAACTACTACAAAAAGGGGCACTTAGAAAATCTTTAGAAACGCCTAAAGATAATCTAAGTGCTCCAGCCCACTACCAGAGGGCAGCGTGCCCAGCATACTGGCCGCATTACCACGCTGGATGGCAATGCTGATACGTTGAGCCAGAAAAAGGCAAGCATTTAAAAAAAGTGAAAAGTGTTTTTCATTTAAAGTTCCCGAGATACCTTGCAAAGTTAATTATATTATAAACTTATACACAGGTATGTATGTCTGTCACCGAGTGAATAATTAATTTGTTGCGTTGTCACCGACGCCATTTGCGAATTTTTGCACTTTTCACCCGATTTTATTTAAGCGTTAATTACTTTTTGTATTTTATTGCCCATACAAAAGTTTCGGGTGCTATTAAAATGTGTGCGGAAGTGTGGGATTGTGTTACAGTTACCGGAAATAATATGTGAAATGAACTACACTCATAAACTAATGACTTTATTTACAAACAAAACAACATCAAATACTTAGATTTACCTTGCTCTAGAATATGACTACTACATTTTAAGAAAAAAACGTTTTGTTTCAATAATTTTTTCACTGTTTGTTCTGTAAAAAGGGAGTTAAGAAGCGTATTGATTTAAAATATCCCATATGACGTCATCGACACATAGTTTTTCTTATTACTTATGAAAATACAAATACTTTATTTACAGAAAACTTAACACAGAAAAATATCAATAACTCTGTATCCGTCAACATAAATAAACAACAATAATTTCCAACACCGAAATATTCGGAAACATAATGATCGTTCAGTCTCTCATCAAAAATAAAGTGTAACATTAACAGTACGGGAAGGCTCCATTGATATTCATTAAAACAGTCCAATTATCGACGGGACGAACTGTTGAATTGTAAAACATTTTCGGACGAGACAGTGGGGGTTATTATGAGGAACGATGTTTTATGAAGGATTCCTTGTTTGTATTTTTATAACCATGAATATATAACTGAGTTATCTTTAGTATTTTTTTTCATTCTACGGGCGTGCTCCATATTCTATCACAGAGCCGTTTGAAAGGATATTATTCTAAGCATTCATCGAGGTTTTCGATTGCCTGAATGTTAGTTTGTCAATTGGTTGTAACCAACCAAATTAGTCAAGTAGCCGTAACCTAGGCCTGAAATGAAAAGAGACCTGAAGAAAACCAGCCTAGTACTATTTTAAGTGTTTTTTTTTGTTTTGCATGAATGGCCATTTTTATGTCACTTAAGTTGCAAGTCCTTCTGTTCGATATAAGTTCATTGAATCATACACACACAAAATTATTTACTGTTAGTAAGCCGTTCCTCAAAATATGCTCCAGCTTCCACCATTACGAATTTTCGTTTGTGTTTTCGCATTGCCGCCTGCAATTAGCTATGCATGAATTATCACTTCTGTCCAAAGCGCAACTTCAAATTGATTTCATTGTTGCCAACTTTTATTCGCACAAATATAAATCTAATTACAAAGCCACTTAGGCTCATTTTCATCTGACAATTTACGAAGTTGTAATTTTCATTCTAAAAGACAGTCTCCCTCTTTGCAGGAGCATAATAACATTAAAAAATACGGTTTTATGGAAGCAATTTTTTCTATGCAATTTGCATTAATTTAACGAGTATGACAGGCGATTATTTTGATTTTAGGGGCTCCTTCGTAATTATGTAATGCTGTTGTCTGTTTACGCATTTGTCTCCAATTTTATGGCCTCTATTTTTGTTGAATAATATTGAGTTTTTTATTGAAGATGATTATCAACTTAACATTATGCGAGTGTGACTTAGCGGTTCCAGTGCCTGCTTTTCATCCAGACGCACCCTGGTTCTAATCCGGCCCTACACCAATGATTTGTATTTTCAAGTTATGTGTGGATTTGCACCCGCTTTGCGGTGAAGGAAAACATCGTAAGGAAACCGACATGTTTGAGGACCACAATATCCGAGGACATGGTGTCTTCCGTGGAAGGACCTGGGCGCCCACTACGATGTATCTGCCCAAGAAAACTCTCCTAACGAATTAATTTTGATTACATATCTGAGCTGTGATGTTTCTTCTAATACTACATATTTTATTGCTTGCTACGACTAAGCGCTACGGCCTCGTATCTCGGGTAGCAGGTTTACATTCTTAAGTGGAGCTACCGGATAAGATCAGATAAAGGAGTATCTATACACTATACAGTATTCGTATCATAAATCGATTTTACTGCCAGAATATGTGAGCAAGGCCCCAAGGTCACGGATATACTCTGTCAATGCCATGGAGTAGAAAACATCTTAGATAAATAAAGTAGAGTACTTATTTATTATATTTTTTAAATAAAACAGCTTTGCACTTGGCCTTTGTTTGTCTGATGGCTATGACGTATGGATAGTGTTTACTTACCTAATAGGAATCGGTTCACTCTCGCTTTAAAGATCGCTGATATGGTTAATGGTGGTTTAACTAGCAGTGCCCCTTGGTGCCCCGCCCAATTTCGGGATAAAATGCAGCCTAATGTGTCAACCTATCTTCATCTAAGATCGACAGGGTTGAGATTTTTGATCGTGAATAACTAAAACGACAAATATACTTACACTCTTAAAGTGTTACATAAACTCTTTTGTTTGTTTACAGCACAATAAGAATAGAGTCTATCATATTCATTCTAGGAAATTCCTCTTACTAATAACTCTACGGATGTCTGTGAAAGAATTATTATTCTATGTCCGTGCCGTAACGTCGTAACTGGGAATTACATATTCGTCACGCCCTGGATAAAACTTCATTTATGACTGACACCCTGCTCTGGATAGGAAACTATGCGCGTGTGGATTTTGCTCAGAATTTCGTCAATACGGGCTACTTTTTTGTCAAAGAATTTCCTTCAAAATTAGTTTGTAAAATAAATAGAGTAAAATAATTGAAAATATTTAGCGTGATATAAAAAATAATAATCTTTCGTGTACATGTGATTCATTTTGTGTTGTGTGTGTGAACTTTGAATAATAGAGTGAAATCACTGAAAAGATTGTGAAAAATATAAAAGTCTTAAGTGTTTGTAAAAATAGGTAACTTATTTATTTTATCAACATATAGATGCAATCTTTGTAATAGAGTTACCTAGCAAACTTATCAAGAGTAGGTACCAGAAATTGGGTTATTCTTGTATCACTATTTAGACTATTTATTTATTCCTAAATCCATATTATTAGCTTATTTAGTACCCAACTTAATCTTCCACTCAATTTGATAGCCCCAGATAAAAACAGTCAGAAAGACTGAGCCAAACAAACCAATATCCCATTTGTGATCTGATAAGAATCGCAAGGTAAAGTACACAGAACGCAATGTTGCGGCGGTAAATCGTTGGATACAAGGGGCGAATCCTTTTACAAGATTTACCGAAGGGATTCGGCTGGCCGCGGTGCTCGCTTGGATTTAGGAATTACCCAAGAGAATAGTGATAGCGAGATATTCAAAAGAATTTTTAAGTTTTTCGATTAACAATATATTTTAGATTTATTAAAATATTGGAAACATTCATATTAAAATATTTATTGTAATGTACATCAAAAATTAATCATACACAGTAGATTTTAAAATGGTACATACTTATATTTCATAAAATAATTTTCTTAATTTGGTACAAAACAAAACGAAGTAAAATGGGAAGACATTGGTATCCGTAAAATAGATATGTCTCGTCCGGATGCCAACACACCACGTACTCCTTAGTAATTATTTATTTTATAATTAAACCTTACTAAAAAATCATGTATGCCCGAGATGTGAGGAATATGTGCACTGTCATCAGTCAACATATTTGTGTATTTACGCTGGCACCCAATAAAGACTTTCTAACTACTAAAAACTCTTTGAAAAAGCTGTTATTTCTGTAAAAATAATATTTCTTCGTATTACTCTTGGTAAGTAAAATAGGTAATATAAAAAGTTCTAAGTCAGTAAAATAATCATATTATCTGAATGTTTTATTCTTTCTGAGCAACGGTACTGCTTATTTTATACAGGCAAAGAAAAACGTGAATTACGAGTGAATCATAAATATATATGTGTAATCTTTTGTCTTACACCACCACCCATCCTAAGGTCTCAAAGTCCAAAGGCGACGCGACGGGAACAAAGGTACCTACATAATAATATCCCGTTTCTTCCCCACGCCCCCTGTCGGAAATATTTGAACGGGGCTTAATAATGTCCTTTTATTTTACCTATGCTTTGGGTAAATTGAACTGTCACAGTCGTTTTGAGAGCTATTTTTCAGGGAGATTGAAGTTTCGAGCTAGACAGAGGTCTAGATTCTGTGTTTGTATTGAAAGTCCTTTTTATGTGTAAAATGTTAAGGTTTGCGTATGTTCAGAATGTTTAAAAGCAGAAGTATATTCAAAAACGAATTTATTTTTAATAGATTTCATTCGTTCAAAATGTTTCATAAATAAGTTAGAAATGTAAAAAATTGGTTTATTTTTAAACTAGCTAACTTAATGCTTTGCAAACAATTTTATACAGAAATAAAGTGTAAAATTGTCTTTTCTACAAAGTACAAATTACTTTTTTGTAAGCATCCTTTTCATTTTGTAAGTATTGCTTTCAAAACAACTTTCATGTTTTCTTTTGAAAGGCTTTCATAATTTATGGTGGTTATATAAAAGTGCCGCCTTTGGTCTCATTTATTAATGAAGCCGCAGATTAGTTCGCAAATAAAAAGCATCGTGGACACTAGCTAGTTCTTAACGAGGGCATAAAGTTATTTGTACACTGATTATTTGTTTAAAACTTTATAAAAGTTATTTGTGTTAAAATATTTTTGATTATTTAAAGTAACAAATATCGTGTCAATCTACTAGTGGACGGATACTTTTTAATATAACATCCTGTACAATTAACACAGATGATTTTAAGCAAAAGTGAGAAAGGTAAGATGCTGTTTTTTTTTTATATTTATAAGCTGAAAATTTCCAGCCTTAGTAAATACATGTATCTTCTTATTAAGGATACGTTCTTTCCGTCAGTGTTTGCCATTGTGACTTGTCATTTTGTTAATTCTCATTAGAACTTTCCGTTAAGCAATTACTTCTCTGTCAATGACTACTGTCTGTCTCTCCCTAATTTTTGAGTCGTATTTCCTTATTACTGAGGATCGTGAAAAATAATATGTTTAAAATAATTGCCCTGAAGCGGGTCTAATTAAGATGTCGTGACTCCCCTGGAGAATTAATTCATTAGGGTAGTTCTCTTGAGCAGATACATCGACGTGGGCGCCCAGGTCACGGAAGACACATGTCCTCGGATATTGTCCGTCTACATTATTCTCCAGTGAGTTCTCCCTTTAGCAGGCCATCAGGCCATCTTTAATCGGTGACAGCTCGCCGCTAATGAGAAATATAATGACAACCTCGTCACTGCAGCTTTAATCAACACCTGGCCTCGTTCTCACTCTACGAGTAACGACTACTTAACTGATAGACTCTTCATTATAGGAACAAATACAACTACATACCAAAATAAAAAAATAAAAAAAACTAAAATTCAGAACATATTTAATTTAAGTAATATTGTACATTTTCCTTTGGGTGAGGGTACACCCATGTCTTGTTGGTCAGTCCTTTCTTGGTATTAATTAAGTTACTAATTAAGTACCAGCACAATAAAATAAACTCACGTGAGTCAAAGACAATAAAAAAATATATTTGTAGCAAAAACGTTTTTAAGGGTATCTTTTTCTTATGTGACACAGCGGACCATATGGTTTTTTTTTGGTATTAGTATAGTAACAAAATATCGTGAGATAAATGAGATATAAATATATTTTTTAATGTACCACTACAAAATTATATCAAACAACTAATAAAAGTAAGTTCGCGCGCAGCTCATAAGTTAAAAGATAAATCAGTTTGTATAAAAAGCGATAGTTGTGGATATTTGATTTAGAATGTCTATGTGCCGAACCTTCCAGCGCACATTTTGGATTTATCGTAGCTTTTTCGTGCTGTTTTTGTCTATTTTTCGATGCCTGAGCCCGTTTTGAATGGTATTGAATGGAGTAGTGATGAAAAACTATCTAACTGTGGCTACTGAAAAAAAGAGATGTTTTGTGTGCCATTAGAAACGAGAACTTCATGGATTACATGCAGGAAGTTATAAGGTTTCAGATAGACTAACAAATTTTCGAGAAACAAGTTTCTGAAATTTCGTTAAGTATCAAATTCTATAATATCTATCATCATCTAATGAATATAAATCAATAATCTATAAATTCAACTCAACTTTGAGCCAAACGTCGTTCAGAAAACTTGGTAGATAGACGTCTGGCTATTAAGTGCAAAAAAGCATAATCAAAGAAATAATATCTATCTATTCAGATAATGAAGTTGATGAGGGTCGAAAGTCTAAACATTGAAGATGTTTCAAAAAATGTATAAAAAAAATATACTTTGAATTGATAGCAGAACACGTTCCAACAACTTCTACAATTAATATTGTCTGAAATAATGCGAGCAAAGCCGCAGGCATCTACCAGTATGATATAATCCAATAAATTACACAAGAATTAAAACGCTTTTGTAAAAACTTACACTATATAGTGTATATACAGTGTATATACAGAGTAGTAAGTTAACGCAATAAGAATGTAAAATAGTTCCATAAAGGCTCGTAAAATACATATAACAACCTCTTTTTCCATCGCGGGTACAAAATAGGCCATAATCACTCAATTTCCGTCCAAGTTTCACTTTTATCACCGACATACGTGCGAGGGTCCCACGGCCCTACTCATGTGACAAAACTTTACATCGATTGACAGTTTTATCAGTAATATTCGGTAATACACGTTGTGCTGTGTTTGTAGTTTACGGTAATTAATATATTGAAATAGAGAAACGTTTATTATAAATAATGCTGTAATAAACAAATGTTGATTTAAAATATATTACCGCATTACAACATAATAAGAAACTTTCGTGAGACATATTATCAATATATTAACTAAACTAAATATATTAACTAGTCTTATTATGTTAATATATTATCAATCAGCGTCTTAATTGGCGGCCTTATCGCTAAGAGCGATCTCTTCCAGGCAACCAATCTGGCAGGGATATATTCTTCAAACGAAATGAGTAGGACGAGGTGTTTCAGATATTAAATAAAATAATGAAAAATAGAACAAAGAATTAAGAAACTCCATCCGGCGGACTACATACATTATCCGGATTATTATTTTTGTTAATATTGTTCGTTATTATTTTACCCACTCCTCCCAGTGTTTTTCTTATTGACAATGATAACCAAGGCTTTACGAAATTATTGAGTAACGATTTTATGACAACGCCACACTTAAAATTACCTATCATGTTTTAAGTTTGAACGTAAAAGGTAATAAGTACATAATATATTTGTATATCTAACCTGCTTGATTATTGGTTTAATATTGATGTACCTAACTAAAAACTAAAGTGAGTGTGGCTCAGCGGTTCCAGTGTCTGCTTTTCATCCAGTTGCACCCTGGTTCGAATCCGATCCTACCAACTTACCTACCAATGACTTGTAGTTTCAAGTTTAGTGTGGATTTGCACTCGCTTAGCGGTGAAGGAAAACATCGTGAAGAAACCGACATGTTTGAGGGCCACAATATCCGAGGACATGTGTCTTCCGTGGAAGGACCTGGGCGCCCACCACGATGTAGATATCTGCCCAAGAGAACTCCCCTAACGAATTAATTCTGCTGGGGAGTCTCGACCCTCAATCATGAGGAAATACAAATCCAGAGAGAGAGAGGTTGATGTAACAATTTTTTTTTTGCCTTTGCTTTATGTATGCGTAAAAGGCTACAAATTGAGTTTGGCTGTTTCTATTAATGTAACTAAATCAATTAAAACCTCTGCTTAGACCACCCAGCCCAAACATAAATTAAAAACACAACTTTAAACCCATTTTCTTGACCATTTAGCTGCTTAGTCATTGTGCCCTATTGTTAAATAAACTAAACTAAAGCTCTATAATTTCCCAGACACCCTCTAAATCAGAAACTTGGCGACGTAATTGTTTTTCACAAACTTCTCCAACAACTTTGTTTGTTTATGGAGTGTCAGAGCGTAGTTTACCCCCGGCCTTATCTCGACCTTTTTAGATATATATACAACCTATTTGGGACAAACTTAAGAGTAAATATCTCTTTAATACCTAGATTTCGTATCGAAATCAAGTTACGAATGACCTTGAATAGTAGGTACTAGATTAGAAGCTTAGCTCAGTTGACTTATGAATTCGCAAATTATTTTAGAGGGAGACGAAACGCTAAGAAATTTGACTGTTTATATATTTTTTATTATATATAATAGATTTATTTAAGCCAAACAATTAAAATATTAAACATAATATCAGACACCCTAACAATATAGGAATAAGATATTTTTTTTATATTAGTTACTAAATACTCCTTGACACAGGATTTCTAAAAGCAATATCTTCCAGGCACCATAATCACCATAAGCATGTGCCATATACATACATACATAATGAAATTTTGAGATTAGGTAGTTAATAATTTTAACCAAAATCGCATGCTGCTTATTATTATTGTAAATAAAGATGTTAAAATCATGCTGTTTGTTTTTATATAATGCGGATAGCTAAATAAAGAGAGTATCTTACATAATATACATATTATTTTTTGCATACCTTGTCATTAAATCATTAAGGCTAACTCAATTCAAAAATAAACTGACAGAACTCCTATTAGAAAAATACTTTTACAAAATATAGAGGACTATTTAGGACCTCAAATATAATTAACTGTTACTGATATTAAATTAATTATAATACATTACATTGATTATTTTGTCAGTACACCCGACCGGGTATAAAGTAGAGATACTATGCTTGTAACTATTTTAAGACCACTGTAAAGAAACGAGTAAAAACCGTACATTTACTAAAAAAAAACCGCAGACTTAGCAGTCCATTACCGGTTGAGTTCGGCGGCCGGCGCTCGGTCGCGCTATCTAAGCAAATGCCGCAATGGATAGACGGCCCGCGATACTGTCACGAAAGTAATAAATATTAGAGCTACCTTTTTCGTCGAAAAAGAAAAGATTTTCTGGATATGATACACACATGTAATCGAATTAAAGATACAAAAAAAAACTTTTAGAAGACTTGTAAACCTCCTTTTTGGAAGTCGTTTAAAAATTGAGACTAACAATAATATTTATGTCGATTTACTCCGGACAATAAAAACTATTTGTTACCGTATTCAAATCTTTTAAGACGAAAATTAAATTTAGAAATAGGATAATTAATCAACACAATCATGGTTATGTATTTATTTAAATATGTTTAATGTATGTAAAATAAACAAAAATCATATGACACTATTTTGTTGACATATTGTTATAATATAGGAACTATTCAAATTGACCTGACTTTTTATGGGTTATAATTCCTCAACTGGTAAGTATATGTTTTGTTCGTATCAGTTTACGCTTTCACATAAAAAATAATTTAGTTTTTTTTGTATGTCAAGCTAATCACAAAAAGCTTAATAAAACTTTTGGATGGTAAGCCATTACGCATAAGAAACTGTTATTTTTTCTCAAAATAAAAGTCAGTTCCATTGTCTCTACTAAACTTTTTCGCCGGGTTTCTGCAAATGTTGTGGTGATGTGGAGAAATGAGGCGGAGGTGGAATACGCGAGCAGGCTGACTGGTTGTTTAGTGACACGTCATTTGTTAACTTATTTGAAGGCTTCAAATGGCCATACACGATCCCTTCTGACTATTTTATTACCTACTCTTTTTACTTGTAAATGTTTAATGTATAAAACTAAAGTTTTACTCTCTAATTTATACTATAGATTTTACTTTTTAATTAATTTCTTTTGGTAGTTTTTCCTTAGTGACATATCATTTGTTGACTTATTTGAAGGTTTCAAAAGGCCGTACACGAAGCCTGTTGACTATTCTAGTACTCTATTTACTAACAGAACACAAAATAAAAGATAAAGAGAAAAACACTGGTACTTGGCATAGCACTGTAACAATAACCCCGCCATAAATAGTCGGCGTTAAAATATAATTATACTTCGGGTCAACCGAAGACCATTATATTGTTTACTAAGCAGCAGTCTGTGGAATTGTGCTGCCACTGTCACACATTTAGATAGTTAACTACTTTAAAAAAGCAAAATTCAACTTCACTCGTTTCCGTATCCGCTCCACTCGGCTCACCACGTGGGAAGGCGCCTGCAACTCGCCATTACGTGATTTTGTGTCGCCGCTGTCGCACGCCTTAAACAATTTGTTTAAAAATCTATTTAATTTTAAATATTCTTTACGTGTTGTGTCCAGTGATTATTAAAGAACATTGTGAACCGTTCCAAATACCTATAACGTTCAAATTTATAAATTCGAAATGTGTTAATAACAAAAAACTAAATTAAACAAAAATAACGGTTATTTAACGTTGTTAAATCATTTAACCAAACATTACGACAAAACCAGTGAATATTAATTGCTTTTGTGAGACCAGGTTACTGGAATTCTGTCTATGACGGAATTTTATGGATAAATTATCTTTGGTGAGTGACTTATTTTATTAACATACGATCTTATTTTTGAACTACCCTCGAATTTATGATAACGGTAGTTTATGTTTTTACTTGATTGTAATAACTACTCAAGTATCCACCTTTTGTATTTTTTCTTAAAAAAATAGTCCTTTATAAGACTTTAATACTACATGTAACAAAATAATGTACAAATAGAGAATGAGCATGCAACATCGCGCCCTGGCGCAATAATATACCTTATTGAATAAATTAATTTGACACATGCAGACCTGCAGCTTATTAAGCTGAAGTGTTATAAAAACATGTATTTTAATTGTTGGCCTCATTTGCACCGTTATGGTCAAGGTTACCATTTTATATATAAAAAAATTATTCAATGCAATATAATAATATGTATACATACTTATACTCATTATTAGCTACAAAATTCGAACAAAGGACCAGTTTCAACTCGTTTAACACTGAGTTAATTTTGTGGTGAAATCCCTGAGGTCAAATATATTATAATTATCATGTCAATAGATAATTGTTTTTATTATCCTTTCAAGTCTTAAACTATTTTTTAAATCTTTTACTATATACGAATATCAGTCTGCATTATTTGCCTCACAAATGATTAATTTACCCAATAAACGATTCTATCTAATAGAGCAAATTTTGAGGTTAATTAAATTGAACAATAAAACCATGAGTGAAATCGTTGTTAAGGTAAGTAAATAAAGTAAGCTGTTCCAGATTTCATGAATTAATTCACGTCATGTCGTAAGTGGTGGCACTTATAAGATTTATTAAATTAAAGAAAAGCTGACCTTTTAGTTTTTTTGTCCAGCATTGGTTATTCAAACTTACTTTGGGAAAACATCTTTCCTGACATCAGAACCTATGATGATAACCCTTTTGTTATATCCATACAGAAACCGCTCACGGGATGTCGCTAGCGAAATAGCTTATCAAATTGAAAATAATTCCATTGTAGACATATTAAATTACATATATTATGTGATCTTTTCTTATAGGCAGTGCCTAGTATTATTAAATATTTATAGATACTTGCGCATATAAAGTATTAATCTTACATTATTTAAGCAAAACAAATGTAAGGCACATGATTATAAAAATAATAATCACAAGAAATATCTTATTACTACTTTGTGATTGCAAGATATAGGTAAAACAAATTTATTTGATTTTGTTACTGAATATGCTAATAAACATTTTTTGCAGTTTCTTTCCTAGATTGAAAAAACTCTAAACATCTGCTTAGTAAACAATATACTTAATCGTCTTCGGTTGACCCGAAGTATACTTAAGAATCAAACGAAAACTTACCTGTTTGATGTTTGATTCCAATTATGCGAGGATCAACCGAAGACGATTATACTCCCACCCACCCTAAATTTTGAACCCTTTAAAGCAAAAATGTTTATTGTAAGGCATATATAACTGGGTATGCGTGTACTATGTCTCTAAAAATAATGGCGAGTTGCAGGCGCCTTCCCACGTGGTGAGCCGAGTGGAGCGGATACGGAAACGAGTGAAGTTGAATTTTGCTTTTTTAAAGTAGTTAACTATCTAAATGTGTGACAGTGGCAGCACAATTCCACAGACTGCTGCTTAGTAAACAATATAATCGTCTTCGGTTGACCCTCGCATAATTGGAATCAAACAGGTAAGTTTTCGTTTGATTCTTAAATGTAAAATATATAAACGTACGTGAGCTACTTACATAGTACCTAATTAGATAGATAGATAGATAAATTAGGTAAATACATTAAATAATGATCAAAACCTGAGTACAATGAAACACCAGTAACCGAAAGATTCTTCAACCATATCCAATTTACATTGAAATTTTAATGAGTATAGTTAATAAAAGCGATAAAACTACAACGTTACATTCTTCAAATACATTTTTATTCGACCACAAAGTATGGCAGTCTGCAAAGCGAAGGTAAGGCTAAAAAATATAAAGTCGACAGCGGTGTAGTAAATTAACTTCTCTTTTATGCGGAAATACATAGTCTTTGGCAATTTGTTGGCCAAACCGTGATACCGTAAATGAGAAAACTGTGAGTCATAAAAATTGGATATGTTATCATTAGCAATATTATGGCCGAAGGATGAATGGTGAAAAATACCGTACTATGTATGGTGACCGACACGCCAAAACATATTAAAAAAAGAAAGTCATGTGAATGTTTTTTTATGCACTGTGAATCACCGCGTAGTAGGGGTTTTATTATTGTGCTGATATTATCAGCGTATATTATACATGCAGTAGTTTCATGATAGTGGCGTACCTACATACATAAATATATGTACTTCTCGCTACGACATTTTTTTTTATTTTTACTGCACTTGTTGTAGATAAATAAAATTTAATATAAATAATTTAGGACATAGCACACAGTGCCATTTAGCCCCAAACTTTTCTTTCATAAAAACATACTTATTATGAATAATACAAGTTATTACAAATTTTAATATTCATAATTACTTGTGTTATGCGGGAATCGTACCCGCACCCCTAGATTAAAAGGCAGAGCTACTACTAACTAAGTTAACAGGGCAGTCCAACTCCTGGTTTTATGAGTGATATAGGAACTATCTCGGTAAATCTGAATTTCTGGTATTTTTTGCGTTTTTAACTACAGCTTGCTTACTGCTAATCTGCCAATATACTTGAATCTTGTTGAAAGTTCGTTTTACTTGGCAAATAAACACATAAAAAGAAGATTTACGTTACCATAAAACATGAATTTCTACTAAAATAATCTGATCAACAGGTGAAAAGTGAGTATTACCATCTACCATATCCATTTAGGTTAATTTTTTCCATCTTGGTCAAAAGCGGCTCATATCTAAGGCAGCACGATGCCGGGAATTCATTACTTTCTCATTAAAGAGTAACGTTGCACCTCAGCGAGGATTCCGGGAAATCTGTTCACAGGAGAGAATGATGGGAGGGAGAGTGGAATTAAAATACTAGGTTTACTTGTTGTTGTAGAGTGTGTTGTTTGGTTGGGTTTTAATTGTTTTTTGAGCCGGATCTTGATTCACCGTATAAAAAAAATGAATTATAAAACGAATAGAATACAACACGGTACGAAAATCTTTTATGCATTACAGTATTATTTTGTAGGTGATACTTTTAAGTAACTAAAACCTAAAAAATAGCATTGCAAAATTTTGTTGCTCAAATATTACCTTATAGAATAGGATCTCTTCTATCAAACACTTTCTACCTGGTTTAGGAGTATTATTTACTTACTATATGCAGAAAAGTACTACTAACACCCACACAAAAACAAAAGAGCTATGAGAATATATTATTATGTACTTCCACCGCAGTCTCAAAATCAATCCCCCATTTTACAATGCTACTTACGCCACAGATTCGACCACAGTTCCTACATGTCCTGAGGTTAGGAACCTCGTAACTTTGCCTACGTGAAAATGAGAAACGTCATTGGCTCTAGAATACGAGGATTCTCGAAGATTCTGCCTCTGGCAACGATATTTAGTGTCTCTTAGAAATGTGTCGCCGTCTCATAATTTCCGTATTATCGGCTTGTAACTTACTCGGATTTCGATCGAGGAAGCGAGATTGTCGGTAAGTAAGAGTTTATTGTTTGTTAGGTATGTTGCTACGGATATTCTTTTTTTATGTGTTCTTGAGATCACTTTGAAGACTATTAGAAAAAAAATCTAGTGTCATCACGTATTATTAAGATTGATTTGTGCTGGAAGGTAACTAGTATTTTCATTTCCTAACTGATCCTGAATTTTTTTACATTGCTTAATGTGTGATTGACGATAACAGCTGCATGAAAATGTACCTTCCTAACCTAACCTAAATATAATTTCGGAAATATTTCGTTGGACGTCGTAATATAGTACCTATTAACCAAATTGTGTATAAGTTTATTCTGTTTACTTGCTAAATTATGATTTACCTAAATAATGAAAAATAATATAACTCATATTAAAAGATTACTTATAAAAAAATATCCCAAATAACGAATGACAATCAGACTGAAAAACATTGTATATTTAAAACAAAATAACAGAACTTTGTAATAGCAATAATTAAGAAATATTCCTATCTGTCACCCTGCTCTGTCCCCATTGGGTGACAGATCGAACAAAAAAGTTCGAGCTGTCCCCCTGTTAGTGATAAGGGGACAGTTCGAACTTTATTCACCTCCTTAATGTTTTATCTGTCCCCCTGTCTGTCTGTGTGTATCGGCCTTAGGGGTACAGATAAGACATTTTGGTTACTGTTTGTCCGCAATAGAATTAAATGTAGGTAAAGGTGATGCAACCTTTTATTAAATAAAAGACAAAATGGTTTCGGTTTATAATCACCTTCATTTACATAAAATATAAATATTTCTTTTATTTCTCTAATAATTATCAGTATCATAAATCACGACAGGTACATATTACACAATTAGTCTTATTATGATGCAAATATCTATAGTTAAACTCACTACATCACAAATATTTATCTACCAATCAACATACAACCGTGCTATAAACCACAATAGATATTGTACATAATATTACAATCAGTCTTCTGACAGATAAAACATTAAGAAGGTGAATAAAGTTCGAACTGTCCCCTTATCGCTAACAGGGGGACAGCTCGAACTTTTTTGTTCGATCTGTCACCCCATGGGGACAGAGTAGGGTGACAGATCGGAAACGTTCGTATTGAGAGTACAGTTTATAAAATTCAATTCAGCAGCAATATTAAATAGAGTAGCAGCTACAACAGTAAATCATATTGTGCTACAAAATAACCTGGGAAGCTCTCAGTAGCTCTAGATCGCAATTATTACGCTCCAAACTTTGCTCCCCCGTGTGTCGTAAACTAGCAGTAGGGATAGCATGGTTACAAAACAACATGTTATTATAACAACTTAATATTAAAAAAAAAAACATAATATTTAAAAGCGCTAAATATAACATTTCCTAATACACATTTGTAATATCATCAGGGAAATTGTATGATACCAATGGTAAAAGATTTTTATGAATCGGTCCAGTAGTTTCTGAGCCTATTCAATTAAAACAATCGAATCTTTGCCCTTTATAATATTATCGTATAAAAGTATAGACGAGTACAAAATAAATAATGGACTATGTTATTTCAGGTTAATAATAAAAGTAATTTAGACATTATAAAGGAATGCTCAGTTAGCTAAAATTGGGAATGACAGAGGGAAAGTATTTCCAACACACACTTAATTTTAAAAGACTGCAACACGGAGTTGCGCGAACAAACTTAAAATGCTAAAGTTGTACTTTTGAAGGCCTTTATTGTGACGTCACACAAAACGAAAATGCTGTGTGAAGATTTAAAATTTATAACGTCAATGCATCTCCGTATTACATCAAATAAAATAAACGATACTTTTGATTAAAAAACATCCAAATGCAATATTGTAATACATTTGGATTATTACAGTAGCCGTGCTAATCCCGCAGCTATTTGTTAACTCTTTACTCTCGGAATATGAGTATTAATTTGACTAAAAGTAATTTATTGTCGTTTATTTGTTGGAATGTGGAAATTTTAGTTGCGGTTGTGGTGGACTTTTGATCGCGGATTGAAAATGAAATATTCCATGAATTGTTTATTTCACGGGAAAATTAGAGCAATACGTTATATAATTTTAATTTATTTGACCCATAATGCACTTAAAACCGAATTAAGTGGAAAATACTACTTTGAAAGGATTTTTTCGTGGATTAATTGGGTAATAATGGTAGCAATAAGCATTATATTTATGGTTAACCATTATGGCCAATAATCACTTATTTTATCTTTTTATATGCGTGGAGATTTATTTCATTCGAACAAAGTTATGTACATAGTTAATACTCCACTTAACCCATTATTGCTTCATATATTACAAATACATTTTTTATGCCCGTATAAATACAGTTAGTACATAGATGTATATATATTAGTACAGGAGTTTAAAACTTACATCTAGCAGTACAAGGTGGTATTCCATTGTCCCGCGCTAATGCCCATAGATGGGCTTGTGTTATTGATGTCTTGTGTTTTGTCTATTTTAAGTACGAGTATTTAGACATCGTAGCTAAGCGACTCATTCAAACCTATTAGAGCAATAAAGGAGTATTTCACAAACAGACTACTCTAGGAGCGTTTACGACTACATGTGTAGTAACGGAATAGGTATTATTTACATCATGATTTTGACCTAAATAAAATTATATGAATGAAAGATTAAATACATCTTTTTCGGTTTATAACTTTTTTATGTAGTAAGGTAACTAGGCTGTAAAATCGAAACTTCAAGCTATAAGCAAGCTGTGTTAATAATCTAACTACCTTTCTAACAAAGTAAATTTATATTAACAGTCAAATTGTTTGAATTTCATTATTTAATCAAATTAGTAAAATTAGACATTACTGGTAGGGTTTAAACCAAAAACGAATATAAGAGGCCCTATTGAATGGACCTAATTAAAAATCAGGTACTTAGGTATGTTTAATAATAAAATAATAATAAACCATTATTGTTTAAACTTACGTGTTACGTACATTGTATAGGTATAAGACATTCAATAACAATGTTTGTGCACTTCGTTGGTAGGTGTACTAAGCCCTGTACTAGGTATCACAAAGGATCCTGTGTTACAGGGCTATTATAAAATAGTATACTTGCCGCATATGAGTATAATATATACCTCTTTGGATTTTTAGCCTCTAGTCCTGTGGTCAATTCCCTTTTATGCTTTATGGCGGTTATAAAGCGAGTAATCCGCTTTAATACTTTTAATCAGCGAGTTCATTAAGTGTATAGGGGCTCTAAAGTGAACGTAAGCGATGGCCGTTACTGTTTACTGCCTTTAAACATAGCCTTCGACGGCCATTTGGATTGTAATAGTACAAAGAAAGAGGTACGTCTTAGAATCTACGTATAGTACACACAGTCACACACGCTTGGTAGGTACATTTTTGTTAAAGGGGAAAATGAAACGCAGTATTTTTTTCAGTAAAAATAAGGTTGTCAACTCACTCATAGGTTGGCATAAATGTGATGAAAATAATGAAAGCGCCAGCTTCAGTGCTCTGACATAAAATCATTGCACGTTATTCTGATATTTGTAACTAGTGGACGCCCGCGGCTTCGCTCGCATTATATCACGATAAGTAGCCTCTGACACTTTTAAGACCTCATACTACCTACATACAAAAATCATGATGATTCGTTCAGCCGTTTTTACGTTATGAGCGTTCAAATACACAGACAAACAGATAAACAGAAGAAAAAAACTGCTGAAACGAGTTCTTTTATGGATTTAAAGTATACCCCTTTTTTATCTAATATCTTCTACGTTCAGATTGTTGACCCTCTTTAGCTTTACTATTATAGATAACAAAGCAATAGATAATTGAAACATTGAAATATTTGTTGCAACAAACGTAATTACTTTCGTTTTTAAAGAAATTATTTACAAACCTATAATATGGAGACACAATTAGCTCTCCCTCTCTCTAAATCATATTTGAATAGCATAGGTGTGTAAGTATATCAATATTATATTACTAATAGATAAACTCAAAGTAAACGAAATATATTTGCATTCACCCATACATCGGAATCTAGCTACCACGCCAGGCATTCATGGCTACAAATTCTCCATTCCTTAGCTTATATCCTTTCTACTACGTCCACAATTTGCGGTCTCAAACGTAAGCCTGTAACATGACCTGGAATGGCCCATAGCCATCAAAGAGATCAGAACATAGACATAACATGTGTAAACTAGATCTAGACTCTGAATAACTATGATCCATACTAAACTAGACTTTGGAACTGATCCTATTGTGGGGAACTGGGAATGCGGTAAGCTAGAATTTGCTTTTGTCTTTACAATGATGTTCTTGTTTTCAGTTTGCAATATGTTTTTATTGATTTTATACGTATCATAAATGTGTAATAAAATAAAAATATCATCATCATGTCAGCCTGTGTTTACTGCTGAGTATAGGCCTCCTCTCGAACTCGCTACACAGTGCAGTCTCCAGACTGCCTGATCTAATCAAATATATAATGGAATAAAATATCAATTAAAACTCAAACATGACTTATTGCTAAACTTAAGATAGTGTAATTATATATATGTCGTAGGATAATTTGATACTTCGAATCTTCGCGGAAATCCTAGGGGTTTTGCGAAAACGCGGATAATTAGACATAGGCGAAAAATTATCAAATCTTACTGGACAAAGTCAGGATTTAAGTCCTGTTGCAGTGCAAGTGGTGGACTCGAAGTCACTTGTCTGTGACAGAAGGTAGATTAGGTTCGTTAGGTTGCTTTCTACCACGCACATGCGACGACGAGCGAAGCGAGGAGGAGCCAACTTCTTTCAAAACATGTCTCTTTTCGCCTATGTCTAATTATCCGCGTTTTCGCAAAACCCCTAGGATTTCCGCGAAGATTCGAAGTATCGAATTATCCTACGATATATATAACAACCAGTCGTTTTTTTTTTAAATAACTTCAATGTTTAGACTTCCGACCCTCTTTAACAGTATTATATGTATAAATAATATGGTAAATTATTTATCTTATACATCCACGCTTGTAAAGCCAGTGTAGCAAACCTTATTTTATATGACTATTCCATAAACGCTTCGAATTTAGAGATCAATATTGAGAACTGTTTCAAACAGTATTACAATATTATATGGTACTAGCTGTGCGCGCGACTTCGTCCGCGTGGAATAGTTATTTTGGGCATCATATTTATTTTTGCAAATTACCTTTTTAGCTTTATAAATTATAGCTGTTACCCACGACTTGTTTTCACAGCGCACGTACCGGAAACCCTCAATGGTGAATAATTTTCCTCGATTTTTCCACATTTTCCATTATTTCTTCGCTCCTATCAGTTGCAGCGTGATGTTATATAGCCTAAAGCCTTCCTCGATAAATGGTCTATACAACACAAAAAGAATTTTTCAATTCGCACCAGTAGTTCCTGAGATTAGCGCGTTCAAACAAACAAACAAACAAACTCTTCAGCTTTATAATACATATTAAGTATAGATACGTTAACCAAACAAAAAGCTTATACCAGTAAAATTACTATCTAGTTAAACATTAATATCTTTGGAACAATATTTTTTTCCGAAAATACGATTACTCCCACATGTTTTCTTTTATTGTTTTTCAAATGTCTTGTCTTGTTATGGATTGATTTCAGTGAATCGTTTTTTATATTAAAGTGTTTACGAACATTAATGTAAGAAATCTAAATACAAGTGTTGTTTCTAAATATAGGTACGGAGAATAAAAATGTTAATATCATAGAATCAATTAATGAATGTAATTAGTTTTTTTTTATTAATGAATGTAATTTTTTATATTGTTTATCTATTATGTGCAAGAAAGGCATGTTATTTTTCATAACTTAATCCTTTTGACGTGTTTTTTGGAAACAAATCAAGAAAATAGCAATAAGTGGGAAACTAAAATAAGTTTTCTTTCTATTGTTGATGTTCTTTGCTTTCTTTTGCGTGTTTATATTAAACAACTATCCTGTGGAAACATGAGTATAAAAATGTGAACACGTTGGTAGACCCGGGATTTAATTTTCTTAAAATACACGATGTTTCTCAGAATGTCGTTATTTTCTATATAAATTAGGATAACCGAAATAATTTGATAATAGCAACATCGATATGAAACCTGCTGTACTCTGACTTCGAAGGAATGTATAATAATGAAATTTTATATGTATTTGCGAAGATAAACATTACTTCAATCTCTTTGTATCGTTATAGTGGGAACTCACAATACTCGTATAGTCGATGATATTGAATAACATGAAATCAATCAAATATATTTTTATGTAAGTATTTCTCATGTAAATTATTTTCTAGTTCTTGTTTTCCAAATAGCGGTTAATTTTTCTTAATGTATCACTTACTTTGGGACTAGTTAGCGATGTGTTGCCGGTGAAATATTAAAAATGACATTTGACTTTAATGGAAAGTTTTCCCTCCGGAACATTGTTATTTTAAATCTAGCATTTATGGTATAATATGGTATCACAATTGATAAACAAAAGCTACTTACCCTTTGGCTTTTAATACTTTAACGATATGTACCATAAAGACTTTGCAATAAAAATTAAAGCACACGCTAGCATACCTTTATTTATTTACGGAACTATAAAATGAACATTTCCAAGCTTTATGGGGGCAGTAAACGTAGTTGAAAATATATTACATGTTTAGATGTAATGGTAGGCTTTGCCTAAATTAGAAAATATGAATAACAGGTTGGTAAATTGAGTTTTGGTTCAAAAACTTATATGAATACGCAATGCGATAGTTTTTATAGCGGATTTAGTGACGGTTTTATGCTCAACCGTCTCTCTTGAGTCGTATTTTCTCATAACTGAGGGTCGTGACTCCCCGCAGAATTAATTCGTTAGGAGAGTTTTCTTGGGCAGATACATCGTGGTGGGCTCTCAAGTCCTTCCACAGAAGACACATGTCATGTTCTCGGATAAGCGAGTGTGGCTCAGCGGTTTCAGTGTCTGCTTTTCGTCCAAACACACTGGTTCGAATCCAGTTAACGGTGAAGGAAAACATCGTGAGGAAAACGACATGTTAATAATAATATATAATGTATAAAACAGTCAATACAAGAGCTAACGACCATTTTTTACATCACAACCACGTAAAAAGTACATTTGTGTAGGTATTTGTTTGCGCCACTCACTAATCACACAAAGGCGTCAAAGCTGCGCCTATTCAGGCGTAAATTACAGATTTAATAGCTATTTTATTGACAATGAAAATTATTATAGCACCATTTTCAACTTGGCAGACTAATTACTAAAATTGCCTTTGATTCGTTAGGGAGTGAACCTAGCTATGTTCGAGTCGACGGATTTGATTGTTTTAATTTGAGTAGTTACTTAGATTGATTGTGTTTTGAAAATACCTTATAATAAGTGATTAGTTGAAAGGTACAATACATAGTTATTACATGCAATGTAGCCCATTCGAAATAATGAAAACACAAATAACTTTTACATTATATACACACTACATTATGTCACATGTTTTATGTACGAGTATACTGCAGCTCGTAGCAATGAATATATTTTCTTTAAAAAGTAACAATGCTTTGCCCAATTACTCAAATCTATTTTTAAATACATATATGTATATATGAATTTATATAATTACTTGTGTTGAGTCTGGTCGTTTGTTTGTATAAATAAGTAGGTATATATTTCCAAAGGAAAAGTATATATATATATAAGTATTATATCCGTTATCTAATACCCATGACACAAGCGTTTGCTTAGTGTGGGGCTAGATGGCGCTGTGTGCTATGTCCCGGAATATTTATTTTATTTTAAATCAAACGAACATACTAACCTTGTAAGATATTAGAACAAAGCATAACTAAGCTCCCTAGCATTAGAGTTCGTAACTCGTCAAATTAGATGGCAATTGCATAAAAGCGAGGCAGTTACAAAATTGCACGCGTTACGACAGAAAGGCGTCGGAAGATTAATTAGTTTAATTGAGTAATCGTGTACTATTAGACAAGGTACAGGCAAGAACAGATAGTTTATATAATTTTCTTTAAAAAGGTTAAAATTCTCTAGGCACCACTTGTATCACTAAAAGTCAAAAAGGGTGAGAAGGGAAAGCAGTTTTCATGAAAATAATAATAATAATAAATAAATAATAAATATTCCGGGACATGGCACACAGCGCCATCTAGCCCCACACTAAGCAAACGCTTGTTTCGTGGGTACTAGACAACGGATATAATACTTACATAATTTTCTTTTGTAAATACATACTTATTATACATACAAACGACCAGACTCAACAAAAGTAATTATAAATTTTAAAATGCATAAATACTTGTGTCATGCGGGAATCGAACACGCAACCCCTAGATTAGAAGGCAGAGCCACTACCAACTAAGCTAACAGGCCAGTCGAAAATAAATTAATTGAACATTTTACTTTTAATTATTGGTATGATAATATTTGTTACGTCGCTTATTTTATACATATTATTATGTAGCTTGTTATTAAAATACTACGTATTAATTAAAACAGATTGATTGCCAAAAGTTTAAAAACATAATACGAAAATATTTTTTTTACTTTTTTATTTCCCGATAATGTGTCTACGAAAAAACATAAAACACTTTTGTTACCCCACTACACGTAACCTTCCAGTTATTTCACTCAAAACGTTTTTCTGGTTGCAAGCGTTAAACGTCTGCAACATGAAGTTAATTTCCTGGGAAGCCTTACTAAAGCACTCGCAAACCCCTGACGTTAGACATGACTTGGACGATATATTTGCGCCAGTACTATTTCTTCAAAAAATTGTTGGCACACACATATTGGACTCAAATTGGACTTGGCGACAGATATTACCAAAATACGCCATCACTATATCTCTAGTCACTTATGCCATCATTGGAACTATCCAGTTTATGCGAGAAAACGAAGATTTTGCGCTTTTAGCCGAAGCAATCTTCACATTTATTATCATGTTTCAATTCACGTTTCAAGTGATGCCTTACATATTGTACCGTTCCACTTTTTGTGATGCTTATGTTTTGGCCAAATCTGAATTGTTTAAGATCATTGAAGATGTTGCTCCGGAGAGATCTGAGTATATCAAAGTTATGATGAAATATATAACGTGGGTGGTTATAGGGTCGATTATTTCTGCCACTGCTAGTTACATGTTGCCAGTAGCGTGGGCGTATTCGAATGGGAATAGAGTTAACTTGTCTCCTTCGACTTTAACTTTGATGCCGATGACATCACCCACTTTTGAAATTGGTTTGGCATTACATACAGTGTTTTTTGTAGTTATAGCTACAGCTACTTTAACAACAAATATGTGGTTTATTGTTCTGGTAATTTTACTTTGCGAAACTTGCGATTGTGGGGTTAAAATATTGAAAAGGCAACACGAGATGAATGGTATTTCGTATGAAGACAGCTTGAATATGACGTTGAAGGAATTTTACAAAGTTCACGTAGTTCTCATGAGGTACTTAATGTACCTAAAACATTTGAAAACAGCAGGAATTATGTTTTAATACAGTTTTGGAAATTAAGTAGTTAATTTCTTGTATCGTTATTACAGATATCTGAACCAATTAAATGTGATGTACAAATGGCCGATGTTAACAATTATGATAGTAGTTTATGCGATCACTTGTGTATATCTTTTGGTGTTTACCGAGACTCAGGTCAGTATTTTAAATATGTTTGAAATCTCTACCTTAAACATTAAAAAAAAACATGAATCGATATTGGTTATGGCATGGTACCGCAGGGGGAGGGGGGGTGAAGGTGGTATAAAATCTATTGATATGACAACTCTGGATTCAATCCTGGACTTACACCAAGATACGATCTTTCTTTAACATGTAAACCTATTTTGTTAATAAATACATTTTAATTATATTTTTTTTTTTCATTTTATCGAAACTTTTATTTAAGTGTTTATTTACAGCCGTTTTATTAAAAATATTAAAACTACTTACTGCTAAAATATAAAAAACAAGGCAAGAAAACCTAAACAAACTACTTCTAACTACTACAAAAAAGGGGCACTTAGAAAATCTTTAGAAAAGCCTAAAGATAATCTAAGTGCTCCAGCCCACTACCAGAGGGCAGCGTGCCCAGCATACTGGCCGCATTACCACGCTGGATGGCAATGCTGATACGTTGAGCCAGAAAAAGGCCAGCATTTTGGTCACGCGTCGTCGTCTTACTCGTCTGCTACTGTTGCTAAAACGAAAAGGATATTATTACAGCCTCTTTATTATTTGGTCGAATATATCGGCTATCAATTTTGGTGGTATGCTGACACTTAATATCGGTGTGAACATGGCAGCCAAAATTTGACACATGGGATGTCAAGACATGGATTTTTTGTAGTTTTTGTAAAAGCTTAATAGTCGCTACCCCACCATGTTCCCATGACGTCTATACATGATAAGAACTTATGTCACGATTCTCATAATAATATAATTTTAATGAGTCAACAGGAATTGAATTGGAAGCTGGCTTTGATTGTTATATTGGAATTTATTGAAATAACTGCCTGCAATATTTTGGGAGAATTGATACGAATGAAGGTAATTTCTGTACAACACAATTAAGATTTTATAACTATGCTTTTTAATAACATAGACTATTAGTGACAAATTTATCGGTCTTCAAGTGCTTTCGTAGATTACAATTCTTTGATTGAATTGTTTAATATCAAGAGCAAATAAAGTTTAAGTTAAAAAAAAGATAAAATTAACTATTTGGCTGTTAATTTTGATTTCGCTATTTTGAGAATAAAAAGAAACAAAATGGTTGCATGTAAATTTCTAAGATACCTGATAAAAGCGTGCCGCGTAGGTTTCTCTTAAGTATAATACTTACTTTTTTATAATAATTTATATATATACCTAACTATTTATTTCAGGCAGGAGATATGCGGGAAGCTGTTCTATATTTTGACTGGATGGGATTAAAATTGAAAGACAGAAAGAACTACTACATCATCATTTGCTATATGAATAAGGATTTTGGTGTCCGTAGCGCGGTGGGAGTTGAACTATCTCTGGTCACATTGACTTCAGTATGTTTTGAAATTTATTTAGACGTTTAATTTAGCATTTTTGTCCCTATTTTGAAGCATGTTTTGTTGTTGTACGAAACGTACAACAAAAATATTGCTAGGCTTATCGTCATTCAAACAGTAAGGCTCGTTTGCCCGTAATACCTACAGTATACAATCTACAGAAGGAGGAGGCCTATGCCCTGCAGTGGGTCTCATTAAGCTGATGATGATGATTTATTAATGAATGTTTGTGTTTATATTCCAGATTTATAAAGGAAGCTATCAGGCATATGCTGTTTTTAATTCAATTAATAATTAAATAAATAAATAAATATTCCGGGACATTGCACACAGCGCCATCTAGCCCCACACTAAGCTAACGCTTGTGTCGTGGGTACTAGATAACTTATATACAAACGGCCAGACTCGGCACAAGTAATTATATATTTTAATATTCATAAATACTTGTGTCATGCGGGAATCGAAGTTAAGAAACACTCACAGTTTTTCTTTTCAATATTTTCATAAATTTATAGTTTAATTGATCTTACTTATTTCACTTCAAATATTTAAATGTAATAAAGCTAACTTTAATGTATATGTACATATTTAAATTGCACAATAAAATCATTATGCGTTTTGACTTACTGGAATGCCTACATTTTCCTATACCCGTAAGAGTTATTCATCTGAACCAGCTTACACTAGCGATTACGCTAATTCGATTTGAATTGGTGTACATATACCATAATGATGTTTCTTAGGGTGTGTTACGGAATTATTTACATATCCTCTGAATCAATATGTTAACTAAACGGTTTTCACTCACGTGTAAGTCGCGTAAGTTGTTTACGCGTTTCGGATGTTATGACATCCATCTTCAGAACGTATGTTCTAGGACCGCGGCAGCACGCAGTCTGCGCCGCCGCGCGCCGCCGCGCGAGCGGCCCGCCGGGACACGGGCGCGGGGTCCTGGGGTGGTGGGGGTGGAGGCGAGGCGATGTTACTACTCCCGGCCGCTTCATCCTCGGGTCGCCCACCACCCCAGGACCCCGCGCCCGTGTCCCGGAGAGCCGCTCGCGCGGCGGCGCGCAGTCTGCGTGCTGCCGCGGTCCCAGAACATACGTTCTGAAGATGGATGTCATAACATCCGAAACGCGTAAACAACTTACGCGATTTACACGTGAGTGAAAACCGTTTAGTTAATATATTGATTAAATGTCTCACGAAAGTTTTAATATTAAAATATCCTCTGAAACTGAGTTTTTTTAAACTATGCACATAAGTTAGAACTTAAAGTCTAGTCTTGCGCCGCAGACTACAAATACTTCACATGTAGATTCATTTACACAATCAGCTAAATTTAACTTTTCCATACCTACCTACCATGTGCGATTTTGGTTATAAAAACACTTAAATACCTAGATATTAAAAGTGCTGATAATAATGTGTGCAATTTATTAAACATCGAATGTGTAATTGAATAATGGCTTTTTTACTTTTCCAGCTTCGGTCATATTTATCCGGCTTGTACCGGTCTACAAATACCATAAAAATATTTTTAGGTCTCCGTTAGTATTTTCAAAATATATTAAAATATTTTTTTTATTAAATTATCTACTCACTACTTAAAGTAAATCTTATTTCTAAATATTTAGATCAGTAAATATAACAAACTGCATAAAATGTCTATTTTTCGATTACAACTCTGCTTAAACGCTAAGGTATTTCCAACACACGTAAAAGTAATTCATCGAACCGGTTTATCCGGGTCCACAATACCTTGAAAATGTTTTACGATCATACCCGGCTAGCTCTCAGAATTCTCACAGCTTCTTGGAGTTATGTTAGTAATACTAGAACTGGATGTGAGTAAAACTGACCGGTTGGTTTAATTTATTTGAACTGGGAAAAGTTATAGCTTAGATGGAGTACAGTAAAAGTATTAATTAAGTATTGGAATGAAAAACAAAACTTTTTTAGCTTACTAAGGTTTATTTTTTCTTTATGTAAGTATTTTTTACGAAATAATTTGCGTATCTGGCTTATACTGCGGTAATTTTTGAAAATGATTTATACTTATTATGTATATAAATCTATAGTATAATTGTAACGTACCTACCCAGGTATTATAGATTTATATGCATTATAGATTTATATGCATTATACAGTTAAAAATGTAACATAGTTTGGATAATAACCAAAATATGAATTATAATATATATAGGTTAAGTTATTCAAATAGTAAATAAACATATTTTTTACTTTACTTTTTACTCTAATTTATTATATAATTACTCAATAACAATCGAAATGAAATATTAAATTAAATATAAGACGGGTCTCTTTTTCGAAAGTTGGTTAATAAATTGCGGGTTAAACTTACAGTTATTCTCCAGTACAATGAGAGAAGGTAATCCCAAAGGAGTGAGCTAACGACATCACATCTTTTGGACGTCTCATTACGAGGACAAAAGTGCGATTCACTGTATGTGTTTTATGATCATATATGTTATTTTTGTAAATTCTGAACAATTATCACTTTTGACCATTACCTCAGTACACGATTACGTCATCGATATTATTCCAGCCACAGAACAGAGAAAACAATGGAAGTGGTGTTCGTATCTCCTGCCTGTACCACAATTAAGCAGAATATCGCAACATTCGCGGCGGCCATGATTAGTCGTCCTTAGCTACGTGAGCTTGAAAGACGTTCCGCACTCGCACAAAAAAATGTTTAAAAATAATTCATGTCCTGTTGTGCAATTATTACGTGTCAAAATGAAAGCAGGACGAATTATTTATCAAATGGAGATGTAAGTATATTTTGTATTACATATATGTGAGTTTGGCGACACCGGTACCCGTACTAAGTAGTTATAAGGGCACTTCCATTGTTTTCTCTATTTCGTGATTCCAGCTGATGATGATGATGATGTTAAGACACTCTCAGCTGTAACCCTGCAATAACATCAAGCGGGTTGTGATCAAACATAATGAAAAATTAAAAAAAAAAAAAGATTTTAAATACTTACATAGTTATCTCTATGTAAGATAGTGTATGTAGCGAAGTGCGGTGTGATTTTATTTATTTAATTATTAGGCACACAGCACAATACACAGAAAATACATAAGAAACAGCAAAACAATTTAAATGTAATGATCCATTCTGTGCATCAAAAACATGCGTGAACAACATGATTACAAAAAAAAAATTGTAACTCAGTGGTGGTCCGAGCATAGTGTGATGGACCCTGCTCACTTGATAATACGCGGTGTACGATTGATATACTAAAAACCTCAGTAAGCTTAGTTGGTCGCAGTAATATTGTCAACTCAGTTGAGTGATTTTAAACACAATCCAACTGTATTAATATATACACCACTGACAAAAAAAAACTGTAGGTACAGCACAATATTAAAATATCATTAGTTTTGGCTAGCACCGGTTTTAATAAGCCTGGCTCCAAAATAAGTACAAGTGTAGTCTATGGTTTATACTGTCTCTGAAGTGAAGTGCGGTGTGATTGTAACTCAGTGTCCGTCCAAGCGGTGTGATGGACCCCGCTCACGTGACCTGCTTGCTAACTTACTAACACGCAGTGGACGATTGATTAAATAAAAAACTACAGTAAACTTCCCACTAATATTATAAAATAGAAGTTGTGTGTGTATATTTGTACTTACTTCTTCAAGCTCAAGCGGATAAACTGATTTGGATTAAAATACTTATTTATGTTATTAAAGAAAGTAAAACCACTGGACATTGTTAGTTTTTAATATTAAAACTTCATGAGACATTTTATCAATATGTTAACATACCTATTGTTAGTTTTTATATCACTGCGGCTTCTTTTATGGCTTAATAGAAAATGCTCTTTTTAAAAAAACCGAATGGCAGGAAAAAAATTACAACCATTATGACTAGCTAAACCGATATTATCCAATTGAGTAGGAACATCTCAATCTGTAACAACTTTTGTGTGCTGTTTATTACAATAAACAACCAATTATAATTTTAGCTAGTTAACGTAGTCAACTCAAGATACACAAAGATAAATTATATGAAAATCTTCAATGTATCCGTCAACATCATTAGAAATCCAATCGGAATTAAATTAGTTCACATCTAGTCATAGACTTCTTTTAACATACTACTCAGACGAATTTGTTTTTTTAGACAAGTTCTTAAAACTCTCAATAACTCAACATTAAAACACCTCCCCCGGTAGAAGAGACAATTTACTATCCGTATCGAAGAACCACAAAATAAAGGTCTCAGCGTGTTGTTAATGGCACCTCTTAGAGGAGACGTTGACTAAACTGCATCAGGATTAGCCGGGGACCTGAGAAATGTATCGGAAATGCATTTCTTATGGCTGGGATTGGAAGAGTGAAGTAGCTTAGTAACTACTTAGATAGAAAGTGTCTTATACTCTTGACTAGTGGGTGCTCGCAGGTTCGCTCGCATTAAGATGTAAAACTTGCATCCACTATTTCACCTCTTTAATAGTGGCATTTCCAAAAATCCTTTGTTAACGGATGCCTACGTCATAACATCTACCTTCAGTCCAAATTTCAGCCCAATCGGTCCAGTGGTTTGGGCTGTGTGTTGATAGATCACTATATCAGTCAGTCAGTCAGCACCTTTGAGTTCTATATATTTTATAAGATTGTATGCTCAGTTATAAGTACTAGTAAAAGCTGTAAGAGTTTTATGATTCATATTTGAAAGGAATTGAAGTAGATTAATATATAAATTGAAAACTAAAGATAGAAGCCAATGGCATATTATGAGGGAGGCCTATACCCAGCAGTGGGATGAAATCAGCTGTGGATGATGATGATGTTGATAAATAGATTTATTGTACTAAGATAGAGTAAAGGTCTATATTTTAAACTATGTGCTAAGTACTAATGAAAATTGTAAGATTGTTTACTGATTAAAAGATTGGCTTTACGAATCTTTAATATATGTATACTAAACAAGTATGTATATGACTGGCATTGCTGATGACGTGAATTTGAAAAACTGCCTGAATGTCTTGTGACATAGATTAATTACTATTTCTGGATTAAAGCATCAAATTTATCTTTTCTGAGCTCATTATTTGTTTAATTTTACAGTCAACTTGAACTAATCAATTTTAAAATTAAATAAGCTTTAGTATTAAATTGTTAAGAAAATTCAAAGACAATTAAGTACTTATCTATATCTTATCTTATCTTATCTTATCTGAGTATGTCTTATATACACAACGAATAGTTGATAAAACATTATTAATTAATTAATAGTTAATCTAATGTTAATTAGCACCACTTACTTATGTTATGAATTATAAACCGCGTAATTGAAAAAATCTTTACATTACGTAAAAAACTTTCATCTCCCATTTTTACCTTCAATCATAAATGCATAATTTCTCTGCAATATGCCATATTCCTCTATCATAAAATGTTCTGCGCAGGAACTTCAAGACGACGCTAATTTCATTAAAACTACGCAACGCTGCAGAATACTTTTGTTGAAAATAAACTCTTACCTATCTTTTAAATTGTAGGGATCCTTGAACACATGTGCTGGGAATAAAAACCTTAATCATACTAATATAATTAATGATGATAATAATTATGTGAAATATAATAATATGCTTTCGTTCCAAAAAATTATATGCAATGCTGACAGATTCTTTCTAAAATACATTAAATGGTTTTATTGCCTACTGATAGACGCCTTTGAAAAACCGGCCTGTATTTTAACAAATCAGGTGAATTGGGATCTGATCCCATATAAGTATACGCAAACACGGATAAGAGAAATCACAATAATTTTATGATCAAATATGTAAATGTAGGTATGTATGTATATTAATAACAAAGTCTTAAATACAGTTTTTCCCAACAATATAATTTTTAAGTGCACCTACGTTTCTAATGTTTTCATGGGAAATAAATATTTTTTGATTTGAAGTAGGTTGCATGCAAGTAAAAAAGAATCATACGGAACCTCTTTACACTAACTTTTTGTTCCCACGTCACCAGTGCGAGCTGAAAACAAAACTGGCGAGCTTACCGACGGAAAGTTTCTGCTGTCGCCAAGTATTGTGTTCCATATTTATTTACTAACTTTCCTCATTACCACGGACGGTCCGTTTATAATTTTTATTTATTTAAGTACCTACTTACTTTCAAAGTTTTGTAGCTGTAGAGTTAAATTCATGAGAGCGTGAGAAAATGAGAAATACAGTTTCATTTCGCATAATACAAGTTAACATTTTTAAACTCTTGCATATTAGTTTACGTTAAAAAATCTAATTTTATTTTAGGCAAATTAGAAATAGCAGTTGAGTTATTAATATATTCTTTTTTTTAATTATAAAAATACATAATGACATTTTTTATTAAATCTATTCACAACTTGAAACTTCAAGAAAGATTTATTGACTAATATGACCTACAAATAAAAACACCCAGCTGAACGATTTAAGTGTTCATTTTCTCTGAATTAATGTTTACATCCGGCCTTCAAATAATTGTGTTAAAATTACAAAGACGGATTTCCTCGACATTTTCCCGAATGCTATATTTAAAACAATCAATTAACATTCCCTAAAGCGGAAACAAACAAAAATTCAAAGCTAATCTAGTGAAGTATACTCGAGTGCTCATTTTTAATGAGAGGAGTTATTTGGTCAGGTATTCTTATATTTATCATAAACTAGAAATTATTTATTTTTTAGTTAGGCTGTAAAAAAGTTGCATGAGAACGAAACAGCTTGCTTATTTCTTTGAGAAGACAAAGAAACATAATCATAAAATGAACAGTATGTGAAAATCAGCTTGGTTACATATTACGTTGTTTACCTGCATTAATATGAGTAATAGGATCGTATGCTACTTTGTATGTCGCATTTATTTTTCATTTATATAATAATATTACCTAATATCCCAAAACCAATTCAAACCAATATTCTAGCTGGCTCCTTCTAAAAGAGCCAGCTAGACAATTCAGTAACGAATCATAACAAAAAATAATGATACAATATGAATAAACATCATTAAAATAATTAGGCAAAGACAGAACGTTTAGCTTACCAATAAATCCGCACTCATTTTTAATCTCCTTTATCCACTTGTAACGGGAAATACCAATATTTGAAGTGTAAACGAAGCACAGAACAAAGACGTTTCGAACAAATTAAACGTGAGATCGTAGAGATGGGATCTTGGACGCCATTTCGGATGGAAAACCACAAACATAACTACTGGACGCCCGCAGCTTCACTCGCATTTTTTTATATGAAAAAATAAATTGACTATGACACTGTTAAGGCCTCGAACCAACTACATACCAAAAATAATGATGATCTGTTCAGTCGTTTTTGCGTTATGAGCGTTTTAATAAACAGACAAATAGATAAACAGACAGAAATTCTAAAAACTGCTGATACGTGTTTTGTTATGGATTTCAATGAATTTTAATGAAGTATTTACCTACTTAATGAATATAAAATAAAAACATATTTGCGTATCTTATGTGAGGTCATAATGGTGAAACTTTATATTAATTAAGTATCCATTTTACATGCGTATAAATGACATCTGAATCTGAATCTAAGGATACACCTAACCAAACTATATTTTTCTAATATCTCCTATGTTCAGATTTTTCACCTTCTTCAGCTTTATTATATGTTTAGATAGATGTTATGTTGTGTTTATATAGGTATGTGCTTCTGCCATCTTGATGTATCTTCCCTAGAGAACTCCCCAAGAAAATTGATTCTCAGGGGGAGTCACGACCCTCAGAATTAATGAGGAATACAACTAAGAAGGAGGTACTTCTAATGATTTTTGTAAAATAAGTCACCCCGCATTGTTTTTTTTTCTTTTTAATCCAGTATAAAAAGTAGTCTTTATTTCAATCCGGAGTCTGGTCTATCTTCTTTTATTTTATTAAAATCGGTTCTTTCGTTTAAGAGTAAAAAAAAGACGTACACGCAATTATTATTGTGATACAAAAATGTAATCGCATTTCATAACTTACTATTATTATCATCATAATTAAAATGATTGTACATACAATCGACCTTAATCAGCCTTATAGCGAGCAATCACTGTCTCTGGTCTATAAGTAAAAATTAACATATGTTCTGTCGCTTCTCAGATTGCTAGATTGCAGTTTGCAAGTGACAGAGAGTCGACCAAGGAGCTCCATAACTTACGAGAAACTTTATAAATTTAATCGCAACTGACAGTATTCTAGCCTTCATCTTTTTAGAGTCGTTATAGTGCTAGCTTTGATGAGAATTGCTTGTCTTGGTGTTAATACAACAGCAATGTCATAATAATAACAAAATAATGTAACAGTATTGTAGTAATATGTTAACTAAACGGTTTTCACTCGCGAGTAATTCGCGTATGTTGTTTACGCGTTTCGGATGTAATGACACCCATCTACAGAACGTGCGTTCTGGTTCATATTGATAAAATGTCTAACGATAGTTTTAATATCAAAGTATTGTAGTAGTTATTTTATTAATTTATATATTTTATAACTAGTAGACGCCGATAGCCTTTGACACTCCTAAGACTTCATATTACCTACATACCAAAAATCATAATGATCCGTTCAGCCGTTTTTGCTTGATGATCATTTAAATAAACAGAGACACAGAGAAACAGATAAACGTTTTTTTTATAAATTGATCCTGAGGCAATCTTGCCTAGATTTCTACTCGTATGTTTATAATGTCTACTCATGCAACATCTACACATCAACAAATAGAATTTCATAAAGTGAAACCAGTTAAACCGTACCCATCTCTACGCGCTCGCAGCACAATATTGCCAGCACGTACCAAATGATAAATTCTTTCATTTGCCCCGTTTTCATTTAATTTAAACAAAGTTGTCCCCCGTGGCTTCACACGAGACCGTGTTCACACCGCCATTGCCAGAATACGCAAGTAAGCAAAATTTCACTAGTGTGATAGAAATCCACGTTTTGTTAGTATATGTATGTGTATTATATCCATCTTAGACTTCAGTGCTGCTTAACATCAGGCAGGTTGTTGTCAAAAGTAAGCCTACTCCGTGCTGAAAAAAATCTTATTGAAGTGTAGAAAATACCTTACATATTATGTATTCTGCGATGGTAGTTGCATAATGCGCATGAGTGAATCAAATTATTTATTTCATTGGTATTTGAATTTAATTCATATTTTTTAACTAAGGAGACTCTTTTAATATTAAAACTTTCGTGAGACATTTTATCAATATATTAACTAAACGGTTTTCACTCACGTGTAAATCGCGTAAGTTGTTTACGCGTTTCGGATGTTATGACACCCATCTTCATAACGTATGTTCTGGGACCGCGGCAGCACGCAGCGCCGCGGTCCCACTGCGCGCCGCCGCGCGAGCGGCCCGCCGGGACACGGGCGCGGGGGCCTGGGGTGGTGGGTAAGGAGACTCTGGTGTGTTAATATTTGTTCAGTACTGCATTAATCTCTTTTGTCATTTAATAGGCTTTTCAAATATACCCATTTGGAATTAAATTAATAACAAATGTTCTCTGTATTTCTAAAATGAAAAAAAATAAAAAATTACCAGGCACGCAGGTAAAACCACAAAGCGTAGGTAGTGGTTTGATATCGTTATATAAAGTGTAACACGTCCTACGAAGCCTAATTTTGTTTTTCTTTGGATTGAGATTCTTTTACTTTTCTTTCTACTTTTGTTTTGTTTTAGGAATTGTTTTATTTGTGTAAGAAACTTGAGCGAGTAAGACGCCTACAGTACTTTTCGCTTTCAGCTATTTAATTATTGTATTCATGGAATGTAAACTTGTCTTGTCCTTGAAGATATAGATTATATTTGGATGGAACGTTTGTAGCTATGTGTTAAAAAATATGTAGGTAATGTTTGTTTATTTTACAATCTACACATCACACTGATATTATAAAGGCGAGTGTTTGTGAAAATGAAAGTTAGATCTTGAATTATTACAAGGGCTATCTTTTATACCAAATAAAGGCCAGCTAACATCTAGGGACATCTCTAGTTGTATTTTAAAAATAATCATACATTACCCGTGGTGACATTTTACGTGGCTTACTAGAAAAGAGGCCTAAGCTAAGCAGTGAGGAATAATGGGCTGATGATGATGATGAGACATTTTTCCTTATTTTAATATAAATTAGAATATGCAAATTTAATTTAAACTATCCCATCAAATTAAACAACAAAAGGCCTCTGAGACGATCAAGCGAAATTGTCAATTCATTTCTCGACAAAATTCCATTTCCGTCCTGTATAGAACCATCGGGGCCTATTACTTTCAATGCCGGTTCGAGTTATTCTCGAATATTACAAGAGGAAAACGACAAAGACGTATGCAAATATTGCGTTCCACGTTGTTTGGTGCCTTTACGAGGGCCGGGGCTACAATTTGTATAAGTGGAAGTATTGTTGTTTGTTTATAATATGACAATAGATACGTTTTTTGTTACATGTAAAATAATTTAGTAAATTTGGAGAGTAGCTTCTTACTCTGTGATCATACAGCCATGTTTGAAAGCCAGTTACTTTCCTATACTCGTTCCACCTAGGACTTCTATTTACTGTAAATAATACTAAATACATTAATAACAATGACAAAGCATTTAAAACACAAAGAACTAAACATTGGTTGCTTGAGATCATTCATTGCTTGAGTTTTATTTATTACCATTGTGTTGCTTGTGCAAGTGTAAAAATACATGAAGTAACTTAGTACTTACTTAACTTACTTAGGTTAAACGTTTAGTTTAATTTTTTTCAGTGGCCTCTGAGACAAAACACTATTTTACAATAAACTTATCGGAACATGAGCGAAAATAATCACGATTGGCAGTATTCGAACCTGCGTAAGTACATATTTCTGCTACCTACCGTCAGTACGCCACCGTTGACTTTCCAATAAGTTTAAGTAAAACAACCATAGTGCGGGCTTAGCACTTATCAAAATAACTATTTTGCAATATTACATTGTTCCACAGTAACCCCCTTGTTCAGTAAATGGAGTGTTCGAGAAGGTTTCCGGTGATGTTTTCCTATTTATTGGCATATTTTTTTATCGGAGAGCCATTAGACGTATTGTCTACATGGTAATAAGAACCTGGATGATATACTGGTGGAAAGGAGATAAAATGTATATGCTTTGTAATCAATATTTAAAGAATGAGGTTTAAAATTCGACGGAAAGATATTTAATAATAAAACGATATATTTATTGACTACTAACTTACGAACTAGTAATTTATATAAGTATTGTTTTGTAGCGAAAACTTCTTTATGTTTTTACATACGCTAAGTAACCTTAGGAAGACCAAAGATCCAGAGGTAGACCACGAAGACGGTGGCGAGACGATATTGTTGAGGCAGCGGGCAGTACCTGGACAAGACAAGCACACGACCGAAAACACTGGCAGCGCATGGAGGAGGCCTATGCTCAAATTTGGGTGCCCAATAAAACATCAAGAGAAAGTGAAATTTAATATTAATTAATAATGCTTTACTAACCTAGAACCAATAACTCCTGAATGTTATTTAAGTTGGGAAATAAATGGCTTTATTTATTTATTTATTTAAGTAACCTTAACTCATATTTCTGTAACGTGTTGTTTTTTATATGTCACTATTTTTCACCTCTATAATATTAGCGTTAAAAACAATAACAAAATAAATTACTAAGCTTGCAGTCTCTTAAACCTCGCATTTTGTAACATTTTTATCCTTTCTGACATTATAATATGCGTTGCTTAGTATAGGACTAGACCTTCTTCTTACCGAATGAGAGTGACCAACTCTGATGTCGAGAGTTTATCAAGCCGCCCTAAGGGCCTCTGAAATGGCTTAATGACTGCCATACTTCCGTGGGTCGGATGACACGTATATAATAAAAATATTAATTGTAGGTGCCGGCCGTTTGCCATAGGACTAAGTGAGGCTGTCTGAAATATCCCAGAACATTTATTTATTAGGTAGAAAGTCAAATGAGAAACTAAGCTCCTCCCTAGAGTGTACCAATGAGCGAAGGCAACACAAACAATAATAAAGAGACGCTGTTAATCTTGCTTCGACTGTGACCACTTTATTAGATGCTCCGACAGCTGTATGGAGAAATATATGTCTTCGGGGAGAAGTTCAGGCAGGTTTCTCGGAAACTGGATGTGGTATGCGAAATAACAGATCTGTGGTATTCATTTCTGTTATTTGCTTTTGCTTATGTGTTCAGAAAAAATAGTCTCGCGTTTAAGGTATCTTGCTTGTAAGTCATGTCACTGCCTCTTGATTTAGACTTTTCTCGTAAAAAAAACTATTAATCATCGCTTATTGCTATTGTTTAGATAACATCATATGAGGAATAAAAAAAAAATGCATTGCTCTATGTAATTGTTATATTCTTGCTAAAAAGGTTCACACTGGGCAATCGTTTGATGTTAAGCAACGTTGTTATCGATCTAAATAATAGTATAAGGAGATTTAAGATTCTGGTAAGAAGTTCCACAGTTCGGCATTTCTCACTTTAGAGTCGAAATATGAATTAAATTTTAATCCATACATTTTAATGTTAAAACTTTCGTGAGACATTTTATCAATATATTAACTAAACGGTTTTCACTCACATGTAAATCGCGTAAACAACTTACGCGATATTGAATCTATACATGATGTAATTAAGCTGAGGATGGTCACAAGTTCATTCAATTCATTGAAACGGCTGAACGAATCATCATGATTTTTGGTATATAGGTAGTATGAAGTCTTAGAAGTCATAGGCTACTTTTTATCTCAAACAAATGCGAGCGTAACCGCGGGCGGCCACTAATAAAAATATATCAATAGTCATTTCCATTCCCCCGCATCTTGGGCCGTTTAAACTTACACGTAGAAATTTATGGCGCCCACTTTAGTTGCATAGGTGGGACGGCAAAGTGCTCGCCGGCTCGAAGTTGGCGCTCCTGTTTGCACTCCGACTCCCGAATATGCTGATGCTTCTTAGATCCAAGTAAAAGCACGCCTAGGAAGGTACTTGTATGTACGATTTGCTTTAACTTACTTAAGTTGGAGGGGGATTGGAAATTTATTGCTGGGAAGAATCTCGCTTTTGACCTTTGAGTGTAGAATGAAGACCATTCGTAAGAAGACTTTTTATACCTCATTGTTCTGGTGTTGTAATGAAAAATATATTTAAAACATACTCTTGTTTTACATGGTTAGCCAGCATATAATTTGAGTGGCTCCTGTGGCTAAAACATAGGTTTTGAGAGTGTTCTTGGTATTTATTACAATTGCAATAGTAAAGATATTGGCATTTGTTACTGCAAATGGAAGTTTTTTATGTAGTGTGCAAGTAGCATCAAAACATTAAAAGCTGAAATACAAGTAGTAACTTTATTAAACAAAAATACAAACCTATCAAGGTAAAAACTAGCGTGCTAAATGTAAAATGTGTATTAGCTTAATTTAACATCTGTACTATACCTAGTTTTCGGACTATAAATGCATTCATTCATTTATTCATATACTATTTACTGTGTGTAGGTGTAAGTATCTTATCCCTTTTAAGGAAAATTACCGTCTAATGTTAATTTGCCGCAAGTTTAAAAGGGCAAGATCTTAGTCTCGCAGCGGCCCGCTTACTTACCATTACTGTAACTTGCCACATAAAACATTATAAGATGACGTCATAAAACCATGCCCCAGTCACATACCTAACCCTTTTTACTGTTAAGGCACAGTTTTGATATAAGGGCGTGATTATTATGAATTTGATATTAGTTTTGTGATGCGGTCTTCTTCTATTCTAAAAAAAACAACTTCATGTGTCACAATGATGAGCAAAGTATAATAACACGAGTATGGATGGATTTCAAAGTACCTACTATTTTTTTACACAAATACAAGGGTAAGACAAATAAGGGTGAACTAATATATTATGAAACTTGCTACTAAAAAGCTTACAAAATTACCCTGTCATTCAGAATTCCTTAAAGACATGACATGTGGTTAACAATCTATTTAAGTACCTAATTAAAACGTACAAACGAATATTTGGACTTACGAGAAACATCGTATTTTTACTACGAATATGTTTTATAAAAAAAACAATGTTTTTACTCGCTTTTTTATAAAACGTGATAACTTTGTATTAGAAAGAACTTACAATATTTTTACTGCCTTTTTAGTTTAAGATACGATGCCTATATTTTACAAAAATGCTATTTATTTATACAGAACATCGAAAGTATAGCTTATTCCCTTAAGGGGCAGGCGCAGGCTCGCGTCACTTAAGGGCGGCGGTACAGGGGAACTCCATTACTGTCACAGGGGCAACCTTCACGACTTTTTATACTCGAGATTAATGCTCGTAAAAACATTATTTTTACGACTTTAAGGTAAATATCGGGGTCATACTGGTCTGCGGTAAGTTAAGTTTTTTTATTTGATACTAGTGGACGCCTGGGGCTTTGCACGCATTATTTTGAGACAAAAATTAACTTATGACCCTTCTAAGAATATGCTTCGCTCGTATTATTTCAGGATAAAAGTAGCCTATGACACTCCTGAAACCTCATACTACTTACATACCAAAAATCATGAAGATCCGTTCAGCCGTTTTGCATAATGAGCGTAACAGACAAACAGACAAATATTCTAAAAACTGCTGAAACGTGTTCTGTCATATATTTATCTAATGTTAAAGTATACCCAAACAATTTTAGAAAAAGTTTTTATATGTCACTAAGAAGGTAGTTCTATTAGGATACGTTCTAGATGTTACCTAAGTTTCAAGTTTGTTAAATTTTAGATATGATGGCAAGCACACAACCTTATAAAAAAAAACAATATTGCTATTTTATTAAATAACAATTTTTTCAACCTCTTTTTTTTCTAAAGTTTAAAAATGGACTATAAGTAGATCAAGTAAGTTTTAGGTAGCTTTTGGTTTACATAATTACAATAACAGTTATTATAAATGTAGAAGTTTATCACAATCACCTACTATCATTGAGAACTATGTTCCATGCATGTTATTTTTTATCTACGTGGCTATATCTTAAAACCTCAACAAAGACTTAGCAAAATTCTAAAACCAGCGCAACCATAGTCGCAAATACCCAAAAACAATTTGCAAAAACTGCTAGTTGAAACCGAGCTAGGGAGGTTACGACACTCAAGCAACATTATGGAATTGATAATGTTTGAGTCGTCTTTAGTTAGAATATGACTTATTGTGTCATAATAAGTAAAACCTATTTTAAATACTAATGTAAATATGTCATTAGGTTAATAAAGTTATTGATTAAATGTAAGTAAAAATAATGATAATATAATGCAAAGACACCTATTCTTTACATGATCAAACCACTTGTCAAACTAAATCTAGTATTTCTCTACTTTTCTTTTTGAAACTAGTTGTTAGTCTTGTTGACAACGTCTCATTAGAACCCTTGTATGTAGGTACGAAAATAAGCGAACCCTGCGTTTAAGATTTTAAAATTCAACTCCAACTCCGGTGTTGAGAATTTCAAACCACCCTAGGGGCCTCTAAACTGGCTTGACGACTGCCGTACTATGACAAACAGCCAGAACCTATAAATTTAACGTATCATCGTTGAGTTCAATACTTTATTGCTTGACGTATCATTGTAACCCCTGGTGAGTTTTCTAGCACTTTCATGTGACCTCATATCCGCTATCAAAGCTCCTAGGATCAGCCTGCTACAGCCGCAGAATGCACTTAAGTTCACTGGCGACAAAGCCGTGAATGGATGGAGTTTGGTGAGGAGATAGGAATGATAGAAGAGGCAACGTGAAGTTGGCATTGTGGTTCTTTTCTGTGATGGTAGAAATGTTTTCCTTTAGAGGAGTATTATTATTAGCGATTTTAAGTGGGGCTTAGCGGTTTCAGCTTCTGCTTTTCATTCTGACGTACCTTGGTTCAAATCTGGCCCTATACCAATGATTTATATTTTCAAGTTATGTGTAGATTTGCACTCACTTAGCTTGTGAAGGATAACATCGCAAAGAAACCGACATGCTTGAGGACCACAATATCCGAGATCATGACATATCAGCAGAACTTTATTAATTAATGAAGAAAGATGAGGAACTGGCTTGGCTAAGCAATATTCCGGCAGTCTCTCCGATGTCGTTTGTGTGGGTCTAGCTGCAGGTTACCTAATCTAATAATCTAATTCTTGAGTGTTCAGTGTAAAAAAAATACCTCTCTTGCCAAAATACATCGAGGTGTGAAAGATTTGCCATCCTTCAAATTAATATACATATTTTATTATAAGAAAATGAATTTCAAGCTAAATTTCAATCTTATAATTATATTTTATAATAAGTGGTAGCTATTATAAAAAAATATAACTCATCGGGTGCCATCTTCATTATATAAGTTTTGGAGGTCCATAAGCATTATTTTCTGCGGTCCCATGCTGCTAATTATATAATTTTTTTTAGACGCAGTCTCCTATTATTTCTTAGTTTTAGCCGCTGTCGGTCTATGTGGTCGTATCTATATTGAGATTGCAATGCCGGCCAACCAACGTTGATGGGGGAAATTTTGGTTTCGCTAAGCACAAGAAAACGTTGAAAACGGTTTGAATCATGTGTATTGGTTCATTATTAGGTCGTACACAAACAGTCTAGTATACAAGTTTTGTATGAACATAGTGTAAAAAAAACCAATTTATTTTCTGTTGTAACTGTAAGGATATAGATGTACTTGAGTTGAGGCTTATGATGATAAAGAAATTTTGAAATTAAAAATTTTTGTATACAAACAATGTTGAAACAAATATGTTTACAAAAAACTTTGTACTTTTGCTTACAAATTTAAGATTAAGATTAAGAATTAAGATGATTTTTACAACATTTTTATCTATTCAATGAAAGATTGTCATTTTGATCAGTAACTTAGTATACATTTCTACCACAACTTAATTGAAAACTGATCACAAATAGTTGCAGTACCTATAAAATAATATTTCCGGAAGAAGACTTCTTTCATATTTTCTGTATCAACTTATTTACGTGTTATGTTATTAAATTGGGGAAATTAAGTTACATAATTACCTTTACCAACAAAAAGGTACCTTTGTAAACTTAAATTTCAGGACTGCAAAGTAATAATTTTATGTTTCATCTTCGAAATTCTAATCAAACCAAAGCGAACCTAAAACAAACTTTTCCAAATAAGATGTCCCTAAAAAGTTTCGTTTAATTCTGATGATAAATTCTTGGATCCCTGTAAAAGGAAAAAGTGAACGGCAAGAGATGTTTTGAAAATGTTTGTAATTTTTTGCCCTGCTTTAAAATAAATGAGCGTGATGAAGAAACAACGTGTTTCTGTTTTGTGATGAAATATTTTTAATAATAACGCCGGACCGCCGATCAAATTACTGGGATGTTTGCGGTGATGCGCTCTATCCTCGAGATTAAATTCAAGACAAGATCGTGGGAATATTTGTACGCACGAGGTTAGTTTGACGCAGCGTTGGTAATTGTCATATGCTACTTATATTAGTAAATATCATGAATCTCATGCATATTATCTTAAATGAAAAAAAAAAATTGTTGTATATCTCTGTTGCTTTAACACTAACATAATGCCTAAAACCGCACTTTGGTAGAAAAATATTATCATCGATTTTGTGTATCATAAAGCTGTCTACGTACTTTAGTACTCAAGTATACCTACTTTTGTTTGCAAAAAACGATTTTTTTTATTTTGGTAAATAAACATAACGCCAAATTTCAATAAAATAACATTCAGGCACCATGTCATCATCCGTTATAAACGTCCTGAGACGTTCCGGAATTCCAACAATTTATAGATTTTTTGTCTGTTTATCCGTGTCTCTGTTTGTCTGTTTATTTAAACGCTCATCACGCAAAAACGGCTGAACGGATATACATGATTTTTGGTATGTTGTTAGTATGAGGTCTCGGAAGTTTCATAGACCACTTTAATCCCGAAATAACGCGAGCGCAGCCGTGGGCAACCAGTAGCAAGGAATAAGACAGCAGTCTTCAGAGTAAAGTAACGTGTTGAATCAGCGCCAAAAAGTCGCAGTGCGTGTATCAAAATCTCCAAACGACAAGCGTCAACATTAGTCAGTGTCTCGCTACAAATGACAGCAATTAACATTCCGCCTGTTGTTGAGATCCAGGGGCTTGCCTGGGATCTGTAGATATTATAATATTGGAGATTAGTACAACTAGCCTGATAGTATGTCGGTACGATCTCATTTTTATTGTAAACTTTTTACTAAATAGATCATTTTTTTATTGTGACACTACTAACCACAATACTTATACGTCTATGGACAGAATATTTGATTGTTTATTATAATTTTAACATCAATGTATGACAATATTCGATCAAATAAATAAATTTCATATTTCAATTCATTTCATGACTCGAAAAAATCAATATAAATGTTACAAACAGCCAAATGACAATCTTTTCTGCTAAAGGCCATCTTTTCCAGGAAACATTTGGATGGAGAGTTTGTATAGTCTAGAGCTTCAGAATATATCTTAAGAAATTATTAAAAAATAGTCTAATCAGGCGGTATTACAAATAATTTAAGCCGTTCGTTTTTGTGGTTACCCAAAATGATTAAGTGAAAAACAAAATACAAGATGTGTCCTAATACTTTATTTTTGAAAGTACACATTAACCTTTAGGCTTAGCTCACATATTCAAGGTGTATTAATAAATCCTAAAATAATTTGATCCTAATCCACAAACCCCAGAGCTCTTATCCCGACATGTATAAATAAACATATTCATTAAGGCGCCGTCATTAAGGCGAATTAAATTATAAATCCTTGGAACATCAGATCAGCACTTAAAATCTCAGCCGCTCAGGGTTGTACTAAGAACTATAGAGATTCTGGGAGTTCTTAGTACAACACTGAGCTGAGAATTTTCTGATAATACCTAGCCGTTTCAATATTGTAAACCGTTACCTTAATTATGGTAAGTGTTTGTGTTTTATCTAAATTATATTCTGTAACGGAATAATGACTCTCAGTAAATGCGAACTCAACTCAAAGAGGAAGGTAATACATTACGTTTTTATGTAAGTTTTTCCAAAAACACAATTTACTACAACACAGCCCCGACTCAGTATAATGCTGGTTGTGTGGGTGCAACCAGCGCTGATCTTCGGTTGGGGCTGGCTGTGACGTCACGCACGTACAAGAAGGCAGGAATTGTTGTGTACGCTACATTGGTAAACTCCATAGAAACAAGTTCCGCTTTTTATTGACAAGTAATGAAGAAATTCAAAAGACTCGTCGAGTAGAACTCTGTTACACACAAATATAAATGATCAGTGGTAACACTAAGAGTTTTAGAATTTAACGTTTCCGTACAAAAGTATTAATTAATTTAATAAATAATACATTGTTACCGCCTATAACTCCAACTGATAGCGTCAAAAATAAAGTACCCACTTTTCTTTTCGATACTTTAAGTGACATACTCGTAGTTAATTATTGAAATGACTTTCTTAAGCATGTAATTTTTCATTTGACTGTTGTTACATAAATTACTGTCATGACTTGCAAGTATGAATAAATGATACGAATATGGTGTGAGCAACACCTTACAGTATATTTCAATTTTTCAATATATATTTGCCCCTTTAATCCGTCCTGATTCCATCCCACCACCAACTGAGAGAGTTTATTATAAACTATAATGTAGGAGATCCAAGACCCTCACTAGCTGGAGTCGTAAACTGAACGCATTAACGCGAGTTATGTTGAGGAGTGTGATAACGTGTGCGGCCGGCTTATTAGTTTATTATAAGTTATGACATGTTTATTAGGTCTTCGGAAAGGTTTATGGAAAACTGTGAAAGTATGGTTTTAATTTAGAAAAACATTTTTCAAACTATTGCGTCATACGTATTTTTTTCTGCTAGCCAAATAAATCTGTCTCATATTCATAGTTCTACGTTCTCGTATTCTTACTAATAAACCATTTTTATATGATTACAAGTAATGAGACAATAAGAGAAAATATATGGAAATGAAATCTCTTCTCTACTACATGTATGATTTTAAGGCAATAAACGTTTGTATGCTCTAAATAAATAACAAATAAAGTTTATGAACACATATTAACACACATTTGTTACTTATATTATTGTTAGAATAATGTCTTATGAATTGGTTATCAAAATCAGTTTTTTTTTCCTAGAAAACTCTTTATGGAAGAATTCTGGCCATTGAAAAACTACAAGGCATTGCTCACCTGTCTGTAGGGACGCGAAGTTTTGTGTGGAGCCTTCAATAAATCCACGCCAAGCAGGGACCGTGTTTATTGAGAACGTCCTGCCTTCTCACTGGCCCACGGGCTTACATGAGAGATATTATGTTTATTCGAATAATATCATTATTGTTTAAATTAAGTACAAAAAATACAGAGTGTGGGTGGGAGGGTATAAAAACAACTATTTCAGACATGGTAATAATAAAATTTAGGTTATTGTGTTCAGTTTTTCATTGTCTATTGGACGAGGAACGGCACCCGCCAAATATGCCTCATTCATAAAAATATATAGCGGGTGATGACTTGCCACTCACTAAATGGGCCCACCACAAAAGGCAGCCTTATTATTATGAGTTTTTTTACTTACTATCAAATAACTGGTCCTGGTATGCACAAAAAACAATCGGTCATGATCGGTTTTTATCGTTGCCTAGCATAATCACTTACGCGTGAAACAAATATTACGTTCGTCGTCAGAACAGATTTCGTTATTACCTTATACCTAAAATCAAACAAATATGGCGCTGCCCGTCCATAGCATTCATAGCAGTGAGGTGTCCGTTAATACGTTTATTAGAGAAACAACTAATTAAATTTATTTTTATATGATAATTCGAATAAATCCTCTGCAGATTTGACTCATCCCTTCCCTATCTGCCCACTCGTGTATGAGTTATGCGTCTTTGGTTACGCACTTACGTCACTTCAGTGTGATTTATAGCTTTCTGTTGCTCCTTCTGTTGCTAGTTTTCGTGTCATATTGTTTTGCCTGGCGCTTGAGGGCTTGGTATAAATATTAGATAGGAAAACTATTGGACGTTGAACTTCTTTTCTTTTTTCTTTCTTTTTTATCAAAAATACAGACAAAAAATCTTGATTAATAGACTTTTTATTAGATTATTAGGTATTTATTTATTTGCTAGCGGCTAGAATTTAACAAAAAACAAAGGCAAGTAAATAGTGATTTTAACATAAGTAAGCATCAACAATTTCTTAGATTGCACTCATATTTAAATAAATCGATAAAAAAAAAACTGAATCAAAAAGAACATTACATTTTAACTTCTAAACTTTAATACATTCAATTACTTGAGCCATTAAAATTTATATACCCAATAATCAACTTTGAAACCCTAAAGATATTATCTCACTAATAATATTTCTAACTAAGGTATAAGCTATATTGCTTGACATTAAGTCAAAGTCACCCCAACTAAACTTTATTAATATGGAAGCCAGTATAATCACAAGTGTATGTACATATATATACATGTTTATGTATATCAAGTAATCCTCTACCATTACTTCGACATAGGTACTCATGGCTATCTAAATTCTAAGTAATAAGTAACAACTTAGCGATATCTCGTTAATGACGATGCTTTGAATAAGTTTTATTGCAATTTCACCAGGCGGAAATTAGTATAAGATTTTGATACGAAACTTTTGTTTCTTAACAAAATAGATGTACCGGAACTAAACTGAAATAGTAACAAATCATTTATGTCTATTTATAATTCTAAATCCTGTCCATCCAAAGGTTGCCTGGAAGAAATCGCCTAAGGCGATAAGGCCGCCCAATGTGCATTAAAATAGTTTTTAAATTTCTTTCATTATGTAATTTTTTGGTGTACATTAAAGAAATATCTTATCTTATCTTATGTTCTCAGATTATAATACACCAAGGGGTGTATTGTTCCATTATTCAACTTTTCAGAATTTACGCTACATTAGCAAATATCGTGTTAATTATTGAGGTTTGTAAACTTAAACATTTAATTTTTAACCCACTTTTCATTTATCCAAGATTTCAGTACCAATAAAATCATATATCAAACCCTCCATCCTTACCGAGAGTGTTACATCTTGTTTAATGCACAAGCTTTGTGCACAGCCACACAATTTAACTTGTGCCAGTGCTGTGGCCGTGACGTCACGCCGCCCAAGCCGCCCGCCCACGCTCTGCCCAAGCTTCCGCCCTACGTTACAAATTGACCGTGATTTTCTCCTACCCTCCACTTGCTCGGCCAAACTTGGTAGATGTGGTCAATTAGACATTTAGTCTGTCTATGAGATTTTAGCTCAATTTGGAAGTTACTGGCGCTAGTACTTAAATTTAGCTATGTCTTGGGAAATTAATGAGTCTTACTTATTAAATACAGTACAGTAACTGTGGAACTAATTTGTGGAATTTTTCTACATAAACAGTGGTATAGGTGAAGTAGTGATCGGAAAATTAGCATTCAAGAAATGGTATTATGCAATTGATTATAATTTTAGTTTAATTAATATGACTATATTGACATGACATCATAATTTTCCAAAGTTGATCAATTATTTTATGTGTAACATCGTCGTATCCGCATTAAAAAGTACTTTATGTCACTAAGACCCCATTCTACAACCATGATAAAATTAACTACAATTGCAACATGCACTAGATCTTACAAAATAAACACAAAACGACATTTCCGTTTTTATTCCTTTGTTAAACCAGACTAATATTCTACCGTCAATTTTTACGTTTCCCATAAAGCAGAACTTTTTGTTTGAAACTAGGCAAGCGGTGACATTATAACTAATTCTCTCCCAGGCTCGCCCTTGAGAGAGACGAGAAGTGTGACTTCCAGGTCTTTCATGAGCTAGGATGAGCAATGTTATGAACATAGTTTTGGCAGTATAGCATGGATACATTTTGATGATTCATAATACACAGGTAGCAGACTATTTCCTTTGCAGTATAACTTCAATTCAATAAGAGTATAAAATTACTCATGTTCTCCACTTAATTAAATTTAAATTCATTTATTCTAATAAGAACCGTACACGAATTACACCAATGATTATAATTTTTATAATTAAGTGAATTAAACTAAAACATAGAAATAAAATAAAATGAATATTTTTCCTTATTTGTAACCAACTTGACATTACATGAATTTCACAACATTTTACGGTTAAATAATTGAGCGACAAGACATGGTTTCTTGTAGTTTTTGTAACGTGATTATATTTACAAATACGATTAAAAAAAACACAATAAAAATATTTAAGAATAAATTTCGTGAAACCTCTGGCCTTGTACTAAATTGTGTGAAGTATTGTTTTTTTGTTGGACATTATTATTTAGATAAATAGTCACTTTGTCTAGATAGTTTAGTAGTGGTTGTTATGTATCGTCTACTCTTATCATATGTTTATTGACGTTTAAATAAAAACAACTGTGAATCATCCGTAAAATTAGCGTTGCTAAGCCCGCTGTAGCACGTTGAAGTAACAAAGTTTTTATGTTTATGCTAGAGTGGCTCTGGCTTTACGTGTTTTTTATGTGCCATGGATCTGCTTTTGACCACTGGCTCGGGAGATTCAGGCAAATCACAGTTTATGAAAAAGTATCCTTTTTTTTTCGAATGTGGGAGTGTCGTTATTCTGTACTGCATGTGTATTAGATTAGGATCTTATAAGGAGTGCTGATATTATAATTTATTGGAGCTTTTGTATTTGAGACAATATTTTACTTAATTACTATTGAAATAATTAAAATATATAGATCATCGTTGGCTTAGATCCATATTCGTATTTGTGTTCTTACAATTTTTATATCAGAATCATCGTTTAGTTCGAACATAACAAATTTTGAAAAAATAAATTTTACACAAGTTTTATTATTACTTAATTTTCGTTTTTACCGCGCGCGTGTGTAAATAAATATCTGTGATCCATACACATAGGTGTAACCATACCAGTCTCATACAAAACACGTAACAAAATATCGTAATATAGGATAGGTATACAATATACCTCACAAACAGGATTCAAATATTGTGGTGCTAACAAAACGTACAAAGCTATGAACACTGGACAGTGTGACCGTGTTGGACGTTACTTGTTCCACGGAATCTTCTCAACCGTGACTCGGACGTAAAGAACAACCGGGTTAAATAACAAACGTAGAACAACGTTTTTACACCCATCTTAAGATTAATTTAAACGAACGGTTTTTATTGGATAAACATTTAAACATGCTTCTTAGATGATAGTTATAAATTTACCATCAGGCAAACTCTGGTCAATATCAAACCCATTGTAGTACGAAGAATAAATTTATCTCAAACTAAATAGAATTGATTTACTTTTTAAAAGATTTTTCGATGTCACAGAGTCTTAGACGGGATTTTCAAAGGATTTACATAAGATGTATATCGGAAAAGATACAAAGGCCTATTGCAGCAATAAGATTGAAGATAATGATTATCGCGTATTTCACTCATGTAGAAAAATGTCTGCTACAATATGTAAGGATCTTCTTCATATCGAATGAGAGAGGCCAACTCTAGTGTCGAGAGTTTATCAAGCCGCCCATAGGGCTATGGCTCAACGACTGCCGTACTATGACAAACAGCCTGGACTTACAATGTAACGTGTCATCCGACTCACAGGTAAAAGCAACGCGCAACCGTACGTACTATAGGTATCATCTGAGGGATAAACTCAAAGTGAAACGTACTAATTGATAAGCATGTACAGTGAAACCAAAGCCTACAGATCATCATCATCACATATTTAAGCGCGAGGCCCTTGTCTGTGAAGTATACGCCATCCTTTCCGATCTTCTGCCAATTCCTTGACCGCCTTATACGATATAACGCCCGCCTTATCCTTTACTTGCTCCATGCATGACCTCCTCGGCCTTCCTCTTCCTCTTTGTGCTTCCAGTTTCCCCTAAATGAGGTTTTTCAAAAAGTCAGATGCCTACAGAGTTAAAAAATCTACGTCAAAACTATAATCCTCTTTTTAGCCGAGGTATAAAAATGGCCGCATCAGGCGTGTTTGGAGTGTAAAATAAAAAGGAGTAGCGTGCCGTAACCGTGCCGTAACCGGGCGGCGCGGCCGTGTGTTTTACATGAAAAAGGAACGGACCTATACGGGAGAGCAATATCGTGTTAGTGCTGCCGATGGAGGTGTGGTGTTAGGTGGAGGACTTTGTAGGTAAGTGGGAAAATATTATTTTTTTTGTTCCTAGTTTTAAATTATGAGTTTCATGCTTTATCAAGCAAACACTAATGAGGTTAAAAGATAAGATTTTATACTACCTACCATGTTTACTACCATATTTATAATTGTAGTTTTCTTTGATTGTCAATGTTAGGTCTTCATTAGGTGCTTGGCACAATTTTTATAGATGGAAAATTATCTTAACACTTTATTAGTTTAGTTTTATCACTTGTTTCTGAATGAATGAATGAATGAATGAATGTATTTATTGTGTTACTCGGTATTCTCGGTATGTTATCTCTTTCATTTATTGCAATGATAAAAAATAAATTGGGCTTTAAGATAGACTACAATCCCTCTACAAACTACTTATTCGTAGTGTACTTAACGTTACGGGAAGTACCTAGTATTTTATTGGTGATTTAAACTAGATAAGTTCATGGCTTGTCCCATCCTCTGTCATGCACTCCTGATAGACCGGCGCTGTATTCGAAGGGTCATTGTGAAAATACACTAAGCACTAACCTTAGGTGTATCGATTCGATTTTCATACAAAGTGGTGTGCGCTAAAAATACGTAGTCAAGTACATGAATGTATGCTGAATTGTGCTATCAATAAAAATGTTATGTACAGACCACAGTGACGAAAAAAGATTTCATTTTATGCAATTTGTAGGGTATTCAAAGTTTTAGTGCAGATATCAGCTGCAGTTCCAATTTGATAAGTTTTTTTTTTAATTCAGCGTAGATATTTATTTTTAACAAAAGAAAATTAACACAGCATATTTTGCATTTTACAACTCAGTCTTTATTAGTTGCCCTACTTTTACGGGGAAATTGCTCATGAAAAAAACCGTTTCACTGTTTTTATTTTCAAAAATTGTATGAATATCCACCCTAGAAACTGAACCTTGAGGCATCTAACGTATGCGATGTTTAGCTTTCAACGACACATTGAAGCCGCACTGTTAGAACGACTTGATCACATTTTTTACTGAAACGTCAGCAAGAATATGAATTAAAATCTGTAAAAAGTGACTATTAATTTAAAAAAAGAGATTCTAAGAAAAAACTCACATATTTAAGCCTCAAGCTAAGAAATTTGTATATATATCTTACCATATCTACAACCACAAGTTCTTATTTGATTCTTATACTAGCTTTTACCCGCGGCTTTACTCGTATTATTGCGTATACACCTCCCTTTTAAATCACTATATCTTTTTTAAAACTGCATCAAAATCCGTTGTGTAGTTTTAAATAATATCTAAGCATACGAAGGGATAGACGCGGGAAGCGATATTGTTTTATACTTTGTACTTAAAATAAAATAATATGCTTTGAAGCCTCAGAAGATCACGATCCTATATGAAAAATCCATTCACTCTCTAATAAATCTCTTCAAAAGGTTTCAATTGAGTACCGAGTCATCCATCAAATATCATCTTTCATAACTGTCAAGACACAATCCAACGAATTGATGCCTGAATGGAAGCCTAAGAGACACCTTAATACATTACTATCTGAATTGCTATTATTTTCTCGCAAATATTTCGCATTGCGCTCAAATTGATAACAATACGCCGCCATTTCCATACAATAGTCTCGCAAGGATTTATAATTGAACAAACTTGATATAACTGTCAGTCAGGCAGAGCCCGGGGGTGTTACTAGTGGAATAACGTGGAAGATCCAACGCACACTTGTGACTAAAGTTTCTTTAAGGCGAGCCACCAGTGAAATAGCGGAAAAAACGTTTTACTATATCAAATTTTTTAGGTATTTACTCCTTAATATCGGTCTTGCAAAAAATATACAATATACTTAAGGATATTGTCTGAGGAATGTGCTAATTTGTTACACGATAGGGTATACTTTACTCGATCATAAAAAATTCCAAAGACAGCTTAATGTAAAAGTCTAAATCGAATATCTTATTAATAAAATTTCTGACTTTACACATCATTTTTATATAAAAATGTTTCTCTTTAAATACTACAGAGAACCTGCTAAAATTTGGGTTTCAACTAAAGTCCTATAATTTTGAGTTAATTATTAATCCCAAAACTTGAATATTTCCCAGCAGTTTGACAAGACACCGCACCGCCCGCTACCCCGTCAGTCGCAATCGGGCGCTTGCCAACGTTAGACCTGTGCCAAATTTTCTCCGCCCGTTCTTACATTCTTGCCACAGTGTAATAATTGAAAATGGCTAATAAAAAAAATAAAGTTAGGAAGAAATCAGTGTTAGTATCTAAAAGAAGGACAGGGAAAGAGAACTATAAGAAACGGTATGTAAATTACTCCCTTTTATAGTAAAATTATGAAGTTTACTCTTTTTTTTAAAGTAAAATTACTAAGCACGCAACAATATTTCTAAAAGTGGCCCAATTTTTTTATTCTTTATGTTTCTCCTCAGGTATATGAGAATTTTCTATAATTTTAGTTGATTTCGTAAATTTTCGTCATTACTTGCCACAGACTAAATTATATCAGTATGACCAAAAGTATGTACCTATGTACGAGTACTCTATAATTAATTAATTTAGATCAAAAAAGCAGTCTCGAGTATCTAATACTACCAGTCCATTAGTAGAATTGCAACCTGTGAATTTCAATACTTCAACGACAGATGGGTAAGTGGATCATGTACTAAACAATAATACTTACCATAAAATAGGCCGATCTATCTTTTTTTTATATTATTTACTATTGACTATAAACTCTACAGCTGATAAAGAATGACTTGCAGAATGTGATGATAAATTATCTCAAAATAATATCAATAATGAGTGAGTATAATATTATAACATCATTAGTTTGTCACATAATACACAAAACAGAACCAAGCTGAATTTATACAATCATAAACGTAACAATTATGGTAATTTATATTTGTTGTTATTTGTTGTTACGACTGTATGTGTTCGAAATAAATAAAATAATTGTGGCAACAGAAATACATCTTCTAAAAAAAACTGTCTAACTATCACGGTTTATAAGATACAGCCTGGTGACATACGGACGGACAGACAGACAGACAGCGAAGTCTTAGTAATAGTGTCCCGTTTTTTACCCTTTGGGTACGGAACCCTAAAAACAGATCCAAGCAGAATATCCAAACAGAATGTATACGATAATAAACGTAATAAATGTGGTGATATTTTTTTTTGCAAGTTATCTAAGCAGCGAATATACAAAGTCACGGCAATTTTATTAATATAACCTATGTATTTTTTTTCAAACAACAAACACGACTTTGTTTTATATATCTATAAATATAAGTAATTAATTATTACTTAGCTTATTTAAAACTGACAAAAATAACATTTTACATTAATAGAAGTTGATCATAGTATAACAGCTGAAATATTTATACTGTGGCGTAGTGCTAACGTTACGAGAAATGGACAGCGCGCGGAGTGAGACGCGCGGGCGGCCCCCCACACCTCACCTCCTAAAATCGTAGTTCGCGCGAAAATGCCTCGCCTTAAGTCACGTTACAGAATGTATTGTATTTGAACGAGGTACTCGTATTCAGACGAGAAAATTGTTTTGAAGGATTAGGTACCGTAGGTAATTTACTTTAACTTTCACCATCATCATCATCATCAGCATGTTATCGCCGACTGCTGAGCATAGGCCTCTCTTCTTGTACGCCACATGTCCTGGTCCTGCGCAGATTGAATCCCACGGTTATCTTAACGTCGTCAACCCACCCCATTGGTGGGTGACCTCTGTTTTTATGGCCAGACTTGGGTCTCCAGTCCGTCAATGAGATTAAATAAACAGATAAGACACAGACAGTCAGACAAAAATTATAAAAACGGTTGAAACGTGTTTTATTGTCGATTTAAAATATACCCGAACTTTTTTTTCGACCATTTTCAGTTTTATTACATGTATAGTTTGCCTGAGTTTCCCAGTGTTCGTCCTGCCTTGCCCTACATGGGACCATTTATAACGCGCTACAATGGGAGACAGCGCATTACCCGGTGTCATGTTAATGCTGTATTAGATTACCTCAGTAATGAAATACGAGTGAATGGGAATGTCTTGACTAATGCCAGGGTATGTAAGGGATATTAGGTGGGTCTGGTTAGCTACAGATTTAAATAGAGATTGCTTTTATAAACATTATTCATTTTATAACATTAATCAATATTTTTAACTTTATTTTTACAACTTTAACTACTTGTACCTACGCATTTGGCTTGTGGCACTATAATATAATAATAAACACTAATAAGAAAATATTGAAAAAAAAAATGGCTAAGACCGAAGAACACTAGCATAAAAGTCTTCTTTAAATCTAATATAATATTTTTATTAATTAATAATGAACTTCGTTGAACACAGTTAAGAATTATTATGAAAAATGGTAAATGTTCGTAGTGTTTTCTGTGAAAAAAAAAATAACTTTCATCTATATGAAATCCTGTGATAATCTTAAGTGTTCAGTTGAGTTTACTCTATTGTATTTTAATTTAAATCTAGTTATTAGCTAACGCAAACGTTTTCTCTTAACGAATATCTTTTTATCTCAACTAATGTGTCAAAGATAAAACGTGCATTCGGGTTCTTGACACTGGCAAATACGCGAAGAGTGTGACGCCAATATAAAAAAAAAAACGTGCATTGCAATTAATTTCTTTATTTATCGTATGGGTTTTTTAAATCTCTACTTTATAGACTTAATGTCTTCAAATACGCACTCGCAACTGCAGTTAAGGTTTTAAAATCCTCCATTTGTTTTTTCTTTGCAATTAGGTATAATGAATGCGTTGCATAAAAATATAATGGATAAGTACTTTGTTTTCATACATTATATAAGTCACGTATCCAATGACATCATTATCCAATCCAGATAAATCAAATTACGGATTCAATAATGATTGGTTACCCACCATGAACAGATCAAACGGATTAAATTATTAAACGTCAACCAATTATAAAATATATAAAATAATAAATACACATTATATTAAAATAGCAAGCAATGTCATGGCGGCCACAATACGGACAAACGAGCTACAGATTCCCAAATTTGTGGGAAATTACTAACATCATAGAGAATTTAAGAGTAGAACCTTAGAACAAAGTTTTCATTATGTTGTTGATTTATTAAAATTCTTAATTATTATCATAATTTTTAAACAGTTGATCGAAAGACGAACTGAAGTTTTTTACTTTCTCATAAAGATAAGTTCATAAAAAAAATTCTATCGTACTATGCGGTAATTGTATTCTGTTAGTCTTTCCTAACGATGAAGTTGTGGTTTATAAATTTTCCAAAAAAAAACACAAAATAAAAATTGAAATAGTTAATTCGTTTCTGCAAAAAACCCCTCTATTAGCTTAGTATTATAAGGTAAATTTATTTTCACAAAACAAATAAAAAAAATTGCGTATAACTATTTTGTTTTGTCCAGTCAGCTACAATATGATCAACGATGCAAAACCGCATCGTTTGCAATGAGTTCCGCGAATTGTGGCGAAGTATTTACGAAACACTAATCACGAACCTGACTGATAATAATGTTTTACGTCAGGTAGGTATGATATAATAAATTATACTTTTATTATTTACTTTTATTATATTAGTCAAACAATGATATATTTAAGTCATGTCAGAGGCCACCATCCTCACTTTGACCATCAGACCTTGGAGTACCCCAAAGAATCAAAAACACTATAAGAGATAGCGGGTTGGTGCTTGAACTAAATATAATAAGAACTGCTTGCATGTTACCAATCAGACAAAAAAAAATTGTTTCCCTACCAAAATAAAACAACTCCATACAAATTTCATACATATTATGAGTTTGAATGAACAAAAAAGCTGGTAATATACGCTAATCAATATCTTCTGTTCAATCACTTTTGAACACGAATAATAAGTAAAATAAAATGCACAAAAAAGAACAGCAGGACTCGCCGTATTTTATTAATTGAAAAAGTCCGATGCTTAAAAGTAGCAATTTAAATACAGTAACCATTTTGGTAAGCATTTAATTTTGGTTTTTCGAGTGAAACTTGAAACAGTGGCGCTATTGGGCCGTGGTTAACGTAAACGGCGCATTCATTTACATTTGTGGCTAGGGTTGCCAGGAAAAACAAGAAAAATACTAAATAAAATAAATACTAAATTAAAAGTTCTGTGTCTAGTTTGTGGGATAAGTATTTCAGAGCCTGTGATAAAAATTATCCAATATTAATTGGCCACACTTGAAATTATTCATGAAATAATTTACATCGTGATTCTATATTCCCTAATATTGGACGCTCGCTGCTTCGCTTGCATTATTTCAGGATAAAATGTATGTAGTATATATATTATAATAGCCTATACACTCTTAAGACCTCATACTACCTACATACCTAAAATCATGACGATTCATTTAGCTGCTTTAGCATGATGAGCGTTAAAATTAACAGACATACAGATAAACAGACAAAAATTCTAGAAATTGATGGAACCTGTTTTGCTATCGAATCATTTCGAAGTATCTCAAAACATTTTTTTTTTATCTTTAATGTTCAGACTTTCGACTCTCTTTAGCTTTATTATATCTATGTATATATTTCCAATAATGAGCTGCGTCAGCCCTATCCATAAAGAGGTTAAAAATGTAAATCTCGCAACATTAAAATATCAGTCGTTATTTACGTTGGTGATCACGTATTTTACGAGAACGCCACGTAAATTACGTTGTCATGGCAACGTCACTAGGACTCATGGTTATACGTGATAAAATACTTGCTGAAGCCTGATAAACATCGCTTGTGGTGATAAGGTCACCTAAATCTGGATTTTTCGTATTACTTATTTAGAATGTATCTGTGCTTACACGAGTATAATAAGGCGGCACATTTAATCAATAAAAATCATTAGGTATATCAGTCATATATCAAAAGTTCTTTTTCCAGTATTTCTATACATAAAAGTTACTTTGATTGATTTATTGTATTGTTTTTTTTAATCAAGTGATTAAACTTTTAACAGTTAAAATAAATTTAATTAATACTTCTTGTACTAAGTTTATGATACACTTCTGAACCTGACTGGATTACAATTATTTATATCACAAACGGATGCCTGTTTTAACATACTCGCACAATACCATGTAGATTCCAAAACATTCCTCAACATAAATCTAGTACTCAAGTGGAGTGAGTTTAAAGCCGCAATGTCATCACTGAAGGAATCTAGTTCTCAGAAATAACCTGTTGACAGCTTTATGAAGACACATAGCTAGGACTGAGACTGCTGTATGAAGTATGGAACTTTACATCTAGTGTGAAAGTGGCCTTAAAATTTGTATTTCATATCACAATAGAATGGACAGAATATGTGAAGAGTTAAATGTTTTGGACGAGATTGGCAACGGACCGAAACTGTTGGCATGACAAGAGAGGGGCCTATACCCAGTATTGGAAAGAAAAGAGCTGTGGATGATGATGGTGAAATGTTTTTGTAACTGCCTCCTAGAGTCCTACTCCCCATTCCTGAGGGCTGTGACTCCCCCGTTGAACTAATTAATTGGGGATTTTTTTGGATATTGTGTTGTATCCCACAATCTTCAGCTAGAAGATTACTTGTAATTAACGACTGAATCTAGTTCTTAGAAATAGCCTGGCTTTATGAAGGCATATAGTGAGGGAGGACTGAGGCTGGTGTATGAAGTATGGAACTTTACATCCAGTGAGAAAGTGGCTTTAAAAGTTGTAAGTAGCTGTATTTTATATCAAAGTTGAGTGAATGTTGTGAAAAGCTTATGATTAGCTTTGTTATATTGTTTTTGAGATAAATGGTTCGGGTGGTCGATTGATTTTAAAATTAGTCGGTTCGATGGAAAACGAGACAAAAAGCAGAAATAGAGACTGCTTTGTCAAAATAATAAAAAAAAAACTGTCAAATAGACATAAATGTTAACTTTAATTACCAAGTAAGTTATTGATTAGTAAATTTTTTCCTCACATTGATTGTTTTGAAATTGAGTGACAAAGAAAAATCATTGATCATCTAAATATTCTATGTACAAACTGAAATTGATTTGCAAAATCATCTAGTCCAATATCTCTTTAGCATTTTATCTTGCGGCTAGCATTGAAAATTAAATTTACCCTCAATACAAAATATTCCCGTTAAAAAATATAGAATATATATACGGAAATAATTCTTTACGGCACACATTAAGGTATTCACTCGTAGAGATTTTCCGTTTGGTTACTCGGCAGGACCGCTTTAATCTTGAGCACTACAATGATGTACTTTTCTGGATCTCTCAAATTGCTACGCCTATTAGATTTACAAAACAATAGGGAAAATTATATAGTATGCATATATATTTTACTAGTGTGTGTTAGTGGCTTCGCTCGCAATAAGGAGTACAACTTGCATCCTCTATTTGACGCCTTTAAAAGTAGTATTTCCAAAAATCCTTTGTTAGCGAATGCCTACGTCATAACATCTACCTGCATGCCAAATTTCAGCCAGATCCGTCCAGTGGTTTGGGCTGTGCGTTGATAGATCACTATGCTAGTCAGTCACCTCTGAGTTTTATATATATTATGGTTATTACATACATTCATTCGAAATTTAAGAGCGATGCTCTTGTCTGTGGAGTATGCGCCATTCTCTTCGATTTTCGGCCAATCCCTTGACCTCCTTATACGATGCTTGCCTTCTCTTTGATGTGATCGATATATGTCCTTCTCGGCCTTCCTCTTCCTCATCGTGCCTCTAGCTTCCCCTCGACAATGGTTTTCATCAAGTTGTCATGTCGTATAAGGTGGCCAAACATCTTCCCTGTTCTCTATTGTGGTCAGTATTGTTTTTTGATCTTGAACCATGCCCAGTACCTCCTCATTGGTCTTCTTTCATTACATACTGATGTAATAAAAGTCAGAGTTGCTGATGATAGGGTTACATTACTTGTATGCGACTGAAAACTAAGCAGAGGTACTGAATCAGGTGTTACTTTGCGGTAACCCATTACAGATAATAGCTTTCAAAATTAGGTATGTATCAGTTGTCCAAACCTACATTGAATTTTGATTTTTGACAACATATCCATAACCCATGTAAAATCTGCTGAACTAATTGTAATAAAACGAACACTATCTACTAGCATATATGCTACTTTAATCATTCATTATAAAAATATGTATGTTACTATAGTTTCGGAGAAATCCGTAGTTATTTTTATGGATTATGTATCAGACAATAAATACATTTATTATTTATTATTATAATATGTTTTGTAGTGGTCGCAACGAATCAACACTAAACTTTTTGTCTTTGTTTGGTTAGTATCATCTAAATGGTAAATTTGATCTGTAAGGTTGACACGAAAATAAGTAAGAAGTCACATTTGTTAATATTTTTTAATATTACTTATTATTATTTGTTAATATTACCACTTTATTTCATTACGGTTTCTGGTAATTATCTCAGTTATAAACTTATAACCTACTTTTCTTATTTCTTTTGTATTGGATTATTTAGCCATAAGCGCAGCTGCAAAATAGTATGCATTACATTAATCATCCCTCTTTGATGCAAAACGGCCAATGGTAAAACATAAAGCAAGCCACAAATTATCATCATTCAAAAAATTGTTGTCAGTAAATGATGTCATATTTATAAAAATTACTTCTCCGTTTGAACAAGATGAAAGCAGCCTCTACTCTCGAACAATTTTATTATTCTAATGTACGGAACAAGGTTTTCGTTAACTGCAAGCGGCTCGTTTGTTACTCAAGTATTATATTAAAAATGTATGAGTTTTTTTGCACAAAGCATTATTGATGCTTTATTATGCAACGAGGAAAAAACCAGAGATCTATATAAGTTTTTGTTGATTCATCAGACTAAAATTCACTCATATTATTTTTAACAAATTGAAGGTTTAATCTCAACGTGTCACTAAAAAGTAACCAACTCGACAACCAAAGTTAGCAACCTACCATAAACATCCAAGTACAGGCCTTGATGACAAAAAAAAATATTATAATTGCTTTTCACAAAATCTTGGTTAAATATAATAAAAACAATTGTTTTAAAATATGCATACGGTAAAGGTATTTTAATTCTATTATATTAGTTGAATTAAAGTAATCATTGTACAAATAATAACTTACTAATAGATAAACGTGTCCAAAACAAATTAAAATAGTAGCAGAGACAATGTAAACTCATGGAACATAAAAAACGTACTGTCGATTCAAATAAAGTAAAAAAGCTAAAGCACTTACAGCCAAAAAAGGCACCATCAATTACGCTATAAAATCGTCCCATTACATACGTTCGTATAATTCGTACATCGTTCTTTAATCCCGTAACAGTGAGCCAATATATCTGCTACATAGCCATCGTTATACCATTACGAAGACAAGGAAAGAACTGAATTACAGCGCAAACACATAACTCTATATAAAGACGCAATCATTTCGATGGGATCAGGCCAACAGCAGCGTTACTGTTACGCACATTATCATGCGACATACGGACGGGGAAAATAACTAGCTAAGTTCGATAATGTAAAGGCAGAATAGGAGTTTGGTCAAAAGTAGGAAATAGTTGCGTGTTGTGCAAATGCATTGTTAATAAAAACCAAAATTGCATGCGTTTTTATGGGTTAATATTAACCCGGCGAGCATGACGTGAAAAAAAGTTGCAATAAGTATGAGGCCGGGTATGACATACCCGAAATCTAATATAGCATATTTTATTAATGATTACTTTTTTATTTAAAAGTATGGTTCTATTCTGTAAAATAAACATTGTTTTACTAGGATTAAGTAAAAAACATTCATAATAGTGATATAATATTTTTTTATTCATTTTTTACTAATACTTTCAAACAATAGCAACAAAAACTTAGTTGTTCGTATAAATCAAAAATTTACCAAAACTATAATTCTTTGGAATATAAATTAACATTAAACTAAAAGTGATGAGTTTCTCTTCTCCATAACACTTTAAAAAAATTTTTTGAATAAAAAATTGAATTAGGAACTGTCGTCAAGATCAGCACAATTTTCGCACATAAATTTTGCATGCTCCATACGAGTACACATGTGCTTGGCGCAAGAGTTGCAAAAATATTTGGTTTTGTGAAACTGAAATTCTTTCTCTGAGAAGAGATAACAGTAAATAATTGTCTTCAGAGTGGCTGTCTGGTTCACTTGTTGCAGCATCTTCTTGTCTGGAGGTAGATGGAACTTTTTCTGAATCATCTCCTTCTTGCTCTGTGCCAGAATCCACTTCCTGCTCACTGCAGTGATCAGTCTCTTGTTCTGAACTAGATTTGCCTGAAGAATCAGTAACAACTAGCATCCTAATCCTAATATCCTAATCCTCTAGCATCACACGTATCCGTTCTTCCTGTCTCTCAACATCCATTTTTATCAAAAACTAAAAAGAACATAAGCAACAATTAAAATAAATAATCGAAATGATACAAACTTGTAAATTAATATCATATACGAATGATAATACAAATAAAAAACACAAATAAATATTACGTAAAAAAAATACGTCAAAAATGAGGTAGGGTGTGACATACCCGCGACAACTTTGCGCTTGACTATTCCAGTCGGTGCTCGGCGCAACACTGCGATCACACCACTATCCCCTCCCGCATCCGTCAGCCTTCAGCTACTGAGCCAGCTAGTGTTGCCAAGCGAGTATTTAAAAAAATACACAACTTTGTTATTTTGCTCGGGTATGACATACCCATGGTCATGCTCGCCGGGTTAATAAAACAAAATTGCTATTCCTTGAAACAAAACTAAACTATTTTTTTAATGAAAATCATTGCGCGTGTGTGTGTGTGTGTGTGTGTGTTATTATTTCGATTGCACTGCACAGTGTCGTGTGTAATTTTATACTACTATTTCAGTAGGTTAGATTCAAATCAAAATAATAAGTGATGAAGAAAACATTCACCATCTTTACGTTGAAGTTTGGAGGTCGGTTAGAAAAATTCATGAGTTGTCATACTGCTTCTTTTACTTTCTACCTTAACAATGACATTGCCAAAAATCGAACGCAGTTTCCAATCAAAGCTTGCCAAATTATCAGCCCTTAAACCACTACCAGCAATCGTGGCGTCTCTTCTCGCTGGGATGTTAATGTTCGCTATTTGACGCTCGACGTTGACAAACGCACTGAATTCCGCGCCAGCGCAAACTGGTTAACCCTCGGTTATCAGTTACCGTGTAATAGGGGTCAGATGGACCCATCTTTATTATGAGCCTGTCACTGGCTTAATAGACCCCCTTTGGTTAAGTAATATGGTGGTGTGGATTAAGTAATTTCGGTTTCATATAATTTTCACTCATTTTTTTTACAGCCTAAAAAAAGAAATAGCTCCTGTGACTCAATTAAATACGCCCGTCTTCGATAAGAAAGTTTTTGTTTGATTTTGACCTTATAATCAAATACTTAGATTTGGTTTAGAAAAGAAGTGATAAATGATATGACAAAAAAGTTCTAAGAAATTTACGATGGCTAGATATTCTTGATTCGAAGAAATCAAGTACCTTCATAGAAACCATTTCATTTTTCTAGGCTTTGAAGCAAAATATAGCTCGTTTTCCCAGAATAAACTTATCTACAATATCTGAAAACCAGTGATATTGTAAAATTCTAGAAACAAACTCCGGTAGAATTCCTTAAATTGGATGTATGTAGGAAAAATGACAATGTGCTTTGAACAAGAAAACTGTAACAGACAAGCTTTCCAGCCATTTTACATATAGTTATCTGAAACATAAACGTAAACTTGTGGCGCCTTGTGGTGTTACTTGGTGCCATATTAAAAAATATAGATTGAGTTCAAAACAAAGCATTTACTATCAAAGGCCACATTCTTACCAAGAAATAAAAACTCAAACTTAATCATTCATTCTAATAGATACAACATCCAACTAACATAGTGTACCTACTTAAATACTCATGCAAGTTCATTATACATTTCAAAATAACTTGTTTTGCTTACTTACATGTAAATTAATAGTAAATATAATTGTTTGATTGTAAAAAAAAACTGTATGTAAATACATATTGTATGAAATTTTCCCCGTAATTGAAGTATCTCAGCATTTAATCATCCTTAAATCGTTAAACAAAGACAACGAAATTTCCAGAAGAAACCAGCAACCGAAGGCGGGATTACAAATTCCTTCTATTACGTATGTATCCATCTACCTACCTTTATATAGACAGCATTAAGCCAAACACATCTCATTTCCAAATTACGTACATCTTAAAACGTTGCATAGCCGAAACCGGCTGGAAAATGTTCAAACAAAACGTTAACCCGCTATTAATTACGCCAGTACACGAAAATATATTCCCTAGCTGAGTTACTAAGCGTAAGACTTCCTCGTTAAAACATTTTGGGATAAGACGCTAAGCCTCGAGGTTCGCGGTGCGCGGATAGAGGGCGTTTATGTGAGCCGACTGCGATTTAGAGAAAATGAGACGACGATTTTTTTAAAGTCAGAGTTTGTATGAAGCCTGAAGCACGGTCACGAAGTGGTCAGTTTAAAGCACTCATATTATTGGTAAAAAAAGTGTGAATGAATCGTTACTTACTGGGATAGATATACTTAGATATTCTTCAAATTATCAATTTCGATAGCCAAACAATACCAGTTCAGAACTAAGTTACCCCATAGTTTATAATAGAGAAATTAGATCACATTAAAATCCTGTTATTTACCACTCTTAAATAGGAAATTCCCCATCAAATCTTACTCCCTCTTAACCTATATTTTATTACTAGAATCCAGTAAAGTGTGTTACGACTTGCTGTATTGCTAACCAAATGCATTACTGCCAAGTGTCAAAAATGTCTTAGCCTATAAACGAAACTGCCGGAAAGGGCATATTGTGGGATACGTAGATAAATCACCCTTTTTGATGGATGATATTCAATACACGCCGCGGGATTATTCTTATCCGATTACATGAGAAATATTGCGATTGAAGAACGGATCTGAGGCGGCCCGGGGAAGGATCAAATTGAGTGAAAGAACTAGATGGAAGGAGTTCCTTTCATGTCTATGAAAGTTGGTTGTGTAACAGACACTAGAATAAAATTATAAGATTGTCATAACATTATCTAGCATTATAAAATAAAGTGATCGAGATCCAACTTCATCAAATTGGGTAGATAACATAGATGAACAACAACATTATAAAACAAATCTAGGCGCAAATAAGGTCCCAATGAGTAAAATAATAAGGATTCAACACTATACTAAAAATTTAATCGAAACGTTTCCACAAGTCACGACTTACATAACTTTATGTAATCTTAAATATGGATATTTTTGGTGGTCAATCACAACCGTAGTTACCATACTATTAATTTACCAATAATTATTTAAAACTTCATAATGACACACGAATATAGTTTTTAACAGCTAAGATATGAGTGATTAAATAGATGTAATAAGTACTGAATATTAAAGTCCAGGCAAGATTTTGTGTATCAATATTATTCACATAAAATACTGTGACTAAATAAGTATATTTTATGTATTTTTACAGTGAGTACCCAATATTCTTGGCGTAGTGAAGCGAAGCAATATTTCTATAATGTAGCGAAGATCTCCGGATAATCCGGGTTCAACGGAATCTTTCTAGATTGATTTTAATAAGATTTTATTTATAGTTCAAATATTATATTTTATCTCGCAATATTAAACTGAAAGGGCTTTTGTTTTCATATAACTAAGCAGAAAATGTTACAAAGAATTAAAATTTTATAGTACTGATTATAATTAAGTTGTGAGTTTCACGAAACCCAGACACAATAAAATATACTACAATAAGTCTTGGCTCACTCAAAAAAATTATTGCTTAGAAGCCATGTTTCTATACACACTAGACACACAAAACCATAATAAAACAGTAACCTGTTTAATGAGAGTCTTAAAATACCTAAGATTATTATTATCCCATATTCATTTATTTTCAACTATTTTTATTTTTTTTACAATATATGTATAAAAAAAAGAAACAAATTATTATTATTATTTATTCGTTGCGTACATGAATCATGTTTAGTGTCTAATTTTAGACCTTAGGTACTTCTTAAGCACTGAACACATCACATTGAGAATTACTTCCACATCGCTGACCTTTTCTAATTAACTCAGCTAGGCACTTCTATAATTTCCAACCTCATTATATAACTTCTTAACTTCGAGGCAACTCAGAATATCCCCAAATCGTCAAATCAAACTTCATAACTCAATATAAATGTTATTCAAATGATTTCTGTTAAAATCTCGCTACAGTTTCGAGTATGCTCGTAACGAAATCAACCTAAATTCTCCGAAATCAGTCCTTAAGTATATCAGAAATAATTAACAACCCACTTACAAAGCTTCAGAACTCCTTGAAAGTATTTCAAAAACGCTTTCCCTTGCACGCTACGGGGTAAAGCAGTAAGGAAACTTTTGAACTTATCTAGATTCTGTCCTATAACTGTAAGTATGCTATGGTATAAATACCTTACATTAGTCACAGAATACACTTAGTTAGTGAATTATAAATAAAACTTTGCTATTTATCTTACTTGTGGTTCATCAGAATTTTACTGGCACTTGTGATGAAAATTAGCACAGATAAAACAAACAAGCACACGATCGATAAAAGAGTTGTAACCAGTTAAATATCTATATTAAAGTCCTTTACTTGTATAATGTTTGCGTAGGATTTTTAATTTCGATAGTAGATTAACTCTGCTTAATTATTTATTGATTAAATTATTGCTATTAAAATTTACCAACCTTAAATCTATATTAATAAAACTCAAAGGTGACTGACTGACTGACTGACTGATATAATGATCTATCAACGCACAGCCCAAACCACTACGAATTGGGCTGAAATTTGGAATAAAGGTAGATGTTATAACGCAGGCATCCGCTAAGAAAGGATTTTTGGAAATGACACATTTAAAGGGGTGAATAGGGGATGCAAGTTTTACTTCTTAATGCGAGTGAAGCCGCGAGCAACCACTAGTACAAGTATAAATTTACAGATAGCAAAACTTGCGAGCCATATCTTGCATCGGGTCTGTAAAACAAACTGCTGGATCATCTGTTTAAATTTAACGCTTGAAGATCAAAGCCCCACTAATCAGAGGATCAAAGACTCTCGGTTTTATGTAAAACGTTATAAACAGCTTACTCTAATGGATACAGCACGCTGAAAACGATATTCCACTAGCATTGAGGCTTGTTTGCGACTAGTTTCTGGTTTTAATTAAGTTTGAACCTGTAAAATTATTCATTAATCATAGTCTTAGCCATTTATTCATATCAGATATTCGATAAACATCACATACAAAATAAACAAAACAAATAAATTAATCAAAATAATGCTAAAAATGATAATTTCAACATTATTTCTTCGTTACCTAAATAAATTTGTACGTGTGAGGCCGACTCTGGTGTCGAGAGTTTGAGTAACTTTAAGAGCCATTAAAATAAATTAGCCATTCATAAACTATTACGAACTTCTAATTGAATACATATTATGTCAAATAAACCCACGAAAGGCCTAAATACGAGCTTTTTCAGACTTTGGTCACCGAACTAAAGAATTGCCTTCAATTCTTTAGTTCGGTGACCAAAGTCTGAAAAAGCTCGTATTTAGGCCTTATATTATAATAATACTAAAGTAGGCCAAAATTCTCAACATCGAAGATATTAAAAAAAAGGTTAGGAGATAGGTACATCGAATTGATAGCAGAAAACGTTCCAACAATTTCTAGAAATTTTGACTGTTTATCTGTTTTTCTGTTTATCTATGTCTGTGTTTGTCTGTTAATTTACATATTCTTCGCGCAAAGACGGCTGAACGGACCATCCTGATACTTGATATGTAAGTAGTATGAGGTCTTAGGAGGGACATAGGCTACTTTTAATCCTGAAATAACGCGAGCGAAGCCGCGGGCGTCCACTAGTTATAAATAAATACTATTTAATTATAAATTTACATACTCAGATTATATAACATGTCATTCTTCAACAAAACTAGTAATATCTACAAAGGTACATATCGTAGTGAGTCGCAACACTCGCGGGTAGTTCTAATGCTGATAATGAAGTCGGCAAGTGACGCGGCGGACGAGGGTTTTCGCTCTGCACTTACACAGATAATATGTTGGATTGTCTACATTGTATGTTAGATATATTCATTATTAGTCGATGTATGTGGGTTTGTTTCCGTTGTTTGGGTTCAAAGGGCTAAAAATTATAAGAGTAGATGTAACTTTCAAGACCCTAAAGTACCATTAAAATTTAAGAAATTTAATCATTTTTATAATGATAGCTTTGTTGAGTTGTAAAAACAGAACAAACAAACCAAAAAACTTATAATCGTTCTTGTTTATGATAATGGAAAGATGAGTATCGTATGCAAATATCTTTAGGCCTATTAGCTAGTTGGTAGTGGCTCTGCCTTCTAATCTAGGGTTGTAGGTTTGATTCCCGCATGACACAAGCAATTATGAATTAAAAACAAATGGATTACTTGTGTTGGGTCTGGTCGGTTCTATGTATTATAAGTATGAATTACAAAAAATATATATATAAGTTTTATATCTAGTACCCAGGACACAAGCGTTTGCTTAGTGTGGGGCTAGATGGCGCTGTGTGCAATGTCCCGGAATATTTATTTATTTTATTTATATTGGACCGCAGTGTATGCAATTAAAATATATAATATTTCCATAAATCTTACAGCTTGATAATTGGCTGGCTGACAGACATTCATAGAATTACTTACATACTGCTTTATATGTTATGTACATATATGTATCTATTCGAAATATAAAAAAAAACTCAAAGGTGACTGACAGACTGACATAGTGATCTATCAACGCACAGCCCAGACCACTGAAAGGATCAAGCGGAAATTTGGCATGCAGGTAGATGTTATGACGTGTGCATCTGCTAAGAAAGACTTTTTGGAAATGCCTTTATTTAGTGGCATTGAGGCAGTGGCAGTGGCAAGAGGATGCAAGTTTTACTTCGTAATAAATTAACAGTAATACCTAAACATTTACGACTGAACTTTGGTAAGTTTTATAAATCTCATAGATTAAGAAATAATGAGGACAAAACCATACACTTAATTAATTGGACAATCCTTCCATTAGCTTAGCAGAACAAGTTGTAACTAAGTACCCGTACAAGTAAGTAAGTAACTTTGTATTCCTGTTTCCACCTGTGCAGGGTACAGTGCTATTACGTTGACGAGATTGACTTGGATTAACTTAAAGCTGGATATTCATGAACGAACAGAAATTGAGAAAATACGGACTGGTAAAAATAAAGGTATATGAAATCTAATTTAAAATGCTGCCGGTCGTGATTATGTTCGCTCATATTAAAAAAAAAAGTTTAAATCGGATATAAAATGTTGGTACTCGTACACACAAAAAAATCTTTGTTGCAGGCGTACTCAATCTATACTAATATTATAAAGCTGAAGAGTTTGTTTGAACGCGCTAATCTCAGGAACTACTACTACTACTACTGGTGCGAATTGTTTTTTTTTTTGTGTTGAATAGACCATTAATGACTAGGAAAGCTTTACGCTGCAACTAATAGGAGCGAAGAAACAATGGAAAATATGGAAAACGGGGAAAATTATTCATCTTTGAGGGCTTCCGTAGCGTGCGCTGCGAAAACGGTTAAAGATATAAAAAAATATGTATGAAAGAATTATTCCTCTTAAAATAATCTAACAAAATGTCCGCAACAGTCTATATTTTAATATTAACTCACTAGAACCGTTTTTATGGTAATCAAATTTGGTCGAAATTAATGCATTATTACCAATTATTTGTTAGAGTTGTATCAACATAATAATATGAATTCTTATCCAAATAAATGTGGTGTTGATTAAGAGTATTTAATTGTGAACAAAATTGAAATATTATGCCCAAAATAACTATTCCACGCGGACGAAGTCGCGGGCACAGCTAGTGAATTTATAAATATTTTAAATCATTTTTGATTCTTCAAGACTGTCTTTATTGTTCAAAGATTTTTTACTGCAATCATTTTCTTTAATTCAATGGCCGTTTTTTATGCTTTCAAGTATTATGATGAACTTACCAAAGATCTGCCAACAAAACTGCCAACAAGTCTGCAAACATATCCAGCAATGTATAGTCACTCCAACTCCAACATAACACACTGGCGGCGGTCCGTACAATTAAAACTTGCCTCATTAATAATGAGAGATTTAGGGCGTCTCCTGCGAGACTGTGATGATATATTTGTATTTGTATTCCAACAAGTTTTTGTATTATATAAAGTGGTGTTTGTATTCTGAGAGGGTTCTAATGTTCGGTGATTGATTAAGAGGTGACGAGCGTTTGTTTAAGTTAAAGATGTTAAAGGGATGTAAAATGTTTTAGGGAAATGGTGGTTTTGTGTTTTATGTTTTAACATTTATATATTTGTCGTTAGTTTTTGTTAGATTGGCTGCCTAGAAGATACTGTTTTATTGGTTAATCTAGCTAGTAAGATGCTGATTTGAAGTTAATCTCGTTTCTCTAAGTATTTATAACTTTTTGTGTTGACGAATATTATTAACGGTTAAAGATTTTTCTTATTGCCTCCTGTAAATGGCACTCGACTTAGCGGGGGTACTACCGTGCCCCCAGATATAAAAGAGTGTAGCATGCTTAAAATATGAAAAACAGGAAAATATATTACTACTAGCGGACCCGACAGACTTCGTCCTGTCTGTTGACTCTTTTAGTTAGTTAGAAAACCTTTGTATGGGAAAAAGAAAAGGAAGGTTTTTAGGGATTTTCCGGATTTTTTTCGAATTTTTCTAGTCGTAAAAACCATGCTTGAACTTTAACGAATATTAAAAAAAAAGAATTGGCCAAATCGGTCCAGGCGTTGTTGAGTTATGCGCTTACCAACACATTTTGCGATACATTTTTATATAAAGATATTAATGGTTTTCGGATACATCCACATGTATAAGACACTTTTGTTTGTGCCTCATTACTCTACAAACAAAAGCTGAACGTGACGACACTTATTAAATTTGGTGATCACGAACAAATATCTCAGTCTGTCATGGCATTAGCCTCCATTCTTCACCTCGATGGTAGGTATTTCACGAGAAACACGTTTTGAGCTACATTTTCACGTATTATAAACACCAAAAGTTCAATGAAGTTTGTTTAGGCACTAATTGTTAAAAGGTTTCGGCAAAAATTGTTCGGTGGTTTTGTTTGATGTGGGCTCGTGATACCTACTTCAATCTGGCCAACAACTTTTAAGAAAATTCGGTTTCATTTATATGAAAAGTTTTATTTAAACATTCTTTGAATATGGCAAGGGTTGAAAACAAATACAATGGAAAGTTTGGAAGAATCAGGAGGTAGTAGTCACGTGCTTAGCTCGTCTTAAGAGTAAAACTGAATCCAAATTTCGGTTTACAAGCAGGTTAAAATAAACATAATAAAATAATCATTATTCGACAATTCATACAATGAAGTGCGGCGTGCAATGTCCCGGAATGTTTATTGATTTAGTAACACAAATAATTGTAACAAATTGAAAGTTAAACTTGATTTGAGGAAACACACATAAGCCATACACCACCCTAAGGTGCATCACAGTGCAGGTTGCTCGGTATAAGGTGTGTACACACTGGTAATAGTCCATTAGGTTGCCGCGGCACGCGACCGATCGGATTGCTAACCTATTTATTGTAGCGATGAAGAAGTATGGCTAGGAAGTAAGCAGGTGTAGATTGACTTAGTGTTTTGAAATGTTGTTTATATTCTTATAAAGTTAGGCGTTTGATAAGCTTACCTAATTATTTCTTCTTTTGTTGATTCAGAGATGGATAGGAAAAGATCATTTGGGATTTTTCACGAGAAAGACGCTTATTACTATTTCGAGATTGTAAATTACGTGATCATACGGAATGATCGTAAGACCGAATGAATAGAATAAAACCATCTTTTACTTATTGGTCAACGCCCAGATGTATTGTTTTAAAATAATATATAGGCTGTGTCATTTTCGAATACTTAAATAAAAAAAAAAAACAAAAATTAAGATTGAATACAAACTGTTTGAAATACACTTTAAATATTATTTTCAATGTCATTTGATGGTTTGATATAGTTCTAAGTTTATGCAATATGCTATCAAAGACAGCAATACTCAATGTCATGGCCCAACCGGCAAGATTTACGCAGTATCGTCTAGCAATGTTGACCCAGTAGTTCAAATCTGTGTAGTTATGTGTTTGCCCCGGCTGCGCCCGTGTCAACACACAAATGCATTTGCAGTCGCGTGTTTATAGATGTCGATGTACCGTGAAATGTAGGGAAAAGCTGTTTAAAGAATTTGATGGAGGGATAAATATGTTTGCAAAGGAGTGAGGTGCATTGGATAAAAAGAAAAAAAAATTAAAACGTTTTCATCAGAATTACTAATGCTTGGTATTTAAATGCCTATATCGCATTTTTAGCGTTATAAGTTAACAAAAATACGATACAAAATTATGTAAGTTAAGGAATTTAACAAAAAACTATGCACGGCATAAACGCCTAACGATTTACTAAAATTAAGAAAAAGACTGCATCTGGAAACACGAACAGGAAGAGCCAGACCGAGAAAGGTATACATATTTGTAGATGAAATAAAACTGAGATGTGATAGGCGGTCAAACATTCACAGTAAATCGGGAAAAATACGTACACTACATAGATAAGGGTGACGCCGTTAACATTTTGAATAAACAAATGAACATAAAATCGCATTACCTGCACACTCACTACCGCGCACAAAATGTGCTCGATAGTACATTCCAACGAGCTCATTAAGCTTATTCTGTCGCCTCCACGTCAGCACCCCGAGAGCCAATGTTCAGTAGAAATATCATTTTTCAGGCAGTTCCGGCCCTTTCAGCGCGGTTTACAAGCGTGAACCCGATACGATATCTCATTGGCAAATTTACCGTGAAGAATATCTACGGCGTTACGGACGCCCTTTTTGATACCGCTTTTTGTGGCCTTTTTAATGAGCTGATAAGTGATTTGACTAGTTTTTTGTGTAGATAGGTTAGTGTGATAGGAACATTTTACATGTTTGTTTTAAAATGATTGGATATTTTTTACAAGATAAATCGGATTTCTGGGATACCGGATCTGGGCATGCTCAAATTACATCACTAACACTCGAAACGAAAACCGAATATGTTTTGTTAAAATGCTGCTTTTAAGTTTTGTAGTTTTTCATATTGAACTCAAAGAATAACTGTTTAATAAAATAAATAAGTACTTAATTTATCTTTTATCTCATTTTCAAAATTAACAATGCAAGAATGAACCATAACGTAAATGGAATGATCACTTGATGGTTTAAATTCACGAATGTACATAACACAAAATATGCCAACGAATAATATCTAACCCTAAGACCTTACCGCGAGCAAAAGTTCATTTTTCCCCTAACGACACGCCTAATGGCGGTATGCCGACAAATAATCCACATAGATCGCACTAATCGATACCTCTCATTAAATATTCATTTAAGCGGGCGATGCCCTTCTGAGGTTACAAAGAAGGTAGTATCGGAGCAGAAAAATAAAGGCTTTGAAAAAAAAAACATAAATATTTACGGAATTTTTGGTGTTGGTTATTTTGTCGATAGGTATTGTTTTGTTTTAAAATACAGACACGATGAATAATTAATATGTTATGTTGAATAAAACTTAATATTGCTGGAAGTTGCTTGTCGATTTTTTTTATTCTTAATGTGTGTACAGAAAACTTATTTTTCTGACACGATTAGTGTATTTACAATAATAAAATATAAAAACAAGGGAAGAAAAACTAAACATACTACTTCTAACTACTACAAAAAGGGGTACTTAGAAAATCTTTAGAAAAGCCAAAAGATAATCTAAGTGCTCCAGCCCACTACCAGAGGGCAGCGTGCCCAGCATACTGGCCGCATTACCACGCTGGATGGCAATGATGATACGTTGAGCCAGAAAAAGGCCAGCATTTTGGTCATGCGTCGCGTCAACCGATTAGTGTTCATAATAAATTAGGAAAAAACCCAACTAACATCTACATATTTCAAAACACAACTAATAGAGAAACTAATGAAAAACATGATTTGACTATAAGAATTGAAATGAAAAAATGATGTAATTCTATAGTACAAGCACTGAAATGACGCTTGCCCATAACACAGCATTTAATATTCTAATAAGAAATTAAGACTATAGTACTCGTAAGTAAATTACAAATATTTACTTAGTTAACTCACAATTTCCTTGTACTGATTGCAGTAAAAAGACAATAAATTTATCCAAATTGAAGACCCTCTTCCTTTTGTAAGTCGTCTAATTATTATCTTGTTTAATGAGTGGTTTACCATACATACTTAACAATTAATACAGGATCGCGCGAAGCAGTCCACAGTCGTCAGGTGTCGCAAATAGACTACATTCCCTCCCTAAGAATTTAATGAATAAAGTTATCCCACTTCACAATTATTCAAGAGTAACAATTTACTTGTGTTTGTGTAAAAATTATGAAAATTTTACGCAATTATGTAAAGTCCTCGAGAAAGTTTTAGAAAGAGGCTGGAATATAACTTACCTTGGTTTAGTCACAGTGTCTCTTTTGAGAACCAATTTCATTCTAGTCGGTTCCACTTTAAAGCTTTGTCATTTTAGAGTATCTATTAGACAAATGTATCTTTGTTTAAACCGTATCAAAATCGAACTAATAATTAAATCAATATTCTGGGGCATTTCAGACAGCACCGTTTCAAACGCATGTGTCATGGGTATAGGATAACAGATATCATACTAAGACACTTTTAATTTTAAACTTGTAAATTCATACGTACTTATTATGCAAAGAAACAGAAAAAATCTAAAGTTTTAAAGATGATAGAACATTGATTTACAAAAACATAGGTACACACAATCTCACACCTAAAATGCTTTTGCCGTTTCCGTTCCGTCTTAAAACTTATTAGCATTAATTAATATTTAGCCCTGTTAATTATTAAAGAAAAACGATTCTATTTTTAGGCAATATTTTGATTAATATATGAGCATAAATTTTAGCTTAGTTACGATGTTATTATAATATAAATAAGCCATTAGTATACATAAGTAAGCCTTACTCCCACGCTAGCAAAGCTTCTTACGAGTCATTAGATAAGACTAAATTAATAATTTTCGATATCATGTACCTAGGTTCTATTTTCTACACTGCCTACATTTAATACGCCTACGCAACCATGACTGTGCAAACCCAAATAACCTCAGCTACAACGTATTGTCACCAAATCATCGTGTTTTTGCTTTACTGAACCTCCACCGGTGGACGTAAGAACGCATTTTTTATAAGTTTCAATGACGACCACCGCCGGAGGAGGTGGACGCGGCACCCGTTGGGAATAAACCTCTTATAAGCATTTTAAGTGGTTTTGCAACCGTTGTATTTAAATAAAAAGCATCTTTGTATGTTCTTTTTGGGATTTTGTCATCATACTTTTGACATGAAGCTAGTGTGTAAAGTAAACTGAATATCTATATATATTATATAAAACTCAAAGGTGACTGACTGATTGACTAACTGACTGACTGACTGATATAGTGATCTATCAACGCATAGCCCAAACCACTGGACGGATTGTGCTGAAATTTGAAATGAAGGTAGATGTTATGACGTAGGCATCCGCTAAGAAAGGATTTTCGGAAATGCCACTTTCAAAGGAGTGAAATAGGGGATGCAAGTTTTACTTTTTAATGCGAGCGAAGCCGCGAGCACCCACTAGTTTCAAATATAAATGATAAAGCACCTCAATTAGTAAAAAAAAACCCTAATGTACCTACATTAAAACAGATTCAGGTCAGGTGCTTATTATACAAAGGAAGGGTTCTTATTAAGTTACCTGCTTCCAGATTATACTTTAGTTCAACAAGACACTCGGAAATTTGCTACCTCTGTCTAGCAGACCTCGTCCCATTTCTAAACATTAAACTTAGTGCCACGTACTTTTGGATCTTATGTACTTACTAAGTTCTTGTTTCATTTGATAAGTTTCTTGTCTATTTATTAACTACATAAATAGGTAAATGTCGTATGTTGCCAATGTGTTATAAGAAATGAATCTTTAGTAAATAACATTAAATTAAGATGACATGAACATAATATTTAAGTTTTATATTCGTCAGCACCATTATGTCATGGAATCGAAGAAATTGTATGCTAGTCGATTCTTATTGTCTGATAAATACGCCTGTGCATGCCAAATTTGCACACGGAAGATCCTTTCTTATGGATATCAAAATCAAAACGAAATTACTATTTACTGTAGAGAAAAAAAAATTAAGAAACCTTGCAAATAAACTGACGGGTCAACCGATTGTAAGTAGTTAACGTCTGCTATGGACACTGGCATCGCCAGGGGATATATATACCTTTTTAAATACCTTTTTTTATTCCATCTGCGCAGGACCGGGACGAGTGGCGTACAAAACGAGAGGCCTATGCTCAGCAGCGGGCGATAACAGGCTGATAATGAATGAACGAATTCCAATTCCAACTATTAAAATATCACAAACACTCACAGTCCATTCCTATCCCAATAAATAACAGACATTGTCCTGTTATAAAACAGCGCCGGCTAACACGGCTGTCCGTTCGAACGAATTAAACGCAGGCCCCACTAAAGTACGCTAAACATTCTAACTCACACAGTACGAGTACTGCTGCACTGGATTGTATTGCAGCACTTTGTAGGGAGGGACTGGACTCTAATGTATTGCGATTTTTTGTGAATATGGAAAAAGTTATTGTTAAAAAATGCGTAAATTCTTATGAAATGTGTTTGTAACGATCAATTATGAAAATAATATTTTTTTTTGTTAGGAACTTGAACTTTTGGATTGTATCAATACCTATGTAACTAAAACGTTTTCCACTCACGTGTTATTGACACCCATCGTCAGAACGTGCATTCTGGGAAATGTCTCTCAAGAGTTTTGGTAATAAAATTTGGATGTTAGTCATGTCTAGCAGCACAGTGCGTTATTCATTAAATTATTATTATGTAAAAGAAGTGAACCTACTTGAAATAAAAAAAATAAAAGCTGTGTAAAATGTGTTTTATTTCTTGAGACCTTGTCTAATAAGAGTACCAGTGAAGATATGATCTCATATTTTAGGATTTCTTAGACGTAAAATATGAAATCAATTAGTTTTGTAATCTCCAGGCATATTTCTCGAGATAGTATAAAAAATATCTTAGATCTAAATCATATTGTGTTTTTTTTTGTAAATTTCTGTATTGTGCTGGTGTTCTTAATAAAGTGTACATCAATCTATTTTTTGTGGTGTTTACCTACTTATTACAACTAGGTACGCTTACTTTTCGAAGAATTTAAACACATGATTGAAAATATATAATTTCCATTGCCCTACATTTCCCATCACTAAAACTACCACTTAAACGTAGAATTGCGTGAAATAAACGTTCAGCTACATTGTTTTAGCAACGAAGCGTAATAATAACGAAATTAGCACAACTCTGTAACATAACGAATCGGCGCGGTCGCCGTTAAACCGCGATTTATCGCGCGTTATCCGTTATAACGAAAGGTCGAATTAACGCAATATGGCACACTGTGGTTAGCCAAGTATTTTTCATTTCTGGTCGCGTTCCGGCTTCAAATGAGACAAAAACTAGATGGATGGATATCATGTTTTATGGAGGAATTCATTACGGCTGAAGTTCTATAATTTAATTTATGGATTACGGTTTGTTAGTTGTTAGTGCTTATTTGTAACTAGTGGGTGCTCGCGACTTTACTCGCATTAAGAAGTAAAATTAGTTTCCTCTATTTAGTCTCTTCAAATGTGACATACAAAAATCTTCTGTTAACGGATGCCTACATCACAACATCTGCCTGCATGCCAAATTTCAGCCTGATCCGTCCTGTGGCTTGGGTTGTGCGTTGATAGATGTCAGTCAGTCCTTACCTTTACATCAGTCCAGTACGTACCTTTGAGTTTTATATATTGAGATTTTGATTGTTTTGAAATCTTAATCTGAATTTAGACCGTGTTAAGTAGTACAAAGTTGCTTACAAAAATGTTAAAGGTAATATGAGCAAAAGATATTATAGAGAAGTTTCTGCAAGAAATTTTGAAATATATGAAAAAAGAAATGAAAATGTAAATTACTAATTTTGAAACATGAAATAATTATTCTATGTAGAAATAAACACCGGCTAGTTAGTTATTGGAAAATTGCTAGCCGATATTATGTACCTTCTGTTATTATATATGTACTAGTTCTATTTGTAAGTTATTTTATAAATATGTCCCGCCCGCAGAATAATGATCTGCCAGTTCCAGCAATATTGAAAATAGCATTTGAAAAATATGTGAAAGCGTATTCGTTTGCGTTTTGTTTATCTCTTATTTCTATGTTGTCTATTTAAGCAAATAAAAATCTCTACCAACGATAACTTTCTGTAGAATACAATGTCAATAACAAATTCAATATTCACCAACAGTACGAAACTTCACAGAGGGAATCTAGTCAGACGTCAGGTTTAAAAAACTGAATGCGGTGGACTGTCACGTACCTCCTTCTTTTTTAACGGTTCTTTTTTTTCGAGGAATATAAGAGTATATATTCACTCTACTTTGATGACTTTAAAAAAGGTTAAACCTTTATCAACATACGAAAAAAATAAAAATAAATGCAACAATAACGTAGAGTACCTACGCTCTGATTATAGGAAACAAATATTTACTTTAAAATAACCCGTGGTTATTGTTTAATCCGAGACGAAAATTTTACTAATTTGAGTTAGTCCAGAGTCTTACTGATGTCTGTACTATCTATATTTATTTATTTCCTCCAAATCTGTTCAGCTATTTGAGCTTGAAAAAGTAAAAAGTGAACACACACTCACAAACTTTCGCTTTTAAAGATAGTACTTGGTAGATATTGAATGTGAATTACTATAGTAGAACAACTTCATAGTAGGTCACTCATCTATGCATAGTAGTGAAACCCTTGTAAAGATTTTACAGGTATTCGTTTTGTTTCGAGCATAGTTTATAAATCTTCGCACGGTTTCATTCGTTTTTTGTCGTATCGCTAGTACCATTTTATTCGAAGGCCGAAAGCGGGGTTTTTTCACGGAAGTAACGCGAACAACGGTTATGAAATTTATGACTTTTTCACGTTTTGTTTCGCGAGACGTATAAAGTTACTGGATAGTTCGTCTTGCAGGCTCAAGTTTGAATAAGGAATATGGGACTGTTTTAATAGTCATACCTACTTGGCTATGCACAGTTAACTTACAATTACAAAGATTACAGATGAATAAAATATATAGTTTTTTTTTCATCCTTCTTCTTATCGAACGAGAGTGGCCAACTCTGGTGTCGAGAGTTTATCAAGCCACCCGAAGGGCCTCTGATATGGCTTTACGACTGCCGTATTAGTTAAATAGCCGGGACCTACAATTTAATGTCATGCGACCCACGGAAGCGCCCAAAATGGAATGCCACTTTTCGGTCACCCATCCAAGTATTAACCATTTTTAATTTCCATTTTTTCCATTGATAACATAAAACTATGAATAACTGTTGGAAAATTATGGAGATAATTAATCATAGCTTTCATTTCAAAAGTCAGTTGCAATATGTAATTTAACATCACCTTTTGCTGAAATACGTAACGTTTTTCAGTGCGTTGCCTCATGCAAACTCAATTACAGCGAAACGCATTAATCCGAAGTTTCCATAATCCAGAATATTAATGAAGTTGCCAACAATTCATTAACGATGCGTGTGTGAGCCACATAATGCATGGGACACATCTGCGACTCCACATACTTATATACCTACCGTATTAGGTACATAATATATAATGTATACATGGTCTACTAAATAACTCATACACGTTTTAAGCTGGTTTAAGTAGGTACGTCAAAAATAAAACTTTTGGTTTACGAGTTTTCAATATTCGCAAAAACACAGTACAGTAGGTACCTTAACAAAAGTAGACTTTTTAAATTAGTTTAGCTAAAATGATAAGATAAAATTTGGTACGAAGATAGATTATATTTTGGATTAACCTCTTAGCAACTTTTACGCATATAAAACCCCGGGATGCCGCTAGTATATAAAAATGCAAGTGTGTTCTACCACCACACTAAAAGCATAAATAACGCTAACACAAAATACATCGTGCAATTTATTCGTGCATTCCTTCACAAAAGTAAAAAAAACCTTTATTCTATTTACCGTGGACCAACTGCAACTATTAATTCAAATTTCGAATGAACGGTTACAAAAAGTTGTTCCAAAGTTCGACATTCTGCCCCATAATTCACTGTGACCGGTAAAAAAGCATGCCGCTACGGAATCCAGTGGCCATATTAAATTGGGCAGCCGAAATGTAGGCTATCTTCAGTATGTTAGTTTGTCAAAATTCTGAAATACCTATAAAATAAAATCGTTTTCATGATATAAACTTGCTTGGTTTTCTCTTATTTTTATAGTTTTGACATAATATGTAGACTAAACATTAACTCAGATTTAATACCTAATTTGTGTAGAGGTTTTTGGTTATCACATCGAAGATATTTATGTATTGCTTTATACCTATAGTTTTTTTTGTAAGATGGTATAATAATAAAGTGATTTCTTGATCAGTGATATTAGGTATTAATCGTAATACAGAAAGACTTATCACCGACGCGGACGCCTTTAAAGAAGGAGTTACCTTGTCAGAATTGGATGAAATTTGAGTTCTGTGATCTATGTAGGACTTTAAACTACGGCCGCTTAGTGCTAGTTTTTGAGACAAGGATATCTAAATGGGAATGTACGTACGAGTACATGCACTGTAAAATGAAAAAAAAGGGCACAGTCAGTTTAATTTTTCATCTTTTGTTTTTTTGTTTTATACTACCATGTCAATAATTAATCTAATAGATTTGACTAGGTGTAATTTACTCATACCTTTAGTACTGTTTGAACAAGTATATAGTAAAGGATTGCCGTTGGTTTATTAGTGGGTTGATTTGATTTTATGTCCGGCCGCTGCCGGTCGTGACCGGAGAGTAAACAAATGAAACACGATTACAACCTCACAAACATTCTAGCCCTTATTCTCTAGGACATAAGAACTATCAATTGAACCGTGTTTTATGTAGGTACAAGAATCAAAGGGTAAATGGGAAAGAATTGGGTGGTAAGTGGTTTGTAAAGCTGTTGATTGTTTAGGATATGTACTCGTACCTACTCTTTTAGTTAGACATCTAGATTTGGACCTAGAATTTTATGTAACCAGTTCTGATTCTTTTTTGTGTCATGAAGTGTCGATTTCAATAAGTTGCAACAGATATGTTTATTGTTCTTTTTGGGAAACCTAAGTAGTTTAATCATTATACAATATATGTAATATTGTTGCTGTAAAATATTTTGAACTTTTTAATTAGTTATTAAAGTTTTTTTTTTTGAATAGCCACATATTGACGTTAAATTGAAATCCCAATCAGAAAACAGTCTATAAAGCCTTGTACCACAAAACAACGTTCTAAACCCCATTTACATAACGCACGGAAACCCAACACGAATAAATAACAATTTTTGGCTCTGGGAACCAATAACGGCTGAAATACTAACCGAAAACGCCTATTTCAGGCGAACCCTACCCTCATAGTTCCAAATCAACTAAATGATAAAGCAGAATCATGTCCAGAGTCAATGAAAATGCCATGAAAATAATGAAATATAGCTCCAGAGGCCCCTGGGGTCATTTCCTGACCTCCGACCGAACTTGTTCCCTAGTTTTGGCCCTTTTTGATTAACGGATTGGATGGAGTCCGAATTTGTATGATTTTAGAGGTGATGAATTGTGTGTGAAATGACAAAGGTCTTGTGATATTATAGTTATAACTGATTCAACTTGTTTGGGATTTGGGCAAAAGAATTGTGGGTTGTGTAATAAAACTTACCACATAATCTACAGTCTTACGAAGATCTCAGTAAGATAATAGAATTAAGAGAAGTTTAACGAGAGGTTGCTAGTTTGTGTTTAATTATTTCATATACGAGAACACGAGTGTATTTTTAATTGAAACAGTTTTTTATATCTATCAGGAATTTACAAATGTACCTACTTGAATGAGTTAACATATTATTACTTTGCTAGCCTTGATTCAGGATGGAAAGTAACCTGCGTGTCAATTTGTAGACCTTCACCATACCCAATTTTATACAAATCAGTCTAGGCGTTTGAGCATTAAGAAGTACCTAACAAACGTACACACTCACAAACTTTAAATTTAGAGTATTAGTGGAATAATCTACTCTGGAAATATTTACTACGATGAAATAAAACACTATAGCCAAAGTAAGTCACACAATAACATCAACAGAGCGAAAGTAAACAAAAAAATCTCATTGGCCTTCTAAATAAGTGGAAATGGTGCAAAAGTGTAGGTATAATCCTACACTCGTGTGTCCGCTGTATTTACGTTTTCTCTTGAACAGCGAGAGGGTATTTAGTATGGAACAAATTACTTGGAAACTTTTAAGGCGAAGTGTTTCTTTCTGTTTGTTTTGTAAACTGTTGGGGAAAGTATTGGGAATTTTGTTAAATATTGTTAAAATGTTTGTGACTCGTATTTGTCTGCTATTGTGTATGTAACCAAGCTGTTCTTCAATAGATAAGCGAGTGTCGCTCGGCGGTTTCAGCGTCCGCTTTTCATCCTGACGCACCTTGGTTCGAATCCGGCCCTACACCAATGACTTGTTTTTCAAGTTATGTGTGGATTTGCACTTGCTTAACAGTGTAGGAAACCATCGTGAGGAAACCGAAATGTTTGAGGACCACAATATCCGAGGACATGTCTTCCGTGGAACGACCTAAACGCCCACCATAATATATCTACCCAAGAGAACTCCCCTAAAGAATTAATTCTGCGGGAGAGTCGTGACCCTCAGTCATGAGAAAATACGACTCAAGAGAATGTCACGCATAAAACAATAAATTCTCACTGCTCCTTATCATTTCTCCCACAAAACAATGTCTGATTCATTCATTTCCGAGTAAAACGATAGAAATTGCAGTTTTTATGCAAGTGGCGTCCTCCGAGGCAAAGAGAAAAACACCTTAAGACTGTTTACATTCTATACCGAGTAAGTGGGGCGACCTTAAAAGGCCGTTTCTTAGATCATTAGGTAGCTAATTTAATTGTGAGGCAAATCTACGGCCGCAGTGCCTCGTGGGCAGAATCTCATTAATTCTAGAAGGAATTGAATTACAGACCTCTGAGGTCAGCAGAGATGCGAGTAATTTGATAAACATGAGCGCTTGAAACTTGGTCAGGTCACATTACCTGCTTATTTCATAAGTTTGTAATTGTGTTATGATGAAATTAAAAGGGAGGTGCGGGAAGTTGGCCTTAGAACTTGATATGAAAATTATGGCATTTAAATAATTTTATTCCGTAAACCAGGTAAATTTACCTATACCACAGAACAACGATCGGGCCACATCGCCCCCGCGCGCGCCCCCCCATAGAAGCGAAATGACTAATAATACGTGGTTCTCGTTTGGACCAGTAAACATGCCAACCTAACCTACGACAGCGCTTGTCAGTCTGTTGTCAAACATAGTCCGAGCAAGAGAGAGTTTTCGGTCGTTTTACTCGGTTTTACAGCATGATAAACTATTAAATATGTCCTGGTGTCAAGTTAAAAATTGTAAGAACAAGTTCCAGTGTTACCGGCGTGAAATACCATCGGTAAGTAGTAAAATTTCGTAATTTTAATAAAAAAAACTTTTGACATTTTGAATGGCATTAACACATTCGTTGTCTTGACGACGCTACTTCTCGATAGCAAAGTGATGTGTAAATGGAACCTAATAAATTATCGATAATCGATATAATGTATATGATGTTTCTGGATTTGTATGGAAATGTTTCTGTATTACGGTTTTTATTTAACACATACCTACTTAATTTACAGATTTCCAAAAAATCCAGTGTTAAAAAATAAATGGATATTGGCGACCGGTAGATACAACTGGTTTCCTCATAAAAATGCCAGAATATGCTCCAGTCATTTTGAAGATGATTTGATAATTAAATAAAATAGATAAAAATAAATTTGCTATAGAGATAGTTTCAGTCCCCGGTAAGGACAAAGGATAGTTTTTATCCCACGGGATAATAAAGTTTTTACAACGGATAACACCGCGGGCTATAATTTGTACTTAAATAATATAGTTATACTAAAGACATTATATTTCCATCTTCGAAGTAAATGTGTAAATAATCGATAAAAAATATCGACATTGCACAGCCGATGAAGTTGAAGCGTACTGTGTACATGAACATCTCGTGCGTCGTAGTGTGCGTGCCGAAAGTGTGTTAGTTTTAGTAAATGGTGACACCTGTTTTGTATCGAATAAAGAAAGAATTCGCCTCTAGTCACAGGGCGACAAGCATGGACTTCAAAGCTCTGTGACCTATACCTATGTACATGAAATTATTTTCAAAGATTTACTTTTATTTCACAAATAGACTTAGATGATTACCAATGTTAAGCAAAGGTCGACGCGGTCAGTCCTTGGATGGGTGACCGAAAAGTGGCATTCCATATTAGGCGCTTCCGTGGGTCGGATGACACGTTAAATTGTAATTCCCGTCTGTTTGTCGTTTGTCTAGTATGGCAGTCGTTAAGCCATGTTGGGCACACTCATTCGATAATAAGAAGAACACTTAGGTGTTATAAATATCCAAATTACTCGACATTTTTGAAGAACAAAAGGGAACTATAAAAAAACAGTAAATTTTACTTTAACTTATCGCATTTAAATAAGTAAATAACTTTTGAAATGTTTTAAATCCTCTTAAGGCATATTCTACCTAAAATAAATAAAATAAATAAATATTCCGGGACATTGCACACAGCGCCATCTAGCCCCACACTAAGCAAACGCTTGTGTCGTGGGTACTAGATAACGGATATAATACTTATATACTTTTCTTTTGTAAATACATACTATTACCTATACTATTTAACCGACAAAAATTTTTTACATGACATAGACTCACGCTTGACTGTATCATGCCTGATCCGAGTCTGAATCTGAGGTCCTGCTATACAGGCTGTGCAAGCAGACCTAGCAGGACCCAGAGGCCTACCGAGGTACGTGAAAGCATGAATTGCAAATACAACTAATGAACAACTAAATGTACCTAAGTAAGAATTTCTGAAGTAAATAACTTTTACTTTAACTTTTTTTTTACTTTTGATGTTAAGCAACGTTGTAATCTATGATCTTGCACGCTTACCTAGAAGTAACCGGTTTACTCTCATCCAGTGGAATGGCACTTTTAGGCCACCCATCCAAGAGCTGGCTGCATCAAAACATACACAGATAATCCCATGCGAATAGGTATTCGTATGGGATTACTAGATACCTGATTTACAGGTGCTACCATAGTATGTACCTATGTATGTACTAAAACGTAATCTTTTCGAATATTGACATTCATTGTCACAATCTCTACCTTCAGCAATTAATATTGCAGCCGAAAGGGTAGGTACATAAGATTATTGAATAACGTATATTGAACTGCGGAGACCGAAGATTTAAAGTTTAATTTTCTGGTAGAACGGTCATAGGAAAGCAAGAATGCGACATTTGCAAAATGAAAAAAACAATGATGAGAAATTAGGCAGGTAGTTTAGAAACATATTTTTACTTTCTACCTTTTTTTTATTTGATTTGATTTGAAGATTTACTAAAATGCAACATAAAATACTAAAATTCTTTACCGCGTCTATACGGTAAGTATTTTTTTTTATTTAAAATTGCATTGTTACCATTTATAGATATTTTCTTTCTCTTGCTGCAAAAAAATCTAATTTATTACGTTAACATATTTATTGTAAAGTTCCGTCTATCGATTTTATATCTGTTGTTGATATATAGCGGAAGGCTGTAGATTAACCGCGACGATGTATAAATGATTGCATTATGGAGCCCGGTTCCACCATATTGGAATTAATAACCGGTTAATTGATGATTTCGGTTCATATTTAACGGTTGGTTTGGGTTATATTGGACCTACTTATTATACACGCTGCGCTATTTGTCTTTTGTGTAACGTAAGCTTATTGGATTCATTGATATTTAATTTACCACCGCATGGACGCCTTTTAATATAAAGCTCAAAAATTGCTAGCTTTATTTTACAATGAATATTTAATCAAAGTATGGCATCACACTATAGCAAAAAATGAGTCAGTTTTTCCGAGTGGCTTCCTCAGAAATAGAGCGAAGTCAACTAAACGCATTCACTCGCACATAAAAGGGTTGCCGCAAAACGTCTCAAAGCTCTCCCACAGAAGAATAAGCCGCAGATGGTAATGTATTTTTAAAAATTGCCATCATAACGCGAGCCTCCTGCCTGTACGCAGCCATTACTACCTCGCATGTGTCACTCTCGACGACAAAAGGCTCTCGGAGTGACGAACCCTCTTTCATGCCTCTTTTTCCGACCCATAAATGCTTACTAGCGTTTTACCACTTTTTTCGCCCCAACTTAACCCTTTCAGTACATTCGAGAGTATTCGTACCGCATGAACTTATTCGCGCCCAACTTAACGCGATCTCGCGTCATGAGTCGCTACCTTCAAGTCACGGTTCAAGTTGAACTGGCGAGACAAACAGCTTTCAAGGAAAGGTACAATATGACCTATTTCCCGGCGGTTTTAGGGGCGCCTCCCAGATTAGTACTAGGTCGGGCCCTTAGAAAAATATTCATACGAATGTTGCGTTTCTTTATTGCATGGATATAATATTGAAGGGTCGATAATGTCGGTATTTATAACGAGAGTGGGAGTGGAGGCTTTTGTTCGTCGGAACAATGGTATGCGTATTTTATTCTTTATCGCAATGAACGATATGAGAGGGAAATTGTTTCTTGACCATTTTTGGCAGTCATTGTTATGCGTGGTCGAGGCAGGTACGAAATGAAGCTTTTAAGGCAGGTGAGTTATTGTTAATGGAATTTTGGGGCAGCTTTGAGAAAAACTAAAATGGTTTCGAGAATAAATCAGTTGCCAGTCTATATCAGAAGGCCCTGAGGCAGATTGAAAATGTATCACATTTTTATGCTACGATTTCTTTTTGTCTGGATATTATCTGTTTATAGGAGTAATGTTTTAGAATATTTATAAAATATTTAATAAAATATTTAATGTATCAATTGTTAAACATACATTCATAATTTTCAGTGTTATTTAAGACTTGGGTATTTTTATGTGACCACTAAAAATATACTTTCTTTTAATGATTAAATTTCTACGTAAATGTTGTTGTAACCTTTGTGTTTAAAATTGGAATTATTTCCTGCTCTCTAGATTAGAAGAAACCTGAACCAAAAGTCAAAATTATATTGTACACATAGTATTACTGCAATCTGCTTCCCCTTTGTTACCTTGCCTCGATGTCATCGCTACATCTACAAGTGTATAGGTTTCTAAGATATCAATAAAACTATGTACTTTCAATACTCCAATTTATTAATTACACATATTCTTCAGTTCGTAAAACCATTTATATACAAAATTTCAATTATATATCACAATCAAATTAGCGAATAACATACAGACTATGCCTAAATTACACTCATTAATTAATTTTACATGATTTGTAATCAAAATAAAGCGTCAAATAATGTATTTTACATTAATTTATTAAACTTAAATGTTCATTAAATTACTAATGCTAATGTTTTACCACCACCTATATTTACATTAATAATTCAATTCAAATTTTGTGTGGCTTAATTAAACCTAGGTACGTTAATTATCAGCAATTAGCATTGGTATATTTGACACATATGGGTAGTGCTAACATACTGAAATGGGAAAGTAATGCATTATGGATTTGAAAATGCAATTATTGAGCTATTAATTTTAAAGAGCACTTCCGTCAGTATTTAATCACAGTAAAATGTGCATCACACATTTGTTACCATTAAGTACTCTATTTTAGTACAGCAATTTTAAATTTTACATCATCAGACTGCCTGTATTATTTTGATATTTATAAGCTCCAATACACGAACACTGTTCTAGTGCTGTCACGCAAATGGATAAAATATCAACAAAAAAAATAAAAGTTACGTAGGTACTCGTTTCAAAATATATCCAAACTGTTACATGTAGCGACATCTCTTGCCAACAAACAGAAACGACAAATCTATGAAGATATCAAAATCAAGATGGCGTACAACAAAATGGCGGCGGAATGGTTGGGTGCGCGCGACGCTAGCGCCGACGCAGGGTTGCGAACGCAAGCGCGAAAGTCTTGGTAGTCTGCTCTAGTGATCGCACAGAAGTGGACATGTACGCATGCTGTATCGCAGTCTGCTATGTCCGGGGCGTGACGGACGTGCAGGGCCGTTAGGTATCTGTGGAGAAGAGATGTAATATCTGTAAATACCGTCAAATAATATTACAACTCATGACTTTAACAGAATAGTTAGATTTGTGGTAAATGTCAAGGGTACTCATACAGATAATAAGTTTTTTTTGTATGTTGGATATCACAACATGGTTATAGATATATTATTAGAAAAGCCAATTTTCATTTGATTCTAACCATCAGTATCTCCTGCAAATATTAGCTTGAATTTTAGTACCTATAAGTCGAACACTAGTCAGACTCCCATGTACCAGCTTGCTACATCTGACGACATATACTTATATTAATAGTTACTACTGCTAGAAAATCTAGAATTACAATATTTTAAAATTTGATATAGAAGTAAAATTATAGTAACTACCGCAAGAAATTCAAGAATCACGGTATTACAAAATAACATAAAGAATTAAAAATAATCTTACTTTCCAAAAGCGCCTCGATCGTAGTGGCTCCGTATCCTCTCCGCCAAGGAGTCGAGAGACGTCGCGCTGATCTCCCTGATGCCGTAGTACTGAGTGAAGTTGTACTCCACCGTCCAGTGGATCTCCCCTCTCGTACTAGTCACGTCTAGGTAATATTGCGTGTAGTCCAAAACCTAAGAATTGATTGAAAACGTTAGTAATAAGTTAGAAGTAAAAATAGTGTATTATAACTGGGTGGTCATTTTAGTACGACGATATGAATAATAAAAGTATTTAAATTGACACAGAACTACGAATGTAAATTTGTATGGCAAACGATTAGTAAATTAGGGTTTTAAAAATAATTTAACATCTCTTGACTCGGTTTTGGTATTACGCGTTACTTACATAATAAAAAAAAATCTAATAGAATCCTCCTAAAGAGGTTTTTGTATAAGAAAAGATGCATCTCTTTAGAAGCATTTAGCAAGATATTGTATGAATGGTAAAGTGTTGGTACCTTTCCAGTATTGGAGTCAAATTTGTAAAGTCTAAGTCCAGGATTTGATATGCTTCCAGTGCCCCTCGGAGTGACTGACGGGGCTAGCAGAGCCCATGCTACTGGCCGACCTGAAATACATATGAAAGTATTGAATTTTAGAACGTCTTTCTTACCATTCGCGTAACGCGGTGTATTTCAAATATCCAAGAACTATTGTCAAGGTTTTCTTATACAAATATTATCTGATTCGAAAGGTACAATTATCAAATACCCTACTGCCAACAAATAGTATATTTTTCCTACATTTACAAATAGATACCGCACATTGTGAAATTGTAGCATTATTAACATGTCTTTTTCCACAACTCACCATCACTATAAACCAGTCTGAACGTATCAGCATGTCTGTGCCCGTAGAACTGGCCCGCGATGACGTCACTGAATGCCCGGATGACGTGCACCAGGCGGGCGTTGGCTGTAGGAGCCAACTCGCCTCCTCCTGCTGCAGTGGAACTGCCCGCGTTGTGACGCTCCTCCACTCCTGGACCTGCGTGGGCTACTAGGTATACCTGGAGACAAAGGTTTGTATTGATAATATGACACATATTAGTAAAACATTTTACGTATGATGACCAAGGATTTTCATCCTTCTCTTTATGATGACAAGTAAAATGTTTAACCTACTAATTTTTTCAAAAATGACAGCAAAGTGATGTCAAATTTTGTAAATGCTTAAAAGCATTGTTAAATTTTGCTACTAAGTTGATGAAATTCTAGTGCCCATCTTGAAAACAACAAATACCACAATTCTCAAGTACAGGTTGCTTGGTTGTTATCAATTGGATATTTAATATTTTGCCGCAATATACCAGCTGTTATTCGTCGTAAGAGAAACGAATCAAGAAACTACCAATAAAGCTACTACCAGTGACATGTATCTAATTGCTGTTTGTTAGGAATAGAATTAATGGTCTGTATCCTACGTGAATTTTACGAATAGTTCAAAAGTCACATTCTTACCATTTCATTTTTCCTCCGTGCCTTGCTGAGCACCTGCTCGAGCCACTCCCACTGCGCCCGGCCCCGGCGCGGCCCGTCAGTGCGCGCCGCTCCTCCCGCCCACACCACACTGTTCAGCACCACTATACGCAGCTTGCTGTGCGACTGCTCTATAGTGTAGTACCCACCTGGGAAAAAAGAAAAAGTCTTAAGTTAGGCTTAGTTTAAGTCTTGCTAATGACTAACCAGACTAACAAAAGACTAGATGCGAATGAACTGAAATTATTTCCAGTCGTAAAATTTTCTATTTAATTTCAAATATTATCCAGCCTTTGCAGTGCAAGCTAGCTGATGTAAATCGTTGTGCTTTATAAATACCGGTGTGCTGTGTTAATTTTCATACCAGTTTCAAAAGTGACCAGCGCTTCCGTAGGTAGCCAGTGCATCCACATGTCCACGAGTCTCCTCGACAGCGGAGGGTCGTTGTGCCCCAGCGCTGGGAACACGAACTGACTGCTGAACGTTCTCCCGAGGATATCTGTGACGTTCCTCACGGCTTCCAGCTTGAACTCCTCGCTTAGGTGCTCCATGGAAGAGGACAGGATGTCTCTGTCGATAATTATTTTATTGTTAGTTGAAACTTTATTTGATAAGGTAAAAGCATTAGCATATATTCTACCGCTTTTCACATTCGATCACGAAATCTTTCTGTAGCTACGACGACATTTCTGTATCTTTAATTAATACTATATGTAGGTGCTCAAATATAATCAGAGAATTTCAGATTGTCTGCCATAATGGAGTCTAATGAAAGTACATCGCAAATTAACATTCTTCGAATTCTAGTTTGTGATAAGATCTGAATATTAAAATATGTAGGTATACTTTTAGTTGTAATTAGATATTGTTTCGTAAAGAAAGATTTTTTACACTCACCCTGTCCAGAGTACAAACTCGACAGTTTCCGGGTGTCTTCCCGCCATGAAGGCGGCAGCACTCTGTATCAGGGCCCAGGAACTATCACATGTGTGGTCTCTGTGCCTGCCGTTCCGGTGATTATGTTCGTTGTTGCCGCGATTGTGCTTGCAACCTGGTCACAGAAAAAATAAAGTCAAATTATATTACTTCAATCAGGTCGAATTTGAGGGTAAGTAAGTGGATAAATTCGTATGAGAGTGGTGAACTCTTGTGTCAGTTTTCTAATAGCTATGGATCAAGGACTTTCGTATTATATAAATAGCGGAACCTCCAATTTAAGGGTGTCTTACGACCCACAGAAGCGCAAAAAATGGATTGAATGGCTACTCATTCGATTATTGACTACGACAACAGTCAATTGTCAATTGACATTGTTAAAATATAATAAGTCTCTGGTCGGATCTTAAAATATCATGTAACAAATACCGACATGTAATATGAATGAATAGTTACTGACTTTCTGATACTTTAAAGAACATAAGCTAAAATTATACAAAAAGAACTCAATTACATTACACCAATAAACTCTCAAACAGCATAAGCTATTGAAGCTATTTGCTAAGAACTTTATGCGTTCATTCGTGCGTGGAAGTACACGTGTCTTGTTTAGCAAGTGGGTGAACTTCATAGACTATATAACCTGTAGGCTTATGATGCGCAACACGAGATAAGTTCCTCGTGGTTTTTGTCGACAGTATATCGATATTTTACTATATCTCTGCGAGTGCTTACATGCTCCTCCAAATGTAGTCATCCGTCACTGACGAGAACTGATGTTTTTTGTTATCTTTTTTCTCTATGGTGCGCTAGTGAGCTTACTGGAGACAAATAAACAAAAACGCAATAACCCATCTAACTTATAATGTGAGTGTGGATCGGTGTAAGTGGGATGCGTTCACATTTCATTCTGAATTATATCCCGGTTCGATCTTAGCTACACACAAATGACTTATTTTTTAAGTTTTCGCATAGCGGTGAAGGAAATCACTCTAATTAAACACACATGTTTGAAGACCACAAGTTCTGAGAACATATGTGTGTTGGTGGACATGAGTGCATATAATATATTTTTTTTTAACTCGTGCAAAGAAAAAGTATGCAGGGATGTCATGAGCCCAATAATAAATAATTCGAATCAAATAGGACAATATGTATCAGATTTTTTTCCTTTTTATGGGTCGTCTAATAGGTCCTTAGTCGCAGGCGTGCAAGGTCAAAAGGTTTAGTCCCCAATAGCAAAGTACATGTTTACAATATTGCTGGAAATTGGGATCAGAGTACCCACATGCTTGTGTACGCATGTGATTGTGTTTCTTTATGGTTTTTCTGTTCATTTTTATAAAATTAACACAAATGTTTGCTGGCGATACTTGGTTTGATTGTATTTGAAGTTAAACAATTTATGATTATGTTGGGATGATGCTAATCCACAGGTGAATTGTAGGTACATATAAAGATAAGTACAAAAAACATGTCTTTCACAATTAAACAAAATCAACAAATAATATGAAAATAATATGGTAATTATGCTAATCCACAGTTTGATTGTACTTATAAAGACAAAAAACATGTCTTTCACAATTAAACAAAATCAACTCATTCACTTACTAAGCAATGAAACGTTGCTTTGCACCCTCAATATAATATTATGTTGCTTTTATTTCGTCGAAACAAAATTGCTTTCTTGCCCAAAATCATTTCTAGTCCAATCACAACTATTGATTGTCCAAGGCCGACTGGCACGGAAACTCGTACATTATTTTTCGCGGCCGGATGACTTATTTCAAGTCTTATTTCCTATTTCTTAGTTGTATTTCTCATTACTGTGGGTCGACACTCCTCCGCACTTGTTAGTGGTAGGTACCTAAGTCCACGGATGACACAATTGTCCCCGGATTTTATAGTCTACAAGCTCGTTGGCTAACTCACGATATTTTCGTTCACTGCTAAACGAGGACCAAAGCACACGTATCTTAAAAAAAATAATTGCAAAGCAGATTGAACCGGGTAGCTTCAGATTGTAAGGCAGTCGCTATCCCACCGAGCCAAACTCGTTTATAAGGTTTACTTAGTAAACATAATTAACCAGCCTCTGTCAGATAATAACTTACCTTTATGGAACTCCGGGGAGTTGTGGAAAGGGTCATAATGAAGATCTGTGATGTGCCAAAAGTAGCCTGAAACAATTCACTGCGTTAATGTTTGTGCCTAAACACGGCTCCGCCAGATAATGTGCTTTAACAGTTTGTTATTCGGAAAGTTTAGTCACGTTTGTAGGTATTGATTCGATTAATGTTTTTTACCTCTCTCTCTCTCTCTCTTTCTAGTTTATATGTGACTGCATTGAATTAACGTTATACAGTTGAGGTTCCAAAGACTCGCACCAAGCGCTTTGCGTCGACTTTCATCGTGCGAACAGCCCAACTGTGGAACTCCTTGCCCGAATCTCTATTCCCCTTGAACTATAATTTGTCGGTCTTCAAGTCGAGAGTAAACCGGTTTCTTCTAGGCAAGCGCGCTACATCGTAGACTATAACGTTGCTTACAATCAGGCAAGTTGTAGTCAAGCGTAAGCCTATATCATGTAAAAAAAAAAAAAAAAAAACGTATGAATGTTGTAATATGGGAATTTATTATCTTAAATAAACCACTTATTTATAGAAAAGGACTGAATAACCGTTACTTATAGAAAAGTTATATCAAATATTCTCCTCCTTGGCTTGGCTGCCCATACCAATGATATTTTTTAACAATAAAATTATTCATAGGTGAAAAATAGGTAAGGTAATAAATTAACTATCTATCTTCAACGATTCAGTTCTGGTAATTAATAATAAGAAAAGATATTTTGCGGGTATTATTTGATTTAGGTATTGCTTTACAATTTGATATTAGAAACATTCCGCATAGCATACAAAAAGTGGTGGGTTGAAATCGTGCCCTGCCTACGCTTTCTTAGGAAACAAGAGTAGGTGAGATCAGTATACACAAAACAACATTTTTTTTTTGTCCGGCTATGACAATATCGGAAGAGAAAACCTGTTTTTGTGAATTGATGGATAACTGGTTAATGAACTAACATAAAAATAAATAAATATATAATAATGACTGTCTTAGAATGAAACGTGTATCAAAAGCGATTCTAAAAGTAGCCTTAATTAAACTTAATAATACTTCCTCAAAAGAATTTAATTTCTATCGACATTGAAAATCAAGCCAACTTTTTGATAAACAGAAAATTTGATTTAAACCGCCGAATGGTACATAATTGAAATCTGTCAAGGGATTGGACCTTTTCAGTTTTGGATTAAATATAAATTCGGTCCTCAAAGTCCCTGAATGACTCCGAAAAATCAATTAAACCTCTCTTTGATTTTAATTGTTTCATGTTGTGTGTTTTTGAACATGATGAATGGCTTGCTTCAAAGCAAGGTTATGCGTTACTGCAAACTAATTTACAAGCTATTAACAAACTAGCTTGGGGCAGCAATATTTATCATAGGAATGACCTTCTTTGTCTTTGATTTTATTCAGATACGCATTAAATAATAAATGTGGTTCAGATGGGTTCCCACTTGTATATGATTGTTTTTTAATTATATAATTACCATTCATAAATCTAAATTCAAAAAGTAATTCTTGCATGCTGAGTCTGGCTACGGAATCGTAACTTTGTAAGTGTATTTTTAGTTAAATTTGACGATTTAAATGACAGATGTCAAAATCTTTACGTAATGTATTTGACAGACTCATCATTCTTATTTAGTTACTATAGTCTAATAAGGTTAGTCAATAAATTTCAGTCCACAAATATAAATGGTGTTCAAACAATGTAGTCTTGTTATTTATATCTCACTTTACTGTAGTAAAAATAATAGCTTACCAATTTTAGCATGAGTAAGGTTGAGCCACAGCAGGCCAGTGATGTAGACGACGAAGTTGGGCCGCATCCTACAAGGTTACATGTCGCCCGCCGACACCGCGCCCCATCACTAGCTGTGCCTGTAAAAAAAATAAAACACATTAAGTCATAATATTAACATGTCAAACATCATTAATATTTAAGTCACATTAAAATTAAAATAAAATATACCAACAAACAGACAACGAACAAAACATCACTTCCCGCGCGCGGAACTGAATGTCCCTAGTACACTGGCAGCGTTTCCACGCTGAACAGCGATGGAAATGCGTTGTGCCAAGTAAGATCCCGAATGAGGATCTTGCCCTCTATCCCGCATGCGGCACCCGAGGTCCTGAATGAGTTTCCTTGCGTCAGAGCTTCACGGGCCCGACGTCTCCACGGCAAAGGGGACGAAATCGTACATTAAGTTATCTGTCTAAATAAAATATAAAACTAAACGCACAGCCCAAACCACTGGACGGATTGGGCTGAAATTTAGAATGAAGGTAAATGTTATGACGTAGGCATCCGCTAAGAAAGGATTCTTGGAAATGCCACTTTTAAAGGTGGGAAGTAGGGGATACAAGTTTACTTCTTAATGCGAGCGAAGCCGCGAGCACCCACTAGTCTATACATGTAGTAAAGCCGAAGAGCGTCGAAGGTTTCAACATTAAAGATATTGAAAAAATATGTTCTGAAAATGAAAATTGAAGAAGTTGCAACTGTTAAGTGGCTCCTAATGTATACCTACATACATATTACGTACATACAGTAATCAAAACTATAATATTTTTAAGTAACTAGGTACGCGTGTTTCATTTAAGATTGCACATATAACATTAAACAAGCTGTGGTTAAACGTAAACCTATCTATTTTATCTCATATTTGATCAATTATAATTTCATTACATTAAAAACAAAACCCTATGATAACTTCAAAACTGGTTGAAACTAAAACGAAACTTTAGATACGTAAACACAGGTTTTAAATATCAACTTGTTTGTGAAAAGAAAAAACAAGCACCAACCTGCAATCCCAAAACATCTAAAACGGCATTCGTTTCGTTTTTCAAACCGACAATTTTTCCGTTCGATTGACGTTGTATATTCTACATTTGAAAATAAACGAATACGCCGCGTCTAGCCCCCGTGCTACCAACATAACCAAACAAAGTATACCAGTGGAGAAAAATAAAAATCCTTCGTTCTAAAATGTTAAATAGAAACTGAACTATGTGTTTACAGCGGCGACCGGGCACAAAGTCAACAAGCCTCTGAGAGAGTTTCTTTTATTTAAACTGGAGACAGCTGCGAATACAGGTCAAGCATGAACGGGTTTAAACGCGGGAGAAAAAAGATTCTAGATAAAACTGTGGCTGGCAACACTGTAAGAAAAACTACGCAATCTGCTGGTCGGCGTGATTAAGAAATCTGTAAACGCTGCGGTTGAAAGTTTTAATAGGAAATGGAGTTGGAGATAATACTGTTGACAATGCAAGCTGGATTTCTACTCGTAGGCTGTGAATTTTTAATTTCCTGTTATATGGTGACACGTTTTGTGATTTATTTATTGCTCAGGGCTCATGTGATTAAAAGAACTAAAGAAAAAAAAAGCACTACTTGCAGTTATTTATCACGATTATTTTTAGAACTTTGCCTTAAAATATGTTTCTATTTTTATAACTAGTGGACGCCCGCGGCTTCGTTCGTATTATTTCAGGATTAAAAATTTGCATATGACACTTCTAAGACCTCAAACTACCTACATAGCAAAAATCATGATGATCCGTTCAGCCATTTTCGCGTGATGAGCGGTTAAATAAACAGAGACACAGATAAACAGACAAAATTTCTAGAAATTATCGGAACGTGTTCTGCAATCAATTAATTTTGTTTTAGTATCTTGAATGTTCGGACTTTCGACCTTCTGTAGCTTTATTATATGTATACGTATATATATTATGATAGTCATAAATTTGTAACAGTTTTGTGTGAGGGTAGTTTTTTCCTTTGTCCTTAAAAAGTTCTCAACCTACACGTAATAGGTATAATAGAGAAACAAACAACAAGATCACTACACCCTATTCGACTAGTACGAGTATATCCCTCCGTACAAGTAACAATAACCTCCCAATTACAACATAACATGGCAACAAAATAGATATAAACTAGTCCGCAGGCCGTAAATGCGGGCCAAATATTTAGCCCCATTACATAGATCGCCCCCCGGTGTGCCACTGGCTTTAACGAACTTACGTGAGTGTAGCCACTGCCTAACCTTCCGAGTGGTTTACCCAAATAGATAGGTGGCACAGTATCATATCTTTTCACATAGCTAATTTATATATATATATATAAAACTCAAACGTCTGACTGACTGACTGACTATGAGATAGATGTTATGACGTAGGCATCTGTAAAGAAAGGATTTTTGGAAATGCCACGTTTAAAGGGGTGAAATAGGGGGATGCAAGTTTTACTTCTTAATGCGAGCGAAGCCGCGAGCATCCACTAGTATTATTATAAAAGCGAAAATGGTGTATTAAAGTGTGGTTGTTCTTTTTTCAGAGATGTTATGATTTGGATAATTTTTGGAGCATTGAACGGTTAGTTTGGATTAAACTTTTTAAATAGCCGAATTGGTTGCTTTAAAATTGAATAAGCAATTAATTTAAATCAATTTATTATAACTGCCAGAAAACATGTGTAACACAAAAAAATATCGGTCGGATCAATGGTTCTCAATTATTTCTTTTCTTAATCTCTTTAACGAATGTTTTGGAGTTGATTATAAATATACTTCATATTCTTCTCAGTAAGGTCAAAACTTAACCTTGTACAGCATCACACAAGCTCACCGAAACAGTGACTACACTTGATAGAAGCTCTAACGAAGTGTACGAAAGATAATGAGTACCCTGACCCTCGGTTACACTACTGGCTTTGAATTTAATTCGTTTGTACAAAGCGGGGTTATAATTATGAAGGCATGTTGTAAACCGTTTTGGGAGGTTTCTGTTTACGTTGTTTTTGACGGAGCTCAAAACAAAGAGGTGTTAAATTTGACCTCTCATTTGTCTATGAGGAAGAGCAAAGGTGAGAAGATATTGTAATGATGCAAGATACAGAGTAGATAAGCAGTAAAATGTTTAAATCTGGGAGCACGGCAGTGCCCCCGCCAAGTCGAGCGCGAAGCAAACACTGCCGTACCATCCTTTACTATCGAATGTATTTGAAATGAATAATTTCGTCATCAATAAAAATGTGTGCCAATTGTTTGTTTTATTGATGCTAGGTAATAAATAAAATGAATGATATTATTGTAAGAATAAGTCAATATTAGGCCTCAAATAAACTTTTGCATTTTCTATCACCATCTTTGAAATAGGTCAAAGTCTACAAAACAAGTCATAAACTGTAACACAACACACGAACACTGCTATCTAACAACATTTACAGCTACGAAATGGGCTTTTCCTTTCGTTGGTCGTATCTTGAAAACTGTAAAACGTTCTTTACACCTACGTACAGCTAAAACAAGACAAAAGACGGACTGATATATCCAATACATTGTTATTGAATGTTGTTCTTCAAATTTAGGAGTTCTGTTTAATAGTTCACGTCAAGATTCTTTTTGTAACTATTTCGAGTTTGACAAGCGTAGTAACTGTTTATTTAGTAGTTATATGCCTCTTACAATATTGTTATATAAGGAAGTTAGGGAAAATTTATGGAAATGTACAAATACATTTCCATAAATTTTTTTTAGTAGCTGAAAATAACACAAATCAAGTAAGTTCAGTCGTCTGAAAATAATCTGTTTATGTAATCTCTTCTTGTACGAGTGTCGCATGGTGAAGTGATGGACAAATGCCTGAGCAGTGTCTATCCAACTTAAAAAAGTTCTTCTTCATTTCCATCATCTGATGATGATACCAACACACTTGACACACTACTGAGTATAGGTCCTTTGTATAGCGGCTTTTGCATAAATATGTCGTGGTCAGATCAAAAGCAATGAACTCCTGGGGTCTGGTGAAATCATACCGAGTTCTAAACATCAGTACTATCAAGAAGAAAAGCATGCCCAAAGTAGGTCTGAAACATAAGAGACGCTAACAAAAGGTGTTGCGTTTACGAGCGTAGCCTGGGGCCTACTGACTGCGTTTTATTGTGTTCCAAGGAAAGGTTGAACCACTCGCGTACACTCCAAAAATACGAATGAGTTACGACCCGGCCTCGTTGAATGATTGTAAAGGGAAGTTTATGTAGCATTGTGAGGGCCAGAGAATATGGCTTTCACTGGCTTTCATGGAGGCTTTTTTGGTTACAGAATGTCTTGTAATGTTGTGGTAAAATTACAAAACAAGTTGTGTATGTTTTTAATTCTGTTTCAAGTAATGGAAAGAATGAAACGGTTAGACGTTAAAAAACGGATGAAGCTCAGCTACCTGCATCTTAAATAAGCAGCTTGAGATTGCAAGACCTCCGAACTCCAATATGAAGATGGCACCTGATGGTAATAGTGATGATGAGGTAATGGTTAAGTCTACAACGCTGATAGGTGGATTGAGAATATATCAAACTTTCATTAACCTGAATGTACGCCAACTATAATATAATTATTAAAACGCCCGTATGTGTGGTTTGATTTAAAAAATACGATTTGAATAGTAATGTAAATGAAACGTTTATTTTTGTTTTAATTATTAGTTTGATGACAGCAAAAAAATCTGAAATTTTGTGACTAAACCTTTATTTGATCCCCTGAACCCTTTTCATAGCGATAAAATGGCGCCGATCGGTTTTGACACTTAATATGGACGGATCGCTCACAAATCAAAGTGTATATTTTTCAACGACCCATTATGTCAACGTGGATTTACATATTACATACGACCTCTGGAGATACGATAAATTTGATGCCAGATTTTTTAATTAGCAGTCTGTGATTGAACACTTTTGAATACGAAAAGATACTTTCAGTAAAAAAATTGCTTGTAGCATTAGTAACATACAAATAATATAATGATAGGAAAAAAATATGTAAAACAGACGCACCTGTTATTTCATATTTTTTCATAATGTATACTATAGTTATTATCAATTGTTGATAATAAATTTGTATTGAGGTGAACAGTAACCAAACGTGAGAAAATTTAAATATAACAAAAAAAAAAACTCTTTTCAGATTGGCTATCAATACCACATTTTTTATATTTGCTGAAAATCGATGCGCTGAGAATCATTCTTGCTTTGCCGTAGTCGTGCAAAAAAGCCACGGTCAAAAGAGGATTTATACCTACAAGAGAACGTTCCAACACACGCTATCCAAACTTTTAGGCATCACAAAACCCATCCTATTATTATAAATCTGTCAGCACATTCTCATCACTCCGTCCAAATAGAGTCGTTTGAGCCCGGAACTCTGGCACTAGAACGTAACATACGCAATGTGATAAACATTAACCCTATCAAGGAGTCCGCAAACCTCGAAGGAACATAGTTTGTCTAACTGAGATCTCAAACACAATTAACCGTCGTACTGTCGGTCTACGGTCGTGGGAGTTTTACAGTCTACGGTTGGAATAGAAATGTGGTAAAGGTGGACGTTTGTCAGAGTGATGTTTTTTAAACATTATAGTGTTCAAAATTCAACATGAAATCTTGAATGGCTTGCTCACCATTGACCTAAAGCTTTTTTAATAAGTTTACTGCCAATCAAAGTACGAGTATCTAACACTTTTTTAAATCTAGACTAGGCTACTAGGCTCACGCTTGACTGACTGATAACTCTCCTGATGTTAAGCAACGTTGTAATCTACGATCTATCTATATTGTTCATGAAAAAAGATATAGGAACCTCGAATCCCTAATAAAAAGTCCAATCCACACAGCACAGGATACCTACAAAAAAATGTTAATGCTCCATATTTTAGCTATTAGCGATAAGGCCGCCCTATTTTTTAAGTCTTTTGTGGTTCTGTTTGTCTTTTTTTCAATGTGTGTTACAATAAAGAGTTGTATCTATCTATCTATTTTTGTTTATTGCAACTATTTATTCACGCCCTCTAAAAAACTTAAACAAACCCTAACCCCTTCTTATCCGTACTTGTCAGAACAAAACAAATAAACGCGTCGACCGGACACAGCCCTCAGCTCACTGTGACGTACAAATAGGTGCTTCAACTCCACGTCAAGTACTGGATTAGATTTCAACTGCCTAGTGCCTGACTGGGACTGAAATACTGCACTGATATCTGAGCATATTGCATTATTGTCTGATGATAGTTAGATTGCATTAAAATCTGACGTCAATCAATAAATATTCCGGGACATTGCACACAGCGTCATCTATCCTCACACTAAGCAAACGCTTGTGTCGCGGGTACTGGATGACGGATATAATACTTTTTTTAAAATACATACATATTATACATACATAGAAACGACCAGACTGAACACAAGTAATTGTATATTTAAATTCCGAATTACTTATGGCATGTGGGAATCGAACCCGCAACCCTAGATTAGAAGGCAATGCCACAGCTAAGCTAACAGATCAGTCTCAATCAAGGTCAATCAAAGTTTTAGCAACCTCGTTTATACTCCATCTCATGCCCCAGTATTGCTTTTACTTAGAGAAAAAATGTAAAGTTTTTTTTTTACGTGGGTTAGTTTTACCTTTGATTACAGCCTGCCTGATGTTAAGCATTGCTACAGCCCAGGGTGTAACACGTTTACCTGGAAGATACCTATTAACTCTAGATTTGAAAACCCCTGGATTGTAGTAGTTGTACAACATATATATATATTTTTAATAGAACTGTTAGTATTCGAACAGTGGGTGTCAAACATATTATCTAAAACACGTCAATACATGCATTTATTGATCTTTTTGTAAATAACGCTAGCTTACCGTAATTTTAATTATAACCATTTGAAACTTGGTAAGATAGCGCAACCCACTAGAAATGTATACAGATCAGATAAAGCCAAATAAAAATCTATTTGGTTAAAAAAGAGCTTAGCTTTATCGCTCCTATTTATATTTGTAGGTACTCCTACTTTACCCTGGTTAATAATTAGATTAACTCGGCTCGCTTTTTAACTCGGATTTTTGGTCCCCAAGGTACAAGCGGTAAGTCCTTTACATGAGTAGATAAATGGACAGAAAAATAAATCTAAATTTTTATTTAATTGTCAAATATATCATAATATATCAGTCATATTTTTGATTGTTTATAGGTAAATGTCTTAGTTTCCACGTAACTTCTGTGTATTCTGACTGAGTCAAGTAATCAAGACGTTAGCAATTATTTGAAGACAATATGAACATTTTCGGTTGTGATATCATTAAAAAAGTAAGAAAACATGGTCAGTTTTTCTGCTTCTTGTTTAATGGATTGAAAGTAGATACGACAAAGTTAAGCTGCATTCATCAGATGCATATACAAATCAAAACCAAAGACAATAAATATGAACCTTTTACGGTTTTCACTCACGTCTAATTTCGGGTGTAATGACACCCATCTTAAGAACAATATACATACGCGAAATCAGACGTGAGTAAAAACCATACCTAATAGAAACTAGTTGATAAGAATGTCCGAAAGTTTTAATACCAAAGATAATGATTTCTGATAACGTTGACATACACTCCAACATAGAAAAGAGAACTCTGCAACTTCTCTACTCCTGAGTATCCAACTAGTAAGGTTAAAGCACTCACCCTAATTTGGTTAAGTGGTTTACCTTCGATTCGATTAAAGGACTTGTTGTCATGCAAACTACTAGTACTGCGAACAGTACACCTCAAGACACCCTTCGCTATGAATGTTGTCAAATTATTTCGCAGCGCAATATTGTTGGTGTCAAATCATTTAAATCAAAAGTGCCAGAGACTACTTTTATGTTATACTACCTTTACACTTTACACCAAATATAGATGATTAAGTTACTTTACAGCGGGATTAAAAAAAACTAAGGATTCAATACACACATATCTATTTCCTAATAAGCACAGAGTAAAAATAAGTAAGTTCGTATGAGCCAACTCTGATGTTCGGGTTTTCAAACTGCTCGAAGGCCTCTGACATGGCGTAACGACTGCCAAATTAAGACAAACTGCTGGGACCTTCAATTTAACGTGTCACCTGACTCTCATGAAAGCGCCTTAAATGTAGAAATGTATGAAAATGTATTAGCTTCAAAACACACGGCGCTCTCTTCGCTCGCTCGGTCAAGTAGCATTGTATAGAAGAATGATTGCGTCGATTAGACTGTGCCGTTTCGCTTAATTTATTATTTGTAGAGGTTTCGGTGAAAGCCTTCATTAGAGAATTTGGATACCTGTTGTGTTGGTAGTAGTTTGATTTCAAGGGGATGTATGTAAGTAGTATAGATATTTAAGCAATATATATAGAGAAATAACCGAAATTTATGCCATGTACATGTAGGCTTTTAAAATGCTTGTAGTGATAAAACCGAACTTTTTACAATATATTTTCAGTTTTGTAATTAATTTTAAGCTATTTTAATGAAGACGTAGTTGACCGTAATTAAAAGTATTTTGTATTGTATCTTTGATTTAAATATTCGCACGTTTTTTCAAACACTTGGTACACATTAATATTTACGCACAATATTCATATAATAGACTAAAACATGTTTTACAAAAAAATATTACCATTTTTATATTTAAAAATATTTCCCTCATTAAAAAAATATCTAGGTACTGAATATTTTTTGCCCTAAATTTCGTTTGAGCTAATCAGAATAATCAAATATAGTACCTTTTTTGGTTGGACCGAAAAAAACAGATTCCAAATAACATTGCGTGGGTGTAATCAATAGGTTACTTTAATTTGATTTTACTAACGAATTCAAATTAAATGGACAAGCAATCAATGTGACACGAATTGTATATATTTCTAAAAGGATTCATTATGTAATCAAGGATTCTCAATGATGCCGCGTGATTGGAACTCTTGATAAATAAGCTAGTATCTCTCTTGAGTCGTATTCCTCATAACTGAGGGTCGTGACTCCCCCGCAGAATTAATCCGCTAGGGGAGTTTTCTTGGGCAGATACATCGTGGTGGGCGCCCAGGTCCTTCCACGGAAGACACATGTCCTCGGATATTGTGGTCCTCAAACATGTCGGTTTCCTCACGATGTTTTCCTTCACCGTTAAACGAGTGCAAATCCACACATAACTTGAAAATACAAGTCATTGGTGTAGGGCCGGATTCGAACCCGGGTGCGTCTGAATGAAAAGCACACACTGGAACCGCTACGCCACACTCGCTTATAAGCTAGTATAAGTGACACAAATTAACGTAAAAATAATAATATTTACTTAATAAATTGTAATTTAGGGGCTTTAAACTAAACATTTATGCCAGACCCATCGTATCCTAATAAATTAAAGACGAAACGTGGTAATCGTTAGTTTACTATGTGCATTTGTTATACTTTGGGTAGTAATAATGTGCTTTAAACTGATAGACACTGCACATAAAAATAAAGCAGGGTTATATTGTAAATCACACTCTTTGATCACCCATCCAAACACTGACCGCATGGACTGCCTTTAAGTCATCATCATTATAAACTATAACTGTTAAGCATAAGCCTCTCTTCTCTTAAGAGGCCCTTAAGTAAAAACCCTTATACGAAGAATTTAATGTACCTACCAAAATAGTAAGAGAGGAGCCTTTTAGACCCTTGGATCTAAAAGTGTTGTCCAATTAGGATGAAGAGGTAACCTTTCAGCTTAGAGTATTTAAATTACTAAGGCTTTTAGACTTGAAACTTGAAACCGAAGAGTGGTATTTAAATTTCATTTCAAGAATTTTAGGTCAATTTTTGTGAGAGATCTTTTGTTTTATATATAGGCTAGTCTGTTTTGAATTTAAATTAACGAGATATTGTTATTTTTGTAGGTTAAATATATTAAACTCAATCTTCAGATTTATTTTTACAGTATCAGTAAAGATTTCTTATTAATTAGATATGAGATATAATGTTTTATATATTATATATATGCTTGGTTTCATTATCTTCTAATTATCTTTCTTGTTTTCTTGGCAAACTGATATTGTTAATAGTTATTATAATAGTGTAAACATTAAAACTCAAATCAAACATTTCGTCTGATAATAAAATCAAACCCCTGTAATATTAATAAAAATATTTAGAGATACATACATATATAAATAAGCTTGTTTCCAACTCTGACTTGAAAGAAAATGTATTCGATGAATAAGTGATATCATTGGCTAGTGATAAGGTGAAACATCGCGTGATATGTCACTCACATGAACATGAAAGTCATTAGCTGTATGTAAATACTAATGGCTGTACGTGGTTTTGTCCGCATTATAACGCGATAAAATTAGCCTTAATCACGCTTGAGATTTTAAAGTACCTCCATATAAAAAATCAAGATGATTTTCCACTCAAATACATCCTCATCATCATCTTCAGACTTTGTCGATCTACGGCTGGCCTCCTCTCTTAGGTGCCATCTGTGTCGGATTTGTGCTTTCCTTGTGCAGAAAGAAATAATTACGTCGTTATTGAAAAATTAAAAGAACAGTTGAAACATTTGCGCTATTATATTTAATTAGTAATTGACTATGGTTTTGACTCAATTTTTTCAATTTCAAATAGCTTTATTATTATAAGATTCAACTTAAGTAACAGTCAGTGTACACATATCCTAACAGTTACAACAAAATATAAATTGCTTTTTTTAACTCTATGGTCATACAAAACTTTTATCATAAATTTTAACGTACAATAATCATAGCTTCCTTAACGTATATACTATTAAAATCATGCATTCTTTATGTTTGCTTTGATTACAGCTAAACATTTTAAACAAATACAATTTGCGGGTAGAAAAACATTTACTTCAATAACTATGAATGTGACTCGGTCGAGTCATGCTGTGACGTAGGCGTAGGCAGCAAGAGCCGGCAGAACGCTGCGTGGTTTCATGCATAAGCGAGCGCGTGCCGCAGCCGCCTGCCGCAATAGCCGCCGTGGTCCGATATCCACTGGCCCGCAGATCGCGCGCGCTCATGCAATGGGTCACGGCCTAATCTTTGCACTCAAGGTTGTGACTCAGAAAGATATGGTGGGGAAGTTTGCATCGACAAATAAGTATCGATAAAATTTAAGTTAGTGGCACGAGTTGTGCAAAGTGAGTTTATTAGTTTGTTTTTACTTTGGGAATAAGTATAAAGATAAAACTTTTCGGAAAGTTTATAAATATATACATCAATACGTGGAAGGCCAATAAGTTATGTGCAAGTTATTAAAGGTAAGTACGAAATGGGGTATTATATGAGATTTTAAGCGCTTTGTTTACTTTACTTTACTTTGTTTTGTAACACTTGCAGTTTATTTAAGTTGGTTACGCATGTACCGCTCCAGACTGGACAAGCGTAAGTAATACACGGGCGGACCAGGGTGCAGTAGATCTGCAGGTTGGATCTTCTGTTCAGCACAGGGCTCAAGGCATTTAAGGCTTTAATACCTTTTAAGCGCAACATTTTTGTATTTTCTGTCCAGTTGAGGTTGTTGTCTAGAACAGTACCTAAATACTTAACTGATCTACTCCAACTGACACTGTGACCATTAATATTGAGCACGCGCGTAGGCAAGGATCTTTGGCGGGTAAAGAGAATCGCTTCCGTTTTAGACCCGTTAATTTTGAGCTTCCATCTATTAAAGTACTCAATTAGCAAGTCAATGGCTAGTAGCTGGCCTTTTTCTGGCTCAACGTATCAGCATTGCCATCCAGCGTGGTAATGCGGCCAGTATGCTGGGCACGCTGCCCTCTGGTAGTGGGCTGGAGCACTTAGATTATCTTTAGGCTTTTCTAAAGATTTTCTAAGTGCCTCTTTTTGTAGTAGTTAGAAGTAGTATGTTTAGTTTTTCTTCCCTTGTTTTTATATTTTATTATGGCTAGTTGTAGCCGTGATATCACTATGTCAACATCTGGCGATGACGTCATACACGCGGTATGGTTTTGACTGTTTTGGAATAAAAAGCCTCTTTTAGTATAGCATTTTAATAACATGTTGCAAATTTTGCAGTCCCATGGTTGTGTTACGGCGTGATAGGTAGGTAAAAACAATAAACCAACAAAGACACTTGAAAATCTATACTAATATTATAAAGCTGATAAGTTTCTTTGTTTGTTTGTTTAACGCGCTAATCTCAGGAACTTCTGGTGCGAATTGTTTTTTTTTTTGTGTTGAATAGACCAGTTATCGAGGAAGGCTTAAGGCTATATAACATCACGTTGCAATTAATAGGAGCGAAGAAACAATGAAAAATGTGAAAAAAAACGGGGAAAATTATTCATCTTGAGGGCTTTTGTTGCGTGTGCTGCGAAAACGGTTCAAATCGTGGGTAACAGCTATAATTTATAAAGCTGAAGAGGTTGTTTGCAAAAATAAATATGATAACTATTCCACGCGGACGAAGTCGCTGGCACAGCTAGTAAATGAATATAAGACGTTAAATGATGTATTATACTACGACGCCGTTACATGCTCGAGATTTCTTTGTTAACTATGTAGTCTCACTTCTGTATGTACTAGGCGTCACGCTTTTTATAGCTGTGAAAATAAAAACAAAAAAAAAAACTTTTAAACAAATGTCACTGTCAATGTCGCGCCTGTAACGCCGTCCTCCTGTCAAACCTCATTCATTTCTTGTGTGCGGGCGTCGCAACATCATAAATTTCGTTGAATTTTACTATTTGAATTTTTCGTGGAAAAAAGTGTTTATTTCATGTGTTCAAGTGGTAAATTAGGAAAAGGAGCATCGGAATTTTAAAATAACGTCGAAAATTCGAGGTTTGGTACAAAAACTAAGCAATTCATCAACCAGCTCAAAGGATAAAGGTTAGTGCAACTACTAACTTACCAAGCAATCTTACTGCATTTTTTCATCATCGATTTAAATTTTCTTGGTACAATAAGTTCGTTCAACCATTAATTATATATTTCTAGTTCGATTATATTTCCTCAAATTATGTATGGACTGGTATTTTCAAATATTTTTGTATGTTTAGTTTGTTTTCTCATTGCTAGTTTTGATTATCTTGCAGAATCAAATGATATTGAGTCTGTGATTGAGACATTGTGTAAAATTGTGTGCTTAGACTAAACATATACGGTTCATATATATTAACTAAACGGTTTTCACTCACGTGTAAATCGCGTAAGTTGTTTACGCGTTTCGGATGTTATGACATCCAGCAGCAGCTGCAGCTGTTATGACAGCGGCAGCACGCAGACATGTCTGCGTGCTGCCGCGGTCCCAGAACATACGTTCTGAAGATGAAGATGTCATAACATCCGAAACGCGTAAACAACTTACGCGATTTACACGTGAGTGAAAACCGTTTAGTTAATATATTGATAAAATGTCTCACGAAAGTTTTAATATTAAAATATACGGTTCATGACTGGTGTATTAAAATATTACACAGGTACATTTCGATATCTCGAACTCAAATCACAATGTAATATTTCGTATTATATATTCAAACAAACCAAGCGAAGAGAACCTTCAAACCTTTTACTCAAATTAAGATCCATTTCCCGAAAAGGTGAACAAATTTTTGTGAACCATTTTACCGATTCATCCTTTTATTGTAATATCAAAGCTGAAGCTATTCGTATTATGGGCGATTTATTATTACACTTTTTCAAAAATAGAATGTTCCGTGACTAATCTGAATATATGCGGTAAATTTATCCCAATATCAAATGATATAAATAAGTTAATAATAGTAATAGTAAGAAAGCTAGCAGTACTTAACATCTGGCAGGCAGTAAGCAAGTGCAAACCTACGTACGCGTAAAAAGATAATACAAAACATGTTTTGTAAATTTTTAACCGACTTCCAAAAAAAGGAGGTTATCGAGTCTTCTGAAAGTTTTTTTTTCATACTCTTGTCTTAACAAATACTATGTTCAGTAATATTACATTAAATTGAGAAACAAATTCAACTCCAATTCTGCACTGAGGTTTCAAATGACCTCACACTGCTTTCAAAAAAGATGTAGCACGTGTAAAACTTTAACGACTTTAAATTTAAACTCGCAAAAATAACAAAAAAGTGCCTATTTTTTTACAAAAGCCACTTTTTAGTTCAAGGCAAAGCAGATAAAGTTTCATGTACAAGTTTGTGTTGAGCTCTAAAAAATTGCGCTTAAATTCTACGCACGGGAAAAATTGTAACTACAACATTCTTTCCCAAATTATCTACCAGTAGGAACATTCTGTTCTGCGCACAGGAAATAGTGTGTATTCATTGGTATATTTGTTTGCGTATTTTTTTTTGTTTAATTTGACTTAATAAATTAATTTGATGGTCATTGATAATAATGTTTTATTTTTGTATTTTGAAAACATGAACTTGAATAAAACTTTGAAAATATAAAGTGCTGCCTTCATTGGTGCGGGAAGTTACTTAGTTCGGGCGGTTCATAAAAGTAAAACGACGGCAGCCATTATCACTTACCCCCATTACTCGGGAACTTCCCTTTCAAAGGGCTCAGGTATTTTTTACGTCCACTCAGAACTTTCTGTCATATTTCAGCCACAATATATTGTTAGGCTATATACTGATATCCAGAGAAAAAAAAACAACTTAAATTGTATTTATTATGCATATTTGGATCCCAAATAATGTTTAATAGTTTACGACTATGTACTCAGTTCCCAATTCATAAATAATTTTATTTGTGCAGTATAATGTGGATACGTAAGTTAGGGAACTGTTTTGTCAATTGCTAAAAAGTATTTAGTCTTGAAAGGCTACAATTTCAGTTCAGTAATTAGTTTATGTTATCTTTTTCATTTTAATTTCAATTTAAATCGTATTAGGTAAATTTACATACATCACTTAGCATCTTATTCACAGATAGCCACTAAAAACTCATAAACCATAGATATAAGAAGAAAGTCTTATCTCTTATATCTATTATATCTCTTATATCTATGACTGCTCCGTTAGCTTAGTTGGTAGTGGCTCTGCCTTCTAATCTAGGGGTGCGGGTTCGATTCCCGCATAACACAAGTAATTATGAATATTAAAATTTGTAATTACTTGTGTTGGGTCTGGTCCTTTCTATGTATAATAAGTATGTATTTACAAAAGAAAGGTATATATGTATTATATCCGTTATCTAGTACCCATGATACAAGCGTAAGCTTAGTATGGGGCTAGATGGCGCTGTGTGATATGTCCTGAAATATTTATCATTATTATTATTTATTTATTATTTATAAACATCATAAACTAACAAATCTCTACACACTAAACTACACAAATCGTTACCCTCGTTTCTTCCCAAGTATGTCCATCTGTATTCGGCCTAAGTCCTTGATGTTAAATAAACAGTGTTTTAGAGAGTCCGTCCGTCGCAGGTGCGTTTGTGTTCACTTGATTTATAATTTAAGCTTGACGGAAGGAGACGTGACGGAGGAAATGTAAGGTACAGGCTCCTTACTATATTATGTAAGTAAGTACTATTTGTCTAGTACGGCAGTCGTTAAGACATGTCAGAGGCCCTTAGGGCGGCTCGATAAATTCTTGACACCAGGGTTGGCCACTTTTATTTGATAAGAAGAAGAGTAAGTAACTTTCAAAATTTGCAATACACATAGATGGATAACAATAGACAGACACTCACGTGAATTTTCTGATCAAATGGAAACTTTGGTGCAGGTTACATGGCATTACATATTTGTCAAAATTGGCGCACTTAAACGATCTAATATTCTTATTTTCATTACAATACATGACATGTGTTGTGTGTCAACAAAGCAATAAAATCAAATGAATATATGTAATATCAATTTACGTATTATCACTTGATATACGAGTACGCGGTGACAAAACACTGGTTTCTGATTGGCTCATTCCCAACAATGCTGCTGAGTGAATCTTGACATAGTTTTTTTTTGTCTAAACTAGGTCTACACTTGACCATAGTTTGCCCGATGGCAAGCAATAACTATAGATCGTATAAGATAAATCGTGTTTAGTTTGAATTGACGTTAGAGAGACGTCTATGAATTATAATGCCATAGAAACCAGAGTTTAGTGGACCCGTAGGGATGGAGAGCGGCCATTTGTAACGCTAATTTAAAGTTTCAGGGATTACACTGTGACTGTCATTTTAGTTTGGAGTAATTAGTAGCAGTCTCTTTGTGTAGTGTTCGTTAGTTATTTGGGTTAAGTTTTGGTTTTTTTATGTAATCAGCTAGCGTGCTTAATGTGTAATATGGCTATTCTATTAGCATTATTTAACATCTATACTATGTACCTAGTTTTTCGGTCAATAAATGCATTCTTTTTTTTTAATATAATACTTTTTATGAGCAAATAAAAACAGATACTAAAACAATTTTACAGAGGAACAACAAATTATGGTTGTTCCATTTATCTTTTGTACCTAAAGACCTCATATCAGCCTGTCAATTAGAATTTATGAATCTTCAAAACTATAGCAAGTACTTAAATACTTTTTAACGAAAGCATAAGTTAAGCAAAGGTCGACGCGGTCAGTCTTTGGATGGGTGACCGAAAAGTGGCATTCCATTTGGGGCGCTTCCCTGAGTCGGATGACACGTTAAATTGTAGGTCCCGGCTGTTTGTCAAGTACGGCAGCCGTTAAGCCATGTCAGAGGCCCTTAGGGCGGCTTGATATACTCTCGACACCAGAGTTGGCCACTCTCATTAGATAAGAAGAAGAAGAACGAAAGCATATAAAAAACCCAAAGCAATTGTGCTACTACCATTGACAACAGTTGCTTCTTTATTTTTCTTGGGTTCTTATGTATTATATAATCAATGGGTTTGAAAACTAGTCATACTAATGGTGTTGATTATATTTTGATAATTTGCTACATGCATATAAGCCCGGATTAATTTCGTGGACCTCCTAAAAATGTAACTAAAGATAAAGATACAAATAATTTATTTCCAAAACATTAATACATGGTTTGCACAAATTGATACATAATAATTATATAATTCATTTCAATTTTGTTTTATAAAACTTAATGATTAATTATCTTAAATTATAAATGACGTGATTACTTAAAATAACTCATTAAAAATATTTGTCTATACTGCTGGTAGGCCTTCTCATTTTAACACTATCTACCAAAATCGATGGTTTGCTTATTAAAGCGCCTAATGATTCTGAATGGCGTTGATTTATCCAGCTGTTAGTATTTTTAATCATGAAATAGGCTAACGTTTGAATATAGCCTACCTGATGTTAAGCACCACTGTAGTCTAAGATGTTAGTTTTAAGCTCACGGTTGACATGCAAGGCGGGAAGCTGTTGGTATCCGGGATACAGATATTTCTCTTCCAGACGCCAATATACAATATGCATCATACTAGGTATAATTAGTTATTATCCTTGTTTTAAGTAAGTATTGTGATATAACCCAATAAACATTTTATGGATCTAATAATATGTATAATAAGTATGTACATATCTAGTAACCACGACTCAAGCGTTTGCTTAATGTGGGGCTAGATGGCACTGTGTGCAATGTCCCCGAGTATTTATGTATTTAATCACAAAATTCGGTTTTACTATTAGTTCAGAACTTTGTCCCCTGCCAAAATGTTACCAATGACTATCAACTTTCCAATTTGGAGTAGACATTTTGATTGCTTGTATGTGATGTTTGAACAATGAACGATTTTTATTTTCAATTTTCTAGATTAATATTTTAAGCCACGTTTCGTAATACGGTTTATTGAGTTTGACTAAAAAATATTTCAAGCTGTCAAAAACCTGAGATAAATCTGCCTCTTTATCACTAGCTACGTTATGTAGGGATCAGGGGTCAGGCGTAAAACCAGTGTTTTAATACGACCCATGAAATCGGCACCGCGCTTAATTCTAACCACTTTGCATAAAGATCAATCAAATCTGAGCCCTATATCTTTGCAATAGAGACGGTAATAACTCACGGTAATGATGGGCCTTCACAACGATCCGGCTAAATCTTTTACGATCAGTATAAAAACGTCGTTTATTCTTCGAGCCAGAGTAAGCCATTGTTTGGGATACAACACTGAAATATTGCTTCCTGATCGCATTTGGGTATCTTTTTTCAGTATGATAATAATTTTATGCGCTAAGTAGAGGACATAAATTATTTTGTTACATTTATAAAAAAAAAAAAGCAATGTAATTTGTCATGGAAGACCCTTGCTTTTATTTCTTTTTTGTTTTGTTTGTGAACGAAGCCTTATTTTAAACTTTAAATTATCCTCATTTAATTATTTTATTTGTGAGTCTGTTCAAAATTGTGAGTATCCTTTATTATAAAAAATGAATCATGTTAGAAAGATGTACAAGGTGCTTGGTAGGCGTTGAGAGAGGTTTATCTATATAAATATATAAAACTCAAAGGTGAATGACTGACTGACATAGTGATCTATCAACGTAAAATCCAAACCACTAGATGGATAGGCTGAAATATCATATATAAGTGTATAATTGTATTCCACTTGTTAATGTTCGGTACAAACACAAGTAACTTAACGAGTAGCTAGTTTTCTAATAAAACCTTGACCTTCATAAAAATACCTGCCACAAATTAGGACGCCAACAGTCGTCCAATTCAATATTAAATAAATACCTCTTAACAATCTCGAATTCCAACCATTATTTAGTAAAGCCACAGAGTAACGAATTAAAAGAAATTATTTAATTGTTTTTTGTCTAAACATTAAGTTAAATTAAATATTTTGCATAGAGATGGCTTTTACCAAATATAAAAAAAAATATGTGTAATGAAATTTGAAGGATAATAATAAATGACTTCAAAAAGAAACCTGTAGCTCATACAAAATACTATTTATATAAAATTATAGAAGACAGTAGGTTATGATAATTATATTTTTCTATAAAATGTTTAAGAAAAATTTAAATATTTCCATGATATAAAAAACAAAAAAAGCTTCATTCATTGTTACATTACATAAATAATTCTTATATTGCAATCAACAACCTATAGGGGCAGCCTAAATAATATGTTTCTGTTCAATTAAAACTTTTAAACAAAGTCATAGTTGCATAATATAATATTTTAATATAGATAGGTATATAAGTTATAAGTAAAAGCTGTGTTACTGTGTAAAAAGCGTCCGACCTAGCAAGGTCTAACAGAACCACGATATTATGTTAATTCCAACAACTGTTGACAAAATCCATTCCCCCCTTTTCCGGACAAAACCGGCTGAATAACAATGCCCTTGGAACAAAGACTTCTTACTCGCAAGACCTTACTATTTCGAAAAAATCTAATATTTTTGCTTACGGTGTCTCAGAAAGAACATTGGCACTCCCTGAATTTTAATTATATAGATGACTATTTAAAAAAAAATTAACTGAATGTGCAGAAAATGAAAAGTTAATTATCATACATAGTTCTCAAAAATTGCCTAAAACACAGCTATGATAATATAATAATAATAGTTTCATCTCGCTGTGCGGCATTAACAAGAAAAAATATGTACAAAATATACTTATACTGTGGTTTAATTTGTGGTGATGATGATGATGATGCAGTCAGTTGATTTATCGGTATAAACGTAACCAATAAGGAAAAGTTGGAGTATTTTAACCAACAACACCAAATCTGATATATCTGATCTTTTGGTTTATCAAGTCGGTGGCTGGGAACAAGGCAAGGAATAAGAGGAGAAACGTTTCTACCCTTTTCCTATTTAACATGTAAACTAGGTCTGAATTAATTCAGTATTAATGTTGCCTCACAATTTCTTGGGATACAACATTTTTGTTAATTTTTCAAATATTTTTGAAATAACATCGGATGTTTTTGGGCAAAACAAAACTTTGGAAAAAGTTTTGCGTCTTATTCACGGAACATTAAGCTAACTTTATCTAATTGTTTATTATGTCAAAAATAACATTTTAGACATTGTTCTTACATTTTCCTATAATTAATTTTATATGGATTGTAGTTTTTAGGAAGTTTACAAACAAATATGACTGTACATAATAAACAAAAATAAACCAAATTCATTAGTATACATTATAATGACTTTTGATTTAGTTAAGCAGTAATCATGTAAAGGTTAAATTTGTTACTCTCTAATGTCGATTCGGTGCTAAACAAGAATTTATCACTAGTTATTATTTATAGAATATACAATAACCCGTATAATACAAAGTTTATTGTACACAATACTAAGCTATAGATACCTAGTTGGATCTTGAAGTTTTGCTGTGTGTGCAAACTTCCAGGGAAGAGTTAGGTACCTACTCAAAAATCCTTTTCACATTACGAATTCAATATTGATTTCGCAAAATATCTTTGTTTATAGTGATCTTAATTTCAGGTTTAACTTTATTACTATTTGCATACAACAGATTACATTAAGCTGTAGTTTTAAATTAACTGTATTGAACAGTCTTACTACTATATTTTTTATTACAAAGTTAATACCTACTGGTAATGAAACTCTAGAGATGTATATAGTGTTTCTCCGCTGCGACTATAGGAAGGAGGAAGGAGGAACACTAATATACATCTCCAGATTTTAATTTACTATGGATGTCTGTAAAGTAACGCCTGATTGAATGTGTTACCTACTTTTTTAATACATTTGTATATCAAAATGTGTATAAACACGAGTCTTTAAAAGAATTATTTATAAACTGATTCACATATAAATATCTGGTATAATATGTTATTTATTATTCTTGTTTTTAATATAGGCATACTGACAATAATTTCAATTTGGTGCTCTGCAGAAGGTAAAAAAATTACAACCTGGCGTTATTTTTAATCACTAGCATAAACCTAAAGGGCATTATTACAAAACGTGGTTTAACTAGAACTTTGAAAATGTGGAGTTCGTTTCTATTGTTCGAAATTTGTCTGTCTACTGTCATAATAATCAAACTGTCAAAGACTGTGTAAGTATGTGATGTTTGAACAACAAGAAAAGACTTATGTACTAATATTTAAACCACGTTTTGTAATATGACGGAAAAAGATTATTACTTACTTATAAAATATCAAGTAACCCCTCCAAGCAGTAATACAAGTTCCCGAGATAAGTGCGGGTTCACGTACCCATTAATCCCGCGTGTTATCGCATTGAACTTTCATTGTTCTAGAAACGCTCGCTTTGTCCTCTCTTTACACTAATCTCTATTGTAAAACTAGTGGAAATACGTTTAAGCTTTACTATCGTTCAAGGGAATTTGCAAGATTCGCTTAGTTTTCCTTCTATTTGTACACTTACGTCTAATTATAGTTTCTATGTTACGTTAGTCATTTGCTGTTTGTATAAAAATGAATATTATGTAAGTGATTTACATAAACGTTATTTATTTACTAAACCTCATTTATCTAAAAATCTAAGGGATCTAAATTAAAGTTAACAGGCAGGACATAAATTAAATAATTATTGAACTAGTTTCATCTCAAACGTCTGAGCTATACTACTATGAAGGAGTAGGTAACTAGCATCAATTTGAACTTAATTGGTTTATCATTAACATTTACCACCAAGCAATACATATCAAACCAAAGAATAATGAATTTATAATCTTCATTCTTTAGTCATTGAATTTACTTTACAAAAAACTAAATACTACTTTGAACAACAACAAAACGATAAAAAGAGAGCAATTAAAAACATTTTAGAACGCTTTCTCTTTTGAGTCGTATTTCCTCATGATTGAGGGTCGTGACTCCCCCGTACAATTAATTCGTTTGAGGAGTTCTCTTGGGCAGATACATCGTGGTGGGCCCCCAGGTTCTTCTACGGAAGACATATGACCTTGGATATTAAAGAAAAGACTAAAAATTGCCAAAATAAGTTGAAGTACTTATCATAAGTTTTAATAAAAAATAACCCTTCCTTTAAGCAAAGTAACTCATCCCCATATCCCAGCAAGAGTCCTTTAAGCTCCATATAATGCTCCCATCAGGGTGTCACATAAGTGACTCCGCCCGTACTTTTAACGGCTCCAAGCCATTATGCCCGCTTTATGTAAATACTTTTACCTTGTGTACACACCTTTACATAATGTCTGTTTGACACAGCCGGGGTAACGGTTTTTTATTCTTTTAAGAGTAAAGGAAATTCTTGAGAGGTTAGGTTTGTTAGTGTTGACTTACTAAAATGGTGGAACCCTTTTTTGTTTGCTGTGGAAATATTAATATTATTTCAATCTTATTAGATACAAACGGATTGTGTAATAGTGGGATGGGTTTAAAAAAATTGCTGGTGATTGTGCAGCATAATATGTCCAATATACTACGGCTTCAACTTTTGCATGTTTGGTCGAAATAGTCGTTATATGTAAACACTACCTGTGCCTGCGACTTCGTCCGCGTGGAATAGTTATTTTGGGCATTAATTCTTTGAATTTTGAACCGTATTCGCAGCGCACGCAACGGAAGCCCTTAAAAATGAATAATATTCCCCGTTTTTTTCACATTTTCCATTGTTTCTTCGCTCCTATTAGTTGCAGCGTGACGTTATATAGCCTAAAGCCTTTCTCGATAAATGGTCTATTCAACACAAAAAGATTTTTTCAATTTGCACCAGTAGTTCCTGAGATTAGCGCGTTCAAACAAACAAACAAACAAACAAACTCTTCAGCTTTATAATATTAAGTATAGATAACTATGTTTTCACAAAACAATCTAACTAAACAGTTCCTTTTCCAACCAAAGTAACTGGACTATTATTCCTAACTCAAACTAAAGTTGGCCACTTTATAACTAAGCGAGCAGCGGAACCAATTATAAAGTACAACACACCTTGGCACTGGTCGCCAATAATTGGACGGCCAACGAGCCAAGCCACCTCTAGTAATGATTAACTTGATTCTGTAATTTTACTCTAATTTCAGGTAGTGCTGGGGTACATGGGATCGCAAGAAGTTTTGCCAACTGACCTCCGAACTTTATTATGAAGATGGCAGCCGATGATGATGATGCTTATGGGGTACACGGCAACTTGAAAAAATATTTGATAACGGTTTGTTTTTTTCACGGTAAGACAAATTAATTCCTTACTCATCATTTAAGTTTCTAAGTAAAACTCTTATGTTGTCAGTACAGTTCACACACAGGAATTATTGTGTTGATAAACTGCTAAAGAACTTTTAACACTAGGTCAGAAGGTTTTAATGAGTTACATTTAGAACGCACATTTTCTCCTGGTTCATTTCATTTTCGGATTTCAGCATAGTATTATATAGAGTGGCCTGAAGTAACTTTGATAGTCTTATTTTAAGCTTAGCAATATTCGACTATATAATATCGAAATAATAATTCGCCTGCCGCTAAAAGTCGCTAAAGTAGCTATAGTAAAAAATATACTATAAATATTATTATTGTCCCCTCACTAGCAAATCAAGGCACGGTACCTATAATTAAGGCGCTACCTTCCAAATAACTTGGCTCGGACTTGAGGACAAATTGCCCTTAGATGCACGTAATGAGGAGTCTCTTTTGTTTAGTTCTTGTGGTTTACTCTAACGTACTACATATGTACAGTTTTACGAAGAAGGGATTTATAAAATACAGAAAATGTTTTTATTATTTTATTTTTAAGACCCTGGCCGCAAAAAATAAATTATATACATTTTTAAAATGTTAGCTAGTATATAAAGTCCTTGCTTACATATAAAACACAAACGTGAGTCATTAAATTATTTAATTCAAATTCATTTCATCCATTTTCATCTGTCAAATTATTACTCGAACACAAGTTCAGTTACGGAATTGGCCACGAGAAATAGAACAAAAATGTTAACAACCCAAAAATCTGTTAGCTTTTTCCTCGCAGTTAGATAACAAAAATATAAAAATAAACCTCCCGAGATTTCAACCGAAAAACATTTCACAGAAATGAACGGTACAAATCGCGCCGCTTATTACATTTCCCAGCTTTCCTGGTGCTAAATCTCGAAATAACAAGATTAATTTTAATTCTCGTCCTCCCAAGTATTTTAGATTAAATTAAACGCAGCCCAGTGTTGTACTTTTATTGCAATGGTGTCTCTCCTAATAGACGGATAAATATAATGAATAAAGTCCTTAACACATGTGCCTTAAGTCTACGCTATACGTCAGTTTTAACATTAGATATCAAACAATAATTAATCGCATTTATGTTGTTCAAGCTGTGTACACTTATTTTAGGAATTTGTTCTGGATCAAAACCAGTTTTGAAAGTATACTTAGCTTATTTGTGAACACATTCTGTTTTGTGTACCATTATAAATAAATAAATAAATAAATAAATAAACAATAGCAATTACTTGCAATATTTTTCATCGGCATTATAAAACATTTTAATTTATAATCTAAATAAACATGCTAAAAGAAAAAAAGTAACTTTTTAGTTAAAATAAATATCAAATCTATCTTTTTATTTATATTTGAGTCATAGACGTAGAAAATAACAAAATCTGTACTTACCGAATTACTTCATTCTCAGAAAAGCATACATATGAAAACTTGCTATGAGATGTCTCTGAATTAACATATCCAGGGTTTATTGCGAACCGTAGAAAATGCGCTCTGCTTTTGTCAGTTCTCATAATTTGTGAAACATGACGTACCTATAAAAAAACAGGGGACATGGGCGAGAGAAAAAGAAATGACTTACTTTTTTTGTTTAGAAATTGTTACTATTTATACAAATTGTGAGGTGATGGTAATGCAAACTGAATTTTCGTACATGGAAACTGGCAAATGCAAAAAGTGTCGCTAAAAAGGAAAAACTACCTACTTATTGATGGCTTTTCCGTTATTCTTGCCTTTAAATTGAGTCGGATAGAATTAGTAAAATGTAATAAGAGTCAAAGGAATGTATTATATCATGTACCAGGAGTATTTGTTTGAGGAATCAAGTTAAGATATTTTGAATAAAAACTTTTATTGCGTTGAAATAAAAAAGACTCAATTACATGTTACAATTTTATTATGACATCTACATACTAAAACTCAAAGGTGGCTGACTGACTGACTGACATGGTGATCTATCAACACACAGCCTAGACCACCAGACGGATCAGGCTGAAACTTGGCATGCAGATATGTAGATGTTATGTCGTAGGCATTCTTTAAGGGGTGAATAAGAGATGCAAGTTTAACTCCTTAATGCGAGTGAAGTCGCGTGCGCCCACTAGTCAGATAAATATTTTTATGTTTGGGAGAGATATTCTAAAATAGTTTTGATTATTTTCTGATTATTATTATCTTGATACATGGAAAAACAATGGTGACCATCATTATGTATATAGTGACATGAATCACATGAAACAATATTAACACAATAATTGACTCTGTATTGTTGATATCTTACAATAAAAACAAAGCATCCAAAATAAATCCTTGGTAAAAACAAAACCGCTATTCAGAGCATCCAAAATAAATCTCTGGTTTGAACAAGGACTAAATATTTGTTTAGGAGCAGGACAATGTATATTTCTCCTTTTATTGGCTCTATTGTTTACATTCACAATCAATGTTGCTCAATTTTCTTCCCAAATCTTCGGGGAAATACAATGTTTTGTGGCCTAATAAAAATAAACTGAAAAAACGATGTTGTTGAATTTGATCATGTTTTGAAATTAAAATAACAAGAATCAAATACATGTATTGTTTGTATTTTTGTGCCTCCTAAGAATTAGTAACTCACTTTCTGAATATCACGCAGAAACAATTTTCTTTTTGTGTTTTATTTTGATTAAATTCATCAAAATTTACAATATCAACAACACTTGTATTTCCTTTAAAAATATTTAACTAAGTCCGGTAAAACAATTCCAGTTGAACGCACAAATAAACGATTTCCCATACATTAGACCAAGAAGCAAGCTAACAAGAAAACTTTCAAGATTTCTCTAAAGTTTTAAAATTAAAACCGTAAACAAGCACATACTCAGACCGTAGACTTCTCGTAGCTGTGCTACGGCGTAGCTAGACTTAGCAAATGCTACGAGATTGCTACAAGTGTACTTTGTAAGTTAAAATGCGCTTTGCCAAAGAAAGTTAAATAGTGGAGGAGAAAAACTGCGATCTTAGTTTAATTGAACTCTCTAAATACAGGGTTATGGAAATATTTTACCAACTGAAAGAAATAAAATATTTATATTCCATGATAATGAAAGTTTCATGAATGAGAAACAGTTATTTCTTACAAAATCTTGTACTTAAACAACAAACCACGATATTTTATTTTCAAGATTATCTGAAACATTTGTTGTTAAAACAGTAAAAGTAGCAAAATAGCATTTTTGAAATCATACATAATTCTACATATAGTAGAAAAAGTACATTTAATTGCATAACAATTTTATTATTAATTATTTTGTAATTTTACATACTTATTTTGTAAATAACATAAAAATATTGAAACAATTTGACTAGGATTAAACAACAAACTATAAACAAATTGAAAAGTTTTGTTAAACACAACAAACGGGAAGTTTTAAGCTCCTGAGGTCAATTTTCAGGAAACCGAGGTGAAAGTGGCTATAATGTTTCCTATACGGATTTTAACTTCACTTTATGAAATACACGTAATTCTATATACTATATCAATACATAATATAAATTTAAAGAGGGTCGAAAATCTGAACAGAGAAGATATTCGGAAAAAAATATTTGATTGTGTATGATTCGAATCAATAATAAGTAGAACACGTTTTATGAGATCTGCTTGCCTGTTTGTCTATTTATTAAAAAAAAAACGGCTGAACGGATCATCATGATTTTTTGTATGTAGGTAGTACCTTCCTTTCATGAAATAATGCGAGATAAGGCGCGGGCGTTTATTTATAAAATTGGAAGAGTAAATGTATATACGTCAAAAACTTGCATCACAGCCTTGGATTTTAGTAGCCTCGTTTGAGAGTCACTTACATTCCAAAACAAACATGTTCCACCGTAGATCACAATGCCGCTTGTAATCCTGAAGACCATAATGCCTGAATTACCTCTACCGTTTATAAACAGTATCAGTAGCCGTTTATAAACAGTATCGGTAGTCGGCAGGCTAATGAATAAAATTATGCAATTAATTATTTTTTTTGTATTTTGGTTATGTGTTATATCAAAAAAAAAATATTTTCTTGGTAAGTTATTGAAAAAAAAACAAGTGAAAATGTCTACCAGAATATACCGAGAAGATCTCAGAGTTCAAAGCTTATTAGCAAAACAAATATCGCAGCAAAAATGAACACTTAGTTCAAGCAAAATAACACTAATGTACTTATTATTATCCAAGCTGCAGACAACTTAATAGGGCGTCATGAATTTTCTTAAAATTAACAAAATAAGCTCAAAATTACTAAAAGTTAATTTCAACACTCTAAATTGGCTGAATGCACTAAAAGTTGGGGGTCAAAAGAACAATATTGAGAGTTAACGTCTGCACCAATATGTCTCAAAAAGAACAGACGTGGCAAAAATGAGAACTAAAGTCCCTAGAGTCAGTTTTCAGTAGGTACATTTTATAAAAATACCAGCCAGCTACCTTACATTGTGTGCAGGTTATTATTTCGAACAAAATTTCTTTATTTATTTTTGTTACTTAGTCTGTTGATCCATACATAAAGTTTTGTTTTAAACTAGATTTTCTTTTCATGCGATATTTGAACCTGATTTTGTTGAGATGGTTATTGGTTTTATTCGTTGTGAGAGCTATTTTCTCTATGTTATATCTTTTATTTTGTTCTTAAGCCTTGTGTATTTCAAAGCTGTGTTCGTTGCAATATTTGTATATTTTAGCAAAAAAAAATAAGGCGAACGAAGCTAGAAAATAAAATTCATACACAGGTTTTTGTATTTCATAAATTTGATTTATTAAATAAAACATAATCTTCCATTAGGCAAAGGAAAAGCATTTTTGTCGCATGAGATTTTATGACTTATGATAGTGATATTATTGATAGTCATCTAATAATTTTAGATCTCAACTGTTTTCATGCGAAAATGATAAATGATATTCTTTGTTATATTTGTACACAAAATTAAATCAAACTTCAATTATCAAGTCTAAGCCCCTAACAAAGAGGTTCACAAAACATTTCTAAGGATCAATATTTAATTAAAAGACATTTGAGACAATCTATTCGAAATATTTCGAGGCTCTCTATGGCTTCACAAATAATCTTCAAAGTTGTGAACCAAAATTGGTTACTTGTAGTTCTGAGAACCATAGATCTCGCCTACTCTGAGACTTTGTAGGAGCTTTTTAAGTACCTTAGTAGTAATAACTTGTGACTGCGATCGCGTTTTTTGTCCATTTAAATTAGTTTGTCTTTTTCTTTTAACTTTATAGTTACTGATGATCTTATAAGTATTATATATATAAATTATATATTTCATATACAAAATAAACGAAACACAATTGTTATTTGTATAATAAACGAGATACAAAAATAATCTTTCAGTTTTTATAGAGTAATTAAAGTCTGGTAAGCGAAAGGCTTTTGATTATTTGATGTTTAAACAAAAAGTATAATGATCGGTTTTTCAGCTTTGAAGTTTCAAAGCAACTGAATTGGTAAGAGCGAATATGTCGAGTATAATATGATATTATAAAATAATGTGCAAGCGGTATCATAATTAACCCAGTTTATTTTAATTCTTGTTCAATAAATGCAGGTTTTATATGAGTTTACATTATAGTAAGTATTTAATTGTATATTTGGAGGCTTCAACAACTTGTTATTCCAGTCCAAATATTATACTATACTGTCATAAAAATTAAAAACGTTGTAGTTAGTATTACTAATTCATTATATTCTTTGTTTTTTTTTTTCAATTTGACAAAATGAATATAAAAATATGTATTATTTCGTCTGATTAAATTTATCTAATTTGTTACAAGTTATCAACATTCAACCGGCGTGTTGTCGAGTTTGATACAAATTAGTCTTCATTATCAAAGCTGTTCTTGTAGGATTGTCGTTGTCATTTATTTTCCAACGTTTCATTTGAGACTTATTCTGCCGTTTAATAAATTAGATTCTTCGAAATTATTGTTTCAATAATTCAGTATTATATTATTGTGTGTTGGATAAACTTAATAAATATGTTTCATTGCGATCATTGTTATAAATATATGGTCTTTTATATCTTTAATTTTGAGTCAAAAAAACAGCAGACATTTTAGCAAACATGATTTTAACATATGTTAATATAATGGTTTCATATCAGTATTATTTTTTCATGAAAGTTATTTTCAGCCATGTTCTTGTAGTCGTACGGCTGTCGAACACGTAATTTTGCATGCAAACTCTACAAGCAGGCTACACTGGAAACTAATAAATGCTGTGAAAGCACAGTTAACTTTCATAGTTACATTCTTATTTATTCTCAAGCATAAAAAAAAACGAAAAACACAGATAATTTTACAAAAACTTCTTAGCACACCGTCCACACTGTCGTTGTGCGCCAAGGCTCCCAGGATGCTGGCAGCATTTCCTCTTTGAATAGATAGAATCAAACATTGAGAGATATAGCTGCCAGCCCTGAGATCTCCTGTGGCTAACGTTTGGTTTATCGTTTTGAATACTGTTTCAAACTGGGGTTTCAAATTGCGGTAGGTAATTCTAATTTAAAAAAATGAAGCCAAATGGGAGACAGAAAGAAAGATATTGTTAAGTTAATCAGAAGCTTATCAGTTGTATTTGTTGATTCTCTTAGCCATGTTCTCAATTATTAAGGTTGACTTCCGATGAGATGGCTCATTTGGGAGAATACCGGTTTTTACACAAAGCTACTGCGATCAGATTTTATCAATAGTATTCATTCATAAAATCCTCTTGTATCCACCCACCACCGCTAAGTATAGCTCTCCTCCTTAACGCAATTGTAATGAAATAAAAAATAAGCAAAGTAATATCCCTCGGCACTAAATGTAGAAAGCTATTCAAACCGGATATCTTATTCACTTTATCAATCAATAAAACTCTCCACGTTGCGAGCCATAAAAATGTTACCAAATAAGTCATAAATTTTATCTTTTTCCGTCGTAAACTATTTAAAACACGCACGTTTTCTATGAGATGTAATATAAAACTTTTTGACGAGCCCAACTTCGGCGTCGGTTGGCATAATTTGATTTCAAAACCAAGTTCAATATTGAATTTCTGAACCAAGCTTGTTCGTTGTTTTCTCTCTGTTGGTGTGACGGTTTTGTTTGATAAGTTTGGTATTTACCACACATATACTCGTACCCACACACTCATACACACATACAAACAATTGAAAATGGTAAAGATCAAAATGTTATTATTACGTATATATTTCGTCTCATTTCTACATGCATAAATGAGTAAGGATTGGCTTTTGATAATAACTTAATCTTAAGATTTGGTTTCAATTAGCAATAACTTTCTTTTTTCTGAACGTTTTTAGGAAATCATCATTATCATATACAGGTAGCTTGTCTTTTTATGCATCATGATCTAGCGCTAGTATCGTACAAATTTAAGACCTTTGTCAGATGTTTGTCGTCTGAATTGATGGTTATCTAAAAAAAATACGTATCTTTTAAGATATAGAATTATGCTTAATGTTAAATAAATGCATATAAAACTTAACCCACTCGTCTGTTTACTGTGTTTTACTGTGTCATTAAAACAAGGTGTCTCTGTTCTTATAATCTGCTTGAAAGTTCGTGCTTCGTTTGTTTTGTACTTCGACTTAATTAAATTTATCTTTTCGTGTTCATAGGTAGGTGTATTTAAACGGTCGTTTTATGAAATTGGTGTGTTGTTATTACACTGAGCTATTAAGTTATTGTTTGTTTTGTTTTGATCCAGTTTATGTTTGTACTAGTAGGTATATAAGCTATGAATAAGTAATTGTATACCGCAGTGACACGTGTCACCATCATCATTTACAGTTCACAGTCGGGTACGTCACATTGCTGGGTATATGCCTCTTTCTTAATATTATGTTATTGATTTTGCTCTTGTGCCAGCGTTATCCAGGTTTAAATTGCGACAGATGTTACGTATTTAAAGCATACTGTCGATTTTTTTACTTATGTACAATGTACATGTAACTAGAAACTGATATTATTGCAAAAAAGATGTTTATACGAAATACTAAATGAGATTTTGATTACGAAATATGTATATTACAATAAACAAATCGGATTATGAATATAAATTAAAGCTGTATCAGTTCTTTGTGCCTCGTACAGCAGTCGTTAAGTTATGGGGTATATGATCATAAGCTCTTGGGGCTAAAAGAATTGACATCAAAACTTTTTCTCGTACATATCTATTTTCTACAACAAACAAAAAACAAAATACCCTGCTACAGTCATCAACACACATTCATTACTGCGTCAAACAAACCTTACCGTTTCTTCACCCTTTCTCACGAGTTCAAGAAAAAACCTACAGAGCCTCCGCTAAAGAGCTTGAGAACAAAAACGGCACATTACACACAGAAACGATCTTCCAATGAGATAAGAAAGCGTTTACACTGTCATTGAGTCACTCATGCACTCAAAAGCTTCCTTCTTACCGACTTCCAAGGGAAAGTACTCAAATTAGAAAAATATTCTTATGTTTTACAAGTAAAAGTGGTGCTTGTTCTGATCGAATATATCTTAAATGAGATGATTGGAAAGATAAACAATATATCAAATTTGTTTAAATTAACTCAATAAAATGTTTTTAGTTATAGTATAAGTTATAATTATGCCTGGACAAGATTTAAGGTATCTTTTGAATATTTTTTTTATAATTTGCAAGATTGACCATAAAAGTTCATTTATCTGTAAAAAACTGTGCGTTAAAACAATGATTTAAATTTAATGAAAAAGATGAAAATATATAAAAGGTATGCATCTAAATTATTTCTTTAGTAAAATGGTAAAACATTATTTCTATCACACAATTCCTAAACGATAGCATTCGTGTGTATATTTCTTAAAAAGCGGCCCAAACTTGCCCTGAAAGTCGCCGCGGACCCCTTTCGACCTCTGCTCTAATAAACGAGATGGCAAAATAATAGGCACTAATCTTCTCAAAGATATCTCAAAAGAGCCACGATTGGTCGTGAAAAGAAACTGCCTTTTTGGGACAAAACTTTTGTGGTAATGTTAGTTTTTGAGTCGTTGTTCTGTGTTTGTGAGTTAGTGGGTCGTTGTGTTTTATGGTCAGTTTGGTTTATGGTTATGTAATGGATGGTTTGGTGGTTTGAGATGTATATTAGTATATATTTAACGAAATATTAGCCATGCTTGGATTTATATTGTAAATTAACATTGTCATTTTGTTAAAATATCTGAAGATATTCTTTTAAATTTCAATTTAATTGTTTTTGATTCCTTTAATCGTGATCACTCTCTATTGAACATTATTTCTCTCTTTGATCCCTTGATCAAAAAATCTCTTTAAACCAGAATGGGTCAGTCTCTAACAAATTAATTTACTCTTTTCGATTTGTTTAAAGTTAAACGTTTTCTGTCTGTAACACACAGGTGTCTAGTAAATCCTCAATAAAACCAATGCTTGTAAAAGATCAGATTAAGAACACTCCAACCTGGCTCGCCGTTAATTTATGGTGTGTAATTAAGAGGTCAGCCATAATCTTTGACCTAACAAATCGGTCATTAATAGATACTCGTTGAACTAATGAAAAAGGTTTCAGGTGGATAGATAAACTTTTTTAAGGTTCAGTTATGAGGGTACCTTGAAAGTTCATTGTCTTTTCAGTAGTAATTAAAATTGAGCTGTAGGTGTCAGATATTTTACCAATTAAAGCAGAAACTGTTCTAGAAATCTTTGCATAATGAACGTTACTAACTTTTTTTCCATAAAAATAAATGATACTTGTAATAAACAATCGACGAATGAAAGAAACATGAGGATACATAATTTAAAATTTTTAAACATTATGTATCCTACATAATGTTGGTTAAAATAAACAAAAAACCATCTGATTGCAGGCCGTGACATTCAAATTCAAATTCTTTTATTATGCCAAAATAAACACAGTACTAGATTAGGTAATGTACAGGAGTTTCAACCTTACATGTAGCAGTACAAGTTGGTATTCCATTGTTCCACACAAGTCCCATAGATGGGCTTGTGTTGCGGGACAATGTTTCCTTAAATTGGCTTAATTGAATAGAAATACAAGCATTTTATTCAATAAACCAACTAACAAATACACAAAACAAAACCAACTAACAAATACACAAAACAAAACCAACTAACAGAAAACATTACTTATATATATAATTGTAACGTAACGTAACGTAAGTAACGTAGTGAATATGGAGAAAATCTCGTTTGAATCATCCGTATAAAGCAAACTCCCTATTTCATTGCACCATCTTTTTGAATTGATGACCTTACAAAAAATAAGTGGTAGACCTTTTTGCTCGTCCGACAAAGCGTAAAAATGTCTGAGATAATTAGACGATTTATCAATGTCACTCCTTGATTCCACCCTTAGATTATATTTTTATTTCGCTGAATTAACCTTTTTGTACATATTCATTAGGTGGATTGTAAATTATAAAAGGCTGAGACTTTGTTAAAACACTTGCTTGGTCGCATCGAATGACTATTTGATTTCGTAGCTTAGCTACGTCGTAGAGGCTCTACAAATCATTGCAAATGTTCTAATAGAAGATATCCAAGTAAAATATCAATGATATTTTAATATAAGAAATGTTGTACATACTAAAATTGAATGAATGTCATTTTATTGAAAGAAAATTAGAATAAAAATGTCTCGGTAGCAAATCCCAATTTGGAGAACGGGTGACCGGAAATAAAACCACAAAAACCCATTTGCCGTACGTATTCGAATTGAAGTCCCAATAAAATCGTTCCATTAACGAACCAAACCTTACCCTCCTCAGAGAAAAAAAAACAACAATCCTATTAGCATAATAGAAAAAAGGGGTCCTCACATTGCGTATTCCACCGTAGTCCGGGTATCAGGAATGCGGAATGAGAAATTCAGAATTTCACGACAAAAAGTCTAATAAATCACAGTATCGAAACTTTAGCACTGTATTTGTTTCACGCACTCGCGATGTGTGGCGGAGGGAGCGCGGCACGTCCGAGCGGCTCGGCGGTCCGACGTGGAATGACTGGCTGGATAGCAGCCGCGGTCCCTCAGGTGCCGCGTTAGGCTGGCTTACACTTCTCTAGGAGACACATTATCTGGAAAAGATCGCTTTGAGCAATAAGGTCACTAATTAGGACAATAATTTTAAGTTTTGTATGTTTCTTTTTGTTTTCTCCGGTTTTTTTGGTGTTATAATAAAGTGTATTCTATCTATCTATCTATTCTACACAATAATATTATATTGCTACCTTTTATGGTCTGTTTTTGATGGTGGACTATTACCATTTTCCGTGGAAGGACCTCGGCGCCCACTACGATGTAGCTGCCCAAGTGAAAAAAACTCTCCTTAACGAATTACTTCTGTGGTGGAGTCACTACCCTCAGTCATGAAGAAATAATTCTCAAAGAGCGCAATCATTGTATAATCATATTACTGTAATTAAAACAGACAGTTTAATTGATTTGTTGGTAAATATATAACTATTTTAAAGCTGACCCAGTATAATCAATTTAATTCTTAGCATTAATTTATGATATATCTTTTTCGAAATTCAGATAGAGAAGCTTTTTATTTAAATAGTATTTTAATACTAAGTTTGATAGGCAAAGTTTTAATAGTAAATAAGATAGAACTTAAAACACAGTATTTAATCAATTACAAACCTATTTATGTAGGCGCCCTTCCAACTGTCAGTACATCCAGCCATTTGGCTTCAGATTGATGTTCGTAATCAGGATCTGTAAACCTGTGTCGTCTAATGACGGTGCTAGTGCGATAAGGATTTCAGGCTTTTCGAGACTGACATAGAACTGAGATGCCTTGCTAAATTATTTTGATACATTTCGATCTTAGCCAAAAAGCTGACTTAATTTGCTAAGGATGATTCCTAGCAAATTAAACACAAGGCAGTTAGGAATTTGTTTGAGAAAGTTTTAGGCTGGTTCTATGTTAAAAATACTCTTGTGTTTCAGTAATTATAGCGCCACATTTGAAATACATAAATATTGCCCTACGTATTAATACCTCGAAAACTCATTCCTGGCATCTAGGACATGTTTGTGGCGGGTGAATTGTATTGTTTAATTGTGGTGACGTAAATATGTAACGTGTATAACAAACGGTCTAGTTAGTAACTTGGCTAAAAGTTTGTGTGTGTGTGTATGTGTCTATATACATACAGATAGAATAGAATAGAATATAACTTTAATGTACACCATAAAAACACAAAAAATACAAAACAGAAATAAACATACTCAAATTAAAATGTTGCACATTGGGCGGCCTTATCGCCTTAGGCGATTTCTTCGATAGTAGTATCATGGGGCGTAATCACGGGACGTCGCTGGCAAAAAAAAGATTTATTACACAAATTACAATTACAGTTTTTTTTTTACTTAATAGGTCTTTTCGTTCCTAAAATGGTTATCTAAGGTCTGTTTTCGCTTTGTCCTGAAGGGCCCGTAGCTCAGCTAGCGGAGGCAATCGCATGCGATTATCAATGTTAAGCAAAGGTCGACGCGGTTAGTACGCGGATGGGTGACCGAAAAGTGGCATTCCATTAAGGGCGATTCCGTGGGTCGGATGAGTCGTTAAATTGTAGGTCCCGGCTGTTTGTCATAGTACGGCAGTCGTTAAGCCATGTCAGAGGCTCTTAGGGCAGCTTGATAAAGTCTTGATACCAGAGTCGGCCACTCTCATTCGATAAGAAGAAGAAGCTTTGTCCTGTTCATTACTATAATATGTCGATCCTGTCGACGAATTTCCCCGACAGCCCACTAATGTGGCTTGTTTGTACCACAAGATGGAGAGGCGTTTTCGTTTGAATTCATTTACATAGTTTCTGTAATAGGGTTTGGGAAGGTGTTTTATTCGTGGCCTCAAGGCTGGTTAACAGAATGTCTTTTGGATTACGCGTGAAAGCCTAGGTGGAGAATAATTTTAATTATTTGGGACCAGCATTGTATAATAATAATAATAAGTTTTGTTTTAAGTAAGCGTATTTTAATAACTTTATAATGGTTCTTAATATTATGTAGAGTGTATCCATAATACCCATTGTAAAAGAAAAAAAAATAAAGCGACACGTGTGCTTTTAGGCATTAAAAAAAAACGTTTGAATTATGTGAACTCTAACTTTAGACATTGTGAAATAATAATCTACAAAAGCAATAAAAAAGTATTGTTTTCACCTCATTATGTTAATACAATTTATCTGTAATTTCAAACAACTTAATTTCTTCGAATCATGATATTCTCAAACATAAATAAAACGTTTTCATAACTCAGATGAAAATGGTTTCTACCATTCGTGTTAATTAATGTTTTAAATAAACAAAGTTAATTAGATTTCTCGCAAATAACGGGTTTCCTGATTATTAAGTTTGCTCTTAGTATGAAGTAGAATATTTCAAATCATTTATTTTTATAATGAGTTTGTAAAACACTTTTACGGCCTCTGACATAACTTAACTATCACCGTACTGTAAAAAAATAAGGAACTTACACTACAATCTAACATAATACCCAAACTTCTCTATGCATTCCACTCACAAAAAAAAGGCTCAAATTGAATGTATCTAATAACCAATCAAAATCATTTATTTCAGATCTTTTTGGTCATTAGCAGGTTTAAAAATCGAATTCGAATATGTCTGTTAAGGTAGCTACGAAGAATATGATATGAAAAAAAAAAAAACAACGAATCCATATTTTTCGTTTGTTAGTAATATACATAATCTTAGGTAATTAGTGTGTAGGGCTTCCCTTTCAATCCGTTACACGTCAATTAGTTAATTGAATTGAATAAATTAATTATTTCCATTGTTTGTTGATTGAGCTAACTAGACGAACGAAGTGTTATTGTATTAACACACCGACAACAAATATTACAGATTTCAATGAGAATATTTATAGGATTGTAAGTTTAAATAATTTGATAGATTCTTTATTCCCAATTCTGAGTTTGAAGTCAGAAGTAAAAATGAAAATGAATTATTTATTAACTTTTTAGTGACACTTAAAGTCGGTTTTTGTTTTTTTTTAAATAAATTTTATTATGTATCTTTTTATCTAGCAAATGAACCTGCAGGGCGTTGCTAGCATGTATATGCAATTTGACTGAACTGTGAATGATGTTCATAATGTACAAAACTTCGTTTTAATACGTGTTTGCACTTTTTTAATAATTATAAATAATAACCTATAATTGTAAGGAATTCAATATATCTACAATGATTCTCAAAGAAATATCTCAAGCACCGAAGTAATTATAACCACTCAATCATTTCAATGTTAATTACATAATTATAACAGAACTAAGTGCCATTAAGATAATGAGTACTTGAATACACTCAGTATATTTCGAGAGTAATTTAGAGGTTCTTTTCAGCTGAGTTTCTCAATAAAGTTATACTTTATGGCCTAGAGGTACTTGAGTTGTATAGACAAAACATAGACAATGTAAAGGAAATATAACTAAGGCACAGGCAAATGTTTTTTTTTTTTGTTATTTTTAACACGGAAAAGGCTCACAATTAAAAAAAGTTTGACTACAGTCAGGCAGGCTGTAGTCAAACGTAAACCTATCCCACGTAAAAAAAAAAACTACAGGCTGCCTGATGTTAAACAATATTGTAGTCTAAGATGTAGCACGCTTAAAATTATAATTTCAGTAGTTGCGTGTTCTGGACGGGAATTGTGGAACGCATTTCATTTTAGGCGCTTCCAAGGGTTGGTTAACATGTTAAATTGTAGGTCTTACTGTACTTACTTTTGTACTTACCTATTTTTTTATTACTTTATTCAAACTACATACATATGTCAGTCATAATTATTGCTTAAGAGTATAACACATACGTGTTAAGGAAATTTCGTCATAATGGATCCATTAGAAGTGATGTCTATGATTTAAAATCTGCCTTCGTTGTTCTAGTTTCAAGTCTTTGCAAATTTGTTTTTGTGTGAAAGTAAATTGGAACGTCTGTAAGTTGTATAATATCTGAAGTAGATTTATATATATTTTACGGATATCATTTGTTTGGAATATGTGTATGTGGTTAATATTTGCAAATAAATACATAAGTAAAAGACACATTTTATACGGTAAGCTAGGTATATGTCTAAAACTTTTTATGACGTCAAATATACATATACATTATATTATACATGTATCTTCTTTACCTGTAACACAATTATAGCTAACCAATTATTAGCATATCAATATATTGCTTATAATCACACACTTGGTAATGATATGAAATGCCTATTAGTCCATATAATAAGTTTTCTACTTAAGTTTATAGAACCTACGTACCTAGTTGACATCGAGTGACGCAGGTAGCTAGGTTCTAATTCCAAAGTTCTAAGCTAGGCCTCATTAGCGTCTACTTTAGGGCATGGGCCTACTATAAAACTTAAGAAAATAGTTGATAACAAAAGTATACAAAATACTAATACTTCATTACCTATATAAAATGTCATACGCTAAGGACTCACGGAGCAGTTTTTTTCCGCGCCCGCCGCGGTGGCGGGCCCGCAGCCTTTGTAGAATACAGATATGTATGTAAAAAATTCAAGCACATTTCATGACGCTTTTTACGCCCGCGGCGATTGCGATTGTTCGCGGCTCCCGCCGCTCCCGCGGGCGGGCGCCGCTCGCGGCACCGCAGTTGCGGCGGGTTCCATCCGCGCGCTCTGCGATCAGCGTCCGGCGAAGGTCCTTCTTGCGATAATCGACCGCCAGGTTTGCGGGCGATAATCGTAGCCGCGGCGGCTGCTGCGCCACACAAAACTCCGGCTACGTGAGTTTTGAAAATTAAACGCGATTGTGCTACCACGGCGGGTGCTGTAACCTTTTTAAAAGCTAAACCTACTTATTTTAACTAGGTAGATAGTAAATGAAAGAAAGCTACTGAGAATGATAAGGTTATTTAATAAGAATACTTTGGAGAAGGTAGATAATATACAATAGGATCAACGCAGTGCCTGAAGGGCTAACTAGATTTACAGAATTTAGGTGGTAGAACAATAAATGGGCGCCTTAGTTACAGAATGCCAGCTAGATCAGCAGTAGATGCTATTCAGGGTGGGTTTCGAGCCTACATACTAGTTTTGCAACCATAAATCAATTAATTTGTTAAGGGACAATACATTAAAATTTTGAATGTGGGTAGGCTCGGCCTACCCACTGTTACCCTGAGATACAGATGGCCCGAAGCCAGGTGCTGCTGCAGCGGCGCAGGGGGTTGTTTAGGCAACCCTCAGGCTGCGGAGCTGACCAGCAGACCGTCGGGTGTAGTGTAGTGTAGCGAAGGTGGAGGCACCCTCGCTTGAGTTTCAGAGGTGGTATAAAAAAACCCTGTGAGCAAGGAATAAATCATTGATCACAGTTTTCCAGGTGAAATATAGATTAATTGAAGGTTTATGGTACAAGCTACTTACCCGAGAAGGGGTTTTACAGAAGTTCCGTAGGTAGTTATAAAAATATGTGAGTATGCAGATTAGAGGCTTTCAGCAGCCAGCTGGAACAAGGTTCCGTCGACACAAAGACCCTGTGAGCAAGGAGAACAACTGATCACGGTGTGCACTGATGAACAAAGGTGAAAGATAGAAGCCTACGGATGGTAGACTTACCGGCAGAGGGTTTCAAAGATCGCGCACTTCTATATGTAAATTTTACTATTAGCACTTGGGGTTCAGTCTCCCCGGCGAGTCAAACGAGTAAGGAAGGACAAGCGACTGGTCTCCAGCGAATCTTCTGAGCCAAGAAAGAACTGGAAGCCCCGCCGGCTGGTGCCGGCGGGCTGGTGGTTGCAATGACCATGCCGAATCGACTTGGGCCAGAAGGTGACAATGACAGCTAACTGACATTAGGATTGTTTGACTTTTTACATTTTCTGGCATCGCACGACTTGCGCATTAAGCCAGAAAATGAAAAAACCTAAGGATGCAGAATCCAACGGTTACAGTATCCCGCGAACCAGGGAAGAATTCACGTTAGGGAATTCACGGCTGCCCCAGCCGCATATTACAGAGAAAACCAGGTCATGAAAACAAAACAGCAGAAAAACAAAAATAACAACAGACTACAAACCATTATCTGTTTGACAAGATGTGTTTACAAGACTTGGAAGAGACGACTTTAAAAAAAAATACCATAGGTACCATACCTAATCGAAAAATAGACATCTGAATAGATGACAAATCAATACAAATACCATTATCATATACTACATATTTAAAAAGATATGTGCAAGAGTTTATTCATTGTTGTTACCCATATAATCCCATGTAACAATACTAATACATAATGATAACTATCTTCATATAATTCATTATTGGGAGAGACAGAGACCCACCATATTTGTATAGGTAACCACTGGATATAACGCAAGTGTACTATGTAAATTTCTGAGTTCCTCCCTTCCAACATGTTATAAGATAAACTAATAAATTCATTATTGAGAGAGACAGAGACCCACCATATTTTTACAGTTAACCACTGGATAAACCAAGTGTACTATGTAAATTTCTGAGTTCCTCCCTTCCAACATGTTATAAGATAAACTAATATACTAATCCCCGAAATATGTTCTCCATCACCACTTTATGTGTAGCAATGGGCCTTAAAAGATTGTGTTTATAGCTTATTTATAGTGTTCACAAAACTGCACTTTTTTAAGATTGTGTTTTAGCTTATTTATAGTGTCCACAAAACTGCACTTTTTAGTCTGCGAGTGAGCTTATTTTTCCTAGAGTCCGCGAGCTGCTCTGAATTTATAGGCGTGTTATTAGCTTATTTATTTTTAAAAAGAGTTCACGTTACTGCTCTTTTAATAGTTAATGGCCCTGCCAATGATGTAATATACTAAACTCAAGTATGATATTATATATATGTTATACATTCAAATGTAAAATAATATCTCTTCCGTATCTGTATTTTCTTTAAGTTAATAAGAGTGATGTAAGCAACTACATTGAAGTTTGAAATATAGCAAGTTAAAATAAAAAAAAATTTAAGTGCTGAATATACAGAAAAGAAAAAAACTGGTATAACGCCAATAGCGCAACCAATGGTTCGGTAAGATCCGAAGTGAGGAAAAACAAGAAGTTATTCAGCTACAAAAATTATAGTGACTCTAAGTTATGTTTGCAATGAAGGATAAGAAACAATGAAAATAGTGAATTGATATATTATATGATAGTAATAAATAAGAAGTTGGGGAATTATTAAGTTGGGTTAGGATGTGTGGATTATGTGGAAGGAAGAGGAGGTAGTTGGATACTGTGGTTCTTTGAGGAAGTGGAAAAAGGGGACAAAACCACAATAGCTCGAGCAGCTCGTGGGCGCGTCCAACGTATCTACCTAATTTATTACCCACGGCAATAACTAGATAGACCTCTGAGCGTTGGTTGGGAATTATTAAGTTGGGTTAGGATGTGTGTATTATGTGGAAGGAAGAGGAGGTAATTGGATACTGTGGTTTTTTGAGGAAGTGGAAAAAGGGACAAAACCACAATAGCTCGAGCAGCTCGTGGGCGCGTCCAACGTATCTACCTAATCTATTACCCACGGCAATAACTAGATAGACCTCTGAGCGTTTGAGAACGCTAAAGTAACAACATTAGTGTCGCACAGCGAAAAGTAGCAGTGGTAGAAATTGCTACTAGATGTTTCTAGCCACAACTGTAGGTTGTGTGAAACAAGTTCAGCGAAGAGCAGCAATGGCAGAAATTGCTTCTAGGTAGATGTTTCTAGCCACAACTGTAGGTTGTGAGAAACAAGTTTAGAGCCGACGTCTCTTGACGTGGAAGGGTTAAAGTTCGACCTAAAATAACTACAATCTATAGCCGTTATCCAAGTTACTGGGCAAGTGCAGTGACTTGTTTGGGTAATAAAAATGCTTCCAATAGGTAAGCCTTAAGAAGTGCGTGACTTAACGTCACTAAGAGTACCCTTTGTTTAGGAGACCAAGTTAAGATGAGAAGTGTCAATTTATAGTTTTAAGATCTTTAATGTGCCAGGTACCTGCATCTCTACCTTGTGTATCCACCAACTCATATACCAGAGGTGATTTCTTCGCCGCCACCGTGCACTTTACATATTTCGGTGCGAGCTTCGCGGAGAAGAAACGATCTTTGACACTTAGTGGAAAGTGACGCTTCCAAACGGTTTGTCCCACTGTAAGTTCGGTGTGTCTACGACGAGCATTGTAGTATTGCGTGTTTTTGGCATGCGCCTTCACCAATTCCTCGCGGACTCTCCTGAATATACCTGTCAGCTCTCCTAAATTACGCGCATGATCATCGCGATTCGGGAAAGTCAGATCGGTCAAATCCAGGGGAGCAGAGTCGTAAAGGCTGCCCGACGCTACAGCTTCGCGCCCGTGCACCAGCAGGAAAGGGGTAAACCCAGTTGCGTCGCTGACAGAAGTGTTGATGGCGAATTCAATATGAGGTAGGAACAAGTCCCACTCTCTGTGGTCGTCCTTAATAAGGGCAGAGATAGCAGTTACGATAGTACGATTTTGCCTCTCGACAGGATTTACCTGGGGGCAATATCGTGGAGTCAGATGTATCTGTGGGATGCTGTATTTTTGAAAGAGCGCTTGAATCTCGTGTCCCGTAAACTGAGTACCATTATCAGAGATTATTGTTTGCGGAATTCCATGTTTCATAAATACATCATTCTCCAGATGTTTGATGATATTAGCCGCCGTAGCCCGTCGTAAAGGAAAGAGCATGACGTACTTGGAGAAGCAGCACATCACAACGAGTAAGTGATTGAAGCGGTTCCTAGAGACCGGGAAAGGACCGACTAGGTCTAAACTTAGAGTTTGGAAGGGTCTTGTGCATTGTTTAGGGCAACCCATAAGACCTGGAGTAGTACGAGCCGGAATTTTATGAGCCAGACAAGTGTCGCAGTTCCGAACAAAGTCAGCTACATCCTTGATAAGTCCTGGCCAATAGTATGCCAGGGAGATCTTCTTAAAAGTTTTCTGAATTCCCAGATGCGCGGAAGTAGGCAAGCAGTGAAGCTCCTCCAGTATCGCTTTCCTGCGAGGCTGCGGTATCACTTCTTTCCATTGGAAATTCTTCACCAAAAACCGGAAAAAACCGCTCCGGGAGTCGTTAGCGAGTCTTCGAATCTACTTCCATAGTTTCACAAACCTAAAAGTCATCAAATGTCACTACACACGCAAATTTGACGACTTTTTTGTTCTTTTTTTTAATAAAACTATAAGTCTTAGAAAATATTATTTGAAATATTAGTTTATTAGTGGACGCCCTCGGCTTCGCTCGCATTTTTTTGGGATAAAAGTAGCCCATGACGTTTTTAAGACCTCATGCTACGTACATACCAATAATCATGATGATCCGTTCAGCAGTTTTTGCGTTATGAGCGTTTAAACAAAATGACAAAAAATTCTAAAAACTGCCGAAACGTGATCTGTTATGGATTTAAGGTATAAGAAAGTATTTTTTTTTAATATCTTTTATGTTTAGATTTTTGACTCTTGATCTATTTTTTTTAATCTCAACGCTTGATATTATTTATGCTCCATGAATAAATCAAGTTGTTCACATATATCAAAATTAGGCATTCAGAGAAAACCAATTCCATAATGTTTTTCTTTTCACAGTAGTCCCTTTGACCTGCCCTTCACCTTGATTGACAGGTAATCATGGCACCACGACTATGTTTAATAAAATAAAAATATATTTAATTCAAATTTAATTAAGTACCTCAGGTAAGTACCTACTTGCTTGCTTAAACGGCGGTTGACAAGGCGTGAGTATAAATTATTCATAAGAAGTAACACTGACGCAAATCGACTGTTTAATTAATAAATAAGTAACTCGGTCTCGAATAAAGGTGACTTTGGTAAGTGGTATTTATTTAAATTTAATATTAAGTCTCTTTTCAAAGGTTCTAAGGTGGTGAAAATACTCTTTACACTAGATACGTGCAATTTTGTATATTCTGTTGTTTCTGGATTTTGTATATTATTTTATTGATAAAACTGATGTACAAAATTTTGCCATTTAAAAAGATAGAATATGTAGGACACATAACGTTTCTTTCTTAACTTTTATTTAACCGAAATTAGATGAGAGATACATAACTTTCAAACCAATCATACAAGCTTAAAAGCTTGTTATATAATTTGCATTTTGATAAAATGCCATATCAAAACCGTCTGAAAAGTTAAATTAACCCAACTGTGGATACATAGAAAAGTTACGCCTGAAGCCTAAAATCTACGCAAAAAATATAACACTGAAATGAACAGTTGGGGGCTGTCACCATACACCGGGGATGAAAAATGAAAAAATAGGGCAATGTTTGCTTAAAATTTAGTATACATACACAGAACCCGATACGTAAGTTTACTGATTTAAAAAAAAACTATATATACTATATATTTAATAGCAATACCTTGAGTTTATATATATTGATTGAGTAATTTAATTAAGTACTATTTAAGTAATTTCATAGCCGAAGCTGTAAGACATAGTACGGCAGCTGTTAAGCTATGTCAGATGCACTTGGAGTGGTTTATAATCTCTTGGGCACTCTCATATGAAAAGAAATACAACCTTAAATAATATCTATCAGTTTTATTACAAAACGTGGTTTAAATATTAGTCTAGAACTTTGAAAAAAAGTCGGTTCTTGTTGTTCAAACATCACATACAAACAATCAAAATGTCAAATGAGAACGTTAAATTATCATTGGTAATATTTTGATTGTTTGATAACCTATTATGACAGTAGACAAAGAAATTTCGATCAACAAAAACGGACTTGGTATTTTCAAAGTCCCGGACTAATAGTTAAACCAAGTTTTGTAATAAGGCCCTAAGTGTTATCAATATACTATTTCTGTCCAGTGGAATGTGATTTGCTGGATAATTGAGTTTAAGTAACTTTTAACCAAGTGCCAGCTATTTAGGTCGATAATTGTAGGTTGTGTATGTTTTGTGGTAATTTTAAAACTTACTTTACTTTCATCAAACATCTAATAGTGTTTGGTCCCGGCTGCTTGTCCAGTACGACTGTCGTTAAGCCATGTCAGAGGCCCTTAGGGCGGCTCAATAAAATTTCGACACCAGAGTGGGCCACTCTCATTTGATAAGAAGAAAATAGTGCTTGTAAAAGAAATTTCTTCAATTTTTCTTTATGTTGTATATTACGTTTCTTATCTGTATTGATTATTATCTGTGACAATAGCAAACTATACCTATATTTTATTTATCTTGGATATTTCCTGAACAAACATTCCTTGGGGAAGAAAGTATGATTAGGTGTAAAAGTTTGGCCACTTTTTGGAGGTCAGCCTGGAAATATACTTTATTGTACAGTTTTGTAGTTTTATACAGTATTTTTTAGTAAGGTTTCATTAGTATTAATTCCTAGATATAATAACTAAAATAAATAATATTTGATTGCATACTAGATTATACTATGAAAGATTTTGATTACATTGGAAATATTTGGCTAATTTCTTGTATGAAATTAAACATATGATGCTGAAAGTGCATTTATTATACAAGTATACATTACACGAGACTGCCAGTCAGTAATAAAAAAAAAACAATATCTCATATTGTTATGCTTACAGAACCATATTAATTTGAATTATCAACTGACTTTCTCATTCCAGATCGTCATAAAATTATTATGTGTTTCGAGAAGCCAAACAGTAACAGCTCAATCGAATTCAAGTAAATTTTTTGTTAAAATTGCCACCATGCCTGCGATTAAAAAGAGAAAATATACAGGTAAATGGAGTAAAAGACGGCTGCCGCTTACCCTGCGTTTATGTGGTGATAATCAGCATGGTCACGCGATAGGTAGTACCACCGTTTCTAGAAAGTGATTTGCTTATTTTGTTCACAATAAAAGCCAACCCAAAAAAAAAAACAATAAAAAGTACCTATACCTCAAAGAAAAAAAGTGTAAGCCAATACTAAAATAAAGTTTTTTTTTTACAAGAAATGGGTTTGCTCTTGACCGTAATTTGCCTGATGGTAAGCAATCATTACGGTCTAGGATGGAACGTGCTTACCCAGTAAGAACCGATTCACTCTCGCTTTGAAGATCGCAAGGTAAGATAAGAAATAAGACTTGTTTCATTAAATAGTAATATAAGTGCACTTACCATCTTCGACTTTTTGCTAGTTATTACTGCATTCTGGTATTTAATATTTCTCTTTACTACCAAAGCGTTTTTGCAAGCTACATTTCAATAGTAAAGGAACATAACATCTATGTTCATTGTTAATAAAAAGTTTTTACCTGAATCATCAAATACGTGCATTACTATAATATTACTTATTTTTTATACTGTGTGTCATAGTAAAGGCACCTTGATAAACTCTTGACACCAGAGTTGGCCACTTTCATTCGATAAGAAGAAGAAGAAATTAGTTTTCTTGAGTTTCTAGTTCTTTAAGTACCAACCAAACGACTTTTTACAAAAATGGTGCCCCTAAAGCAATAATTGGCCACAAATAATGGGAAACCTGTAAGAGCACGAACTAAATTGAAAACGTGATGTTTTGCTTCGAAATTATAGCCAGTGTTTGTTTAGTACGGACCTCGTTTCTATCGACCATCGGGGTTAGAGCTGACAAGTATATGGATGGGTGGGCGTGCATTATGCAGTTTAATGTAGGAGGAAATTGTTTTTTTCAACTTCATTCTTATATAAGTTTACATTCGTAGTAAGCTAAAAAAAAAAAAAAGTAAAGTGTGTTCCTTCCTAACTCCATATTCCAGAAAGAAACGACACTTTAAATTGATTGAATGATTTGTATATTCATTTACGAGAGGGTTACAGCGTTTTAATTGTGCTCGCAAAACTGACGTGCATTCGCCGTGGGACGCTAGGACACACTGCCGCTCGCGACCGAGCGAAAGCGATTTAATAACTCGTTTTGTGAAACAATAGGCTGGGCCCGCGGCACAGGTTTGTGCGCGTGCCCATAGCACTCACGCGGCATACAAGCGTTGTTCGTCGGTTTTGCTTGCTTACAAAAATATAAATAATTAATTTTTGTTAAATACAAAATTGGTTGCTACAGTACTCCCCCGCTGAGACCGAAGGTCACGAAGGTCGATAGTAATCTGTGAAGCGAACTGTACGTCCAGATCTGGTCTTCTTTTCTGGTTTAGCCATCTGTGTGGGTCTGGTCTCATCAATCTTCACAGGAACTGATTTGGTAGGAGTCTGTTCCGGTCTTGTTTGTTCTGAGTCATATGACATAATATGTGCTGGTTTCAGACGATCTATTGAAACGGTAGACTCTCTGCCATTGATAGAAATTTTAAATGTTCTGCTTTTCCTTTCTATCACTTTGTAGGGACCTGTATATGGCGGTTCCAGCGAGCGTCTCGATGCATCTTGCCGAAGAAAGACATATTCTGCTGCAGCGAGATCTTTTGGTACATAAAATGGCTTCCTTCCGTGTCTACTTGCAGGTTCTGGAGACAACCGGGCCATGTGGAGTCGGAGTCGAGACACGAAGTTGGTTATGTCATGAGATGTCTTGTCAGGTACGAAGAACTCTCCAGGCAGTCTAAGTGTTTCGCCGTAGACGAGCTCAGCTGCTGAAGCTTTAATATCTTCTTTCCAGGCTGTACGGATACCCAAGAGTACGAGTGGTAGCGCCTCGGTCCATCCGGAATTCTGATGGCACATGATTGCAGCCTTCATTTGACGATGCAGGCGCTCTACCATACCATTGCACGCAGGATGATATGCTGTAGTAGGGCGATGTTGTGCCCCCAAGATGGTCGTCAGGTTACGGAAGAGTTCACACTGGAACTGTGTTCCTCGGTCGGTGATGATACGATGTGGTGTTCCAAAGCGAGACACCCAGCCAGCGATGAAGGCGCGGGCACATGTCTCCGCAGTGATGTCTGGAAGTGGATATGCCTCAGGCCAACGCGTGAAACGGTCGATGACAGTGAGACAGTACCTGTAACCACATGAAATTGGTAAAGGGCCCACAATATCCATGTGGATAGTGGAAAAACGTTGAGAAGGGAGAGGGAAATCAGAAGTAGGTGATTGAGTATGCCGGTATACTTTGCATGTTTGGCATTCTGTGCATTCTTTGGCCCATTGTCGGCAATCTTTTTGTGCTCCAGGCCAAATGAATCTCTGGGTGACTAGTTTTGCTGTCGCTTTTGCGCCTGGATGACTCAATCGATGAAGTGCTTCAAAGACCAGTTTTCGGTAAGCAGGTGTCACGTACGGTCGTGGGTTTGGAGTGGAAACATCGCAAAAGACAAATATTTCGGAATCCGGTGCTTTGATTTTCTGAAGCTTGAGTGCTGAACCTCTCTGTAGTAGTTCTTTGAGTTCTGGATCGGTATCTTGTGCCTTGGTGAGTGCTTGGTAGTCCAGTGTTTGAGTGCCAATTTCTTCTATCCGAGAAAGCGCGTCCGCTACGCCATTTTGGCTTCCTTTGACGTACTGTATGTCTGTTGTGAATTGTGATATGTAGTCTAAGTACCGAAATTGCCGGGGAGAACATTTCTCGCGGTTATGGGAAAAGACAAATGTCAGCGGTTTATGATCTGTATAAACCGTGAATGGTCTTGCTTCTACCATATGTCGAAAGTGGCGAATTGCATCGTAGATTGCCAGTAGTTCGCGATCGTAGGGACTATACTTCTTTTGTGCTGGATTTAGGCGTCGCGAAAAGAACGCGAGTGGTTGCCAACTATCGTCGCATTTCTGTTGAAGTACTGCTCCTATCGATGAGTCCGATGCATCCGTAAACACAGCTAACTGCGCATCTGGTTTAGGGTGCGCAAGTAGAACTGCATTTGATAGGCTAGTCTTGCACGCGTTGAAAGCTTGTAACATCTCTGGGGTCATTGTTATGGTTTGTGATCCTCTTGTTTTAGATCCAGATAGCACGACATTGAGAGGTGCTTGGAATTCTGCTGCTCCTGGTATGAATCGGCGGTAGAAGTTGTACATACCGAGGAATCTGCGTACTTCCTTCACAGTTGTTGGAGTAGGGTAGTCTTGGATAGCCTGTACTTTGTCTGAAAGTGGCTTGATACCCGCTGCACTGACTTCGTGCCCAAGAAAAATTATCTGGGTCTTCCCAAACTCGCATTTAGCGGTATTTATGAGCATACCGTAGTCTGCCAAGCGCTGGAAAAGCTGTCGCAAGTGCTGGTAGTGAAGGTCTTCGTTTTCAGAGGCGATTAAAATGTCATCTAAGAATCCGTAGCAAAATGGGAGATCCTTGAGCATTTCATCCACAAACCTCTGGAACGTCTGCGCTGCGTTTCGTAATCCGAAGGTCATGTATGGAAATTCATATAGACCGAATGGCGTGGTGATGGCTGCTTTCGGTATATCTTCTGCGTGCACAGGTATTTGGTTGTAGGCCTTGACCAAATCAATTTTTGAAAATATTGTGGCACCTGCCAGTTGTTGTGAAAAATCCTGAATGTGACGTATTGGGTACTTATCCGGAACAGTACGCGCGTTGAGTGCGCGGTAGTCACCGCATGGACGCCAACCATTGTCCTTCTTGGGTGCGAGGTGAAGTGGGGATGCCCATGAACTTTCAGATCTGCGCGCGGTTCCATTGACTAACATCTCTTCGAATTCCTTCTTGGCGATTATCAGTCTGTCTGGTGGAAGTCTTCTAGGGCGACTAGATACAGGTGGACCTGGCGTTGTGCGAATGTGGTGTTCCGTACCATGCTTAACCTCCTTCCGGGTTCCAGCTGGACATGTGATAGCAGGGTACTCACGTAAGATTTGGTGGTACGCAGTGTCACCGGCTACGGCTTTGATTGATGAGATTGCATCATGTAGCTTGACAGGTGCGCCGGTAGTTGATAGTGTTGTAAGTCCATCTATTAATCGATTATTCCTCACGTCAACTAATAATCCATAAAACCTGAGGAAATCAGCACCTATGATTGGCTTAGACACGTCCGCTATTACAAAACGCCAACTATAAGTACGTCGTAGTCCCAGATCCAGTTGCAGGTGGATCCAGCCGTAGGTTGAGATCGTGGATCCATTCGCGGCAAATAGTTGATAATTTGTCTTGGTACGACTTTGTTTGATAAGTGACCGTGGATACGCACACACCTCTGAGCCCGAATCCATTAGGTATGGAACTTTAGATTGTCGTTCAGTAATAAATAAGCGGACTGTTTTATGCAGGCAGTCGTTAGCCGCTACTTCCGGCTGCCGCTTGCGTTTCCCTGAACGGCGAAATTGCATGGGGTAGTACATCTAGTAGCATGTTCACCAAATTTATTATGATACCAGCATATATCAGGGTTATGACTTTTGGGACGTGAGCGACTGCGTCTGCGCTGCCTGTTGTTGTGTGTATTGGAATCACCGTACTTACGTGACCGGGTCAACTGTTCTTTTAGCGATGAAACTTCCAGGGAAAGTTCACTCAACTGCTTCATCATACCCGCCACTGTGTCTGTCGACGCCACGATGTTTGCCGGAGGCATAGGTACAATATCATAAACCCTATCCGCTAAGTCGGCTATGGTCTCCAATGGTGTATCTGTCTGCGAGGCTATGACTGTCTGAATGTTGTGCGGCAAACGGCTACTCCACAAAGTGCGCAGGAATGTGTCCGGTACGGTTGGGCCTGCTAACGTTTGAAGGTGCCGTAAAAATTGTGAAGGCTTACGGTCACCTAGTTCTTCATGCGTCAGCAGCTGCTTTACCTTCTTTTCTTGAGATTCCGATAGGCGTTTGATTAATTCGGTTTTTAATTTCAGGTACTTATTTTCCGCTGGTGGGGCCACTATCACGTCTTTGACTTCTGCTGCATACTGTTGGTCGAGCTGCGATATAACGTGATAAAACTTTGTTGTATCTGACGTGATACCGGAGATGAGGAATTGGCCTTCAATTTGTGCGAACCACAGCGTAGGTTCCTCGGGCCAAAATGGCGGTATCTTCACTCCTACCTTGAAAATGCTAACCGCACCGTCGCTTTGTTCTCGGCTCCCGCTTTGACTATTCATCTTCAATTCAATCCTGTTCTCTCTATTTATCCAAACGTCGGTGGTCACCACTATCGTGTGTTCCTTCCTAACTCCATATTCCAGAAAGAAACGACACTTTAAATTGATTGAATGATTTGTATATTCATTTACGAGAGGGTTACAGCGTTTTAATTGTGCTCGCAAAACTGACGTGCATTCGCCGTGGGACGCTAGGACACACTGCCGCTCGCGACCGAGCGAAAGCGATTTAATAACTCGTTTTGTGAAACAATAGGCTGGGCCCGCGGCACAGGTTTGTGCGCGTGCCCATAGCACTCACGCGGCATACAAGCGTTGTTCGTCGGTTTTGCTTGCTTACAAAAATATAAATAATTAATTTTTGTTAAATACAAAATTGGTTGCTACAGTAAGCTAACAGATACCATACTTTTGTTTCTTTGTTTTGTATGTGTATCTATATTTTAACTCTCAGACAATAATAACGTTTTAAAATACATCTTGTTATTGTAAACTTCTTAAGTTAATTGTAATTATAAAATTAAAATAATCAGTTTACTACCGTCGTGATAATGTCTAACCAGATATCTGCAATTTTTTTCTTAAAGGATATTTTTGTCCTATCACCATTTCACATGATAATATTGAACTAGGTAACAGAACTTTGTCAAACAATAGACAGCTGTTAATACCCAAATACAATTTCAAATTCTTCCTTTAGGAAACATAATTATGGGAAATGCCATTTGCACCATACTACCCCATAAGGGCACTCGACTGTAATTTCAGTTTACTTTGATGTCATCATTGATATGGCTAGAGATTCTTCCATAACAGAAGAAGCTAGATAATTAACATTTCTTACAACTTTTACTTACTTATTACTTTTTCTTTACTTTAAGATAACAAAATCCGTGGACATATGTCATTTTTGGAAGGACTTGGGCCCTTACCACGGTTTATCTTCCCAAGAGAACTCCCCTAACAAATTCATTCTGCAGAGGAATCACGATCCTCACCCATGAGGAAATACGCCTTAAAAAGAGAGAGACCAGCTTTACTAATCTTATTTTCATGAATTTTAAATTTAGCTTTGAAATAAGAAGTAATGGCTCTTTTATTATTGAATAGTTTTTTCTCAAATAGACGTTTACGTAATTTGAGGTAATTTGTGACTATTATTGATATAGCAATAATCTATCAAGTACTACTAAATTGGCCTATAGTTGGAATTCAGTTTTAGTGTCTTTTATCTTTACTATTACTTTACTATAATATTATAAAGCTGAAAAGTTTGTTTGTTTGTTTAAATGCGCTAATCTCAGGAACTACTGGTGCGAATTGAAAAAATATTTTTGTGTTGAATAGAACATTTATCGAGGAAGGCTTTAAGCTATATAACATTATGCTGCAACTAATAGGAACGAAGAAACAATGGAAAATGTGTAAAAAACGGGGAAAATTATTCATCTTTGAGGGCTTCCGTTGCGTGCGCTACGAAAACGGATCAAGATATCAAAAAATGTGTAAAATAGAATTATTTCTCTTGAAATGATCTAACAAAATGTCCGCAACAGTATATGTCTATCTTTTAAGGTTAACTCACTAGATCCGTTTTTATGGTAATAACTCTTCCACGCGGACGAAGTCGCGCGCACCAGCTAGTGGATAATATTGTACCTAAGTACAAAGTAGGATCGACTTTTTAATTGACTTAGAGTTTCAATTGTACTTGTTTTTAAGCGACCGATTTTTTAGTTTAAATAACTCGTGTTGTGTTAGGTAAGTATTGTAGGTTATAATTATTTTACCTGTCACTGTCTGTTGAATCGTATTTTCTCTTGACTGAGGGTCGTGACTCTACTAAGTGACCAATTTTTTAGTTTAAATAACTCGTGTTGTGTTAGGTAAGTATTGTAGGTTATAATGTTTTTTGCCTGTCACTGTCTCTTGAATCGTATTTTCTCTTGACTGAGGGTCGTGACTCTCCCGCAGAATTAATTCGTTAGGGGAGTTTTCTTGGGCAAAAACATCGTGGTGGGCGCCCAGATCCTTCCACCTATCACTATAATGTGGTTTAATTCGGTTACTTAGTAACTACCTACCTACTGAGATGTCTGAGTATCTGATGCGAAAAATACACTTTCCCGGTCAAAGTACAGTGACACCCTATGTTTAGAATTTGAAAATCTTGTACTTCTCAATTTCCTTCCTTAAACAACATTTATAAATTATACAAAACATGCATACACTGTGATCTAATTTTATTGCCTCTAGAACTTAACTCAGTTCTTTCAATAACACATATCAATGTACAACATATACATATCACACGTACAATAAACAAAAGGTAAATTAACCTAAACAGTAAAAACCCAATACAGTTCAAGTAAAACTCGGACTCGATAAAATAATAAAGGCTCTATTCCTCAAGCAAAAAGCTCGAAGCTAACAAGCAGGTGTATAGCGAGATAATAAATCTAGTTTAAACCGTTCGTGTAGATTGTTCGCAGCGGTCGCTGGCACGTAAACTGGAGGGAATTATATATGGAAGGAACCGAGGAACATGAAGTTGGTAAAAAGAAGCTCTGATTAGAATGAAGTTTTTTTAACTAGAACAGGTTGGCACTTGTCCATAGTTTGCCTGATAGCAAGCAAAGGCTTTGGCCTAAGTTGGAGCTTGCTTACCCGATAAGAACCGATAAGTACGTACTTATCAGCACAATTGCACCGGAATATCCGCCTTATTGTGAATTCTGAGACGTAGGGTACAGTCTTAAGCCACTCGGAGGGTTTCTGGTATAGTTTTGTACTGCATGGGTTGATGAATGCAACCAAAGGACAAATTAAATGGTTGACGAATCACTACGACCCTTATTTTTATCATTAAAGACGTCAATCTGACAAAATCAATATGTCAAATCTGACGTGTCTGAGTAATGAAATTATTGAAGGTTATTTTGCCGGTGTGGCAAGAATGATGAGATAATTTAAACACTTACATATGTATCAAAGTACCTATATTGTGACTTGTCTCTTGTGAATGTGTATGTGTCCTAAATAAGATTAACATCTTAACTTATATACATAATGCTACGTGTGGTACGTGCTACTATGCAAACAGCATTTTATTTTCATATGCAGATAGATCGCATAGTTATCAACAATTATCAACAAAGGCACAGTTATCAACAATTTTCAAATTCTGAGTGACAGATAGAATTAAACAAGCAAAATTCAGGTGGCTAATGCTGTCATTATTTAAATAATTATAAATTCATATTAGGAAGCATTTATTGACTACGAACCACGAATGTACATATCTCTTATTGTAATGTATACCCATAGTAATAATTTATTCCTCGCATGAAACAACGTTTATAATCTAAGTATTTCATAACTCTACCACCTTAAAATAACTGAAAATTTCGCATGCACACTTGAAGGTTATAGTTTTATTTAGAACATTGTAATGAATCCATTTACGTATTATTAAGATTTACGAGGCAAGAAAGTTAATGACTTAAATTTTACTTGAAGTTTTATTAGAAAGTCAAGGTCGTTTGGTTTGATACCTTACGTAAATTACTTACTCATATTATATTTTTATTTTGTTTGTACTTAATAATTTTCTCTAAAATGTTTGAAAGAGCAACAAAGATTAATTTCAAAATGTTCATTAGAGCACACTAATATAATAAGAGCAAAAGTTTGTAAATGTGTTACTCAAATATTTGCGTTCAAATTGCATATTGAATTGTATATTGTGGTCCGCCATACGAATTCGAATCAACCAGCGATAACTTGTTTTTTAGCGTTTATATGAAATGTATTTTAAATCTAATAATGATTACCGTTTGTACTCAAAAGTAAGAAAACCATAACAATAAGACCACAAGACTAAAAAAGACGCAAGCGGAAGTAGGTTACGTGGCACCGGAAGCAGTGAATGTATGGCGGCACATTGTTAATAAGGGAGGGAGGGCACTTCCGGTCAGCTTTGAAAAGAGAATTATGGCAAGGCAGTGAGGTGGAAAAAAAACATGTAACGACCTTTTTGGAAGCTTGTTTATTGTATTGTTCTTTGTTTGAAATAAGAAAAATATAGAGCTTACATAACAGGCCCATTTGGTAATATATTGTCTTATATTTTAGTCAATGCCGAACACCTCCGACAATCAAATAAATTTAAACAAATTCCTAATGATATGAGTAATATGGAACGGGTAAACAAATTTTTTAACTAGTGGGTGCTCGCAGCTTTACTCGCATTAAGAAGTTAAACTTGCATCCCCTATTTATTTTCACCACTTTAAAGGTGGCATTTCCAAAATCCTTTCTTAGCGGATGCCTACGTCATAACATATACCTTCATTCCGAATTTCAGCCCAATCCGTCCAGTGGTTTGGGCTGTGCGTTGATAGATCACTATATCAGTCAGTCAGTCAATCAATCAGTCAGTCAGTCACCTTTGAGTTTTATATATTTAGATAAAAGAGTTAAAAATTTCGAATTGTGTGTGATTTTATAGCCTTCTTTGAAGTCCTTTGAAAATGTAATAGTATAATCTTTTTTTTTTTTTTTATATGTATAAATATTTTAGGACATATCACACAGCGCCATCTAACCCCATACTAAGCTTACGCTTGTATCATGGGGACTAGATAACGGATATAATACATATATACTTTTCTTTTGTAAATACATACTTATTATACATAGAAACGACCAGGCTCAACACAAGTAATTACAAGTTTTAAATATTCATAATTACTTGTGTTTTGCGGGAATCGAACCCGCACCCCTAGATTAGAAGGCAGAGCCACTACCAACTAAGCTAACGGAGCAGTCATTATTATTGCTATTCTAATTTATTTTATGTATCACGTGTAGTTTTGAGAGTAATGAATAAATAGTATCTGTCATATCGACCACATTTTACATGAATTAAGTAATGAATAAATTAAATAAATAAGTTTTCCGGGACATTGCACACAACGCCATCTAGCCCCACACTAAGCAAAAGTTTGTGTCGTGGGTACTAGATACCGGATATAAAACACTCCAAAGTTTTTTTCTATCTGCAAATTTCTGAGTCCAAGCATCGTATTGTTCGTCGTTCAATTTAGGGGACGTTGTCTAACATGCTTGTAAATAAATATACGGGGAAATGAAAGCGTTTTCCTCGACTTTTGGCTAAGCTTAAAGAGCTTTTTAGACGTTTGAGTACGGATAGACAGATTTTTTTCCAGTTTTCTTGGCATATCTAATGATTTTTATCATAATATGGCCTCTAAGACAAAACACATACCCTCAAATGATTTCTCCTTTAGAAGTGGAAAATCAATAACAACGATCTCAAATTGAAATAAACATAAAATAGCACTCACACAAATAGCATCCACACCATTTCACTTCCCATAAATAAACCCATCAACGGACACATAAAAAACATCAATAAAACACAAAATCTAATTGTAAATGTATTAAAAACAAATTTACTCTGAAGTGAACAGGGTTCTAGGTATCTGGGTGAGTGGTTTTTTAGAATTAATAAAAATATTGTTTTGTTGTTTTTTATCAGCATGTAACTTAGTTAAAGCGTACATTTATACATATGTAGATGGATGCATATGTCAATATTTAATTTCTTATCTAATTTGCGCACATTACATACATAATATTTTAGAGAAAAAGATATAATTGTTGAATATAAACTTTTGAACGCCCGCGGCGTTATTAGCGTTTTTGTTACATAGTTATCCATATTATTTATCACTTTTGTGGCCATAATTACCACGACAAAAAACCCGCTTTTACTTTGATGTTATGGATTACCACAATTTGTTTAATGTCTGGCATCACTATCATAAGCTTCTGTAAATTAAGAGTTTATGTTATGAATAATTTCCTATAGCATACAGCAAGTGTTTGTTTTACCAAACCCCAACCAAAGAATTTGTTTTCAAATACGAACTTATTACAGAACTTTACATTATACGTTATCATTAGTTATAACTAAACCAGTACATCAATTCTCTATTTTGAGCCTACGGAAACCTTGCCACGTTTTAGTTGTAGAAAAGAACCTAATTCGGCTTGTATTGGTTGCCGTGATTTAGCATAAATTTAGTAAACCATTTGTTGATAGGATGAAGCGATTAAAAAAATAAAATTATTTTACATTAAAAAACCAATGATTACGTCAGATTTGGCATATTATATTAAGTTCAATTACAATTACGGGGCTGAGGGTCAACCTCTGGGATGGATCCACTGATGTTTCATGAACATATTATATTATTTTTTGTATCAACTGCACATTGTTTTTTGTAAACTTAAGAAATAAAGATTTTGTATTTGTATTTGTTTGTATAATTGAATCATACATTAAATTAAATACAGATTTGTAGTGCTGTTTATCGTAATAGCATAATAATACTTATGTCAACTTTACAACAAGTACGTCCATTAACGTTCACGGAATGCTTTAAGTTTTTCAATATCTAAAATTTCTACTCACATGAACTTATTTTTGTATTGGAAAAGCTGCATAAAATTAATACCATATTGGCAAAGATTTTATTCCTTAGGAACTAGGAATTTAGGTACTTACAACTAAACAATGCAGAAAACTAGATATTTCAGTGATGAAATAGAGTTTATTTATTAAGTTGTATAAATTAATTAAATCTTAAATTTCATAATTATTTAATAAAAAGATTACCCTTATTTACCAAAAATATTTCAAAAAACACCTTGTAACTTGTTTTTCAAAAGTTCCAAGTCCCGCTATTCCTACTCACAATCACCGCTACCATACTAAGGTAGGTGTGCAAAAACCAGAGGTAAGGGCGGCCGTAAACTTTGATTAGAACCACCGCCCTGTGACTGTGCCTACATTAGGGACTTGAAGGTGATAGTTACTGGAATGCAGTAGTGTATTACTGGCTTAAGTATTCATAAAAAAGCTTGATAAACAGGTCAGGTCAATTATACTAAAACATTGTGTAAGTTTTTCTAGGAAGAATTATTATAAAAATTACTAGTCATAAAAATCATAACTGTTTTCATTAGTATATGCCAGTCCATCCCTTACAGTTTGTTGTCTTAGTTGAAAAATTTACTTACCATTATTTTTTTATCTGATGACAAAAATTAAAAAAAAAAAAAAAAACATTTATTTCGGGTTACTGAGACCCATATCGGAAAAAATGATTTTTTTAATATCTTTAAAATACCTTGTTTTAAAAGAACTTATATTAAAGCAGCTTCACGTCAGCTGAAAAATATAAATAGAAGTAAGTTAGTTGTAAGTTATTAAGTTGCATTCAATGACATAGACATAATTTGATTACCTAGCAGATACCTAACGATTTCCACTAGATTTCCCAATCGACCTATTACGGTAAACCAATGAATACCTAGTACATAATATATTAATCTTCATAGTGCACGATTGCTCCAACATAAATTAAATAATAATTATTATTAAATAATAATCCATCTGTCTGATTTCTACAACGGTGACTTTTTTTCTAAACATAATATAAAACACTCGCATTAAGAAGTAAAACTTGCATTCCCTATTTCAACCCTTTAAAAGTGGCATTTCCAAAAATCTTTTCTTAGCGGATGCCTATACGTCATAACACCTACCTGCATGCCAAATTTTAGCCCGATCTGTCCGGTGGCTTGGGCTGTGCATTGATAGATCACTATGTCAGTCAGTCACCTTTGAGTTTTATATATTTAGATAACTATATGTCAGAAAAATAGCTGCTATTGAAGCGTAGCTGGCATGTTCCAACACAACATAGCAGTTCCAGCAACTGGCTCCATCTACTATCCTCATCCCAACCCACAAGTCGTACATTAGAACGCGCGAATTGCTCAGTTCGTGTAATTGAATTTTTCGTGTCATCGCTTCGGGGCTAGATTATGCATTGCGGGCCCAAAAGGGACGGATAAAAAAAGTTTAGGGTCTAAATTGTAACTATTCGCTCGGATTATGTAAATTATATTAGACGTGATTTCATTTATGATAGTAATGGAGGCTCTAGGCACGTATGCTCTCAGGCCTTGAAAGCCTTTGGATTTTTCGTAATGTAGGGAAATGTGAGTGTGTAACATTTTTTTGCAGATTTTGGTGCTTTGGTCTGATGTAGATATCTGTGGCGGGAGTAAAAGCTTGGGTGTTAGAGAGGCACTCTCTCTTGGTAAAACCAAAATGTTTTTACATACAATTCCTCCCATTTTTTTTAATGTAACGACACTTGAATTGGCAATTTCTTTTTTTATAAATATGTATACATAACAATTATTCATAGTTCTTTTTAATTATTTAAGGTATTTAACACATTTTTAGTACCACTAGTGTTGTATTAGTTCACGAAACGATTTGTATGAATTTGCGTTAGCAAAATTGTAAGTATTAACCTACTTATTACATTAATAAAATCATTTAACAAACCGACAATTTTTTCACACTGTATGGATATAATGTAATTTTTTATGTAAATTTTTACATAAAGTTTGAGATTATATGTTAAACAAAAGATATTATTTAGAACTGCTTTAATCTAAAGCCAGCAAAGTAACTACAAACTATCGGTCTACTAATATTATGACGATAAACATCAACCCACATTCTGAGGTCTCAAGTTACACTGAGTCATGCAGAATAAATATATTTTTTCACGAATATTATTAGTGTGTAACAATCAATTGGAGCTGAGATTTGTCTCGAGTAGGGTCGAGGCGCCCTCTTGATTAGATATATATTTTTACTAGGTATTGATAATATTGTAAAGTAGATAAACAAGTGGCTGAATGAGATAAAATTAAGAATTAATAAGAATAATAAGAAATAAATTAGAATTTTTGCATGAAAACCTTTTCTTCAACGTTAATTATTAACTTTAAACATACATTTCAACAGACACAAAACATTTACCTACATCTTTTCATAACGTGTTAATCATTGGTGATGCAGAATAGTACACCAGTCTTGAATCAGTCAGCATATCCTAATCTCAGTCGTTTGGTTGAACTATCAATGCTACAAGCCAGCCCCAAAACTCATAAGATACTACCAATATTGGCCCTGACTCACGACGTAGAAAAAAAAAACATATCGATAAATAAACATTAAAATTTTCGTAATATTTTTTCTGACATTTTTGTTAGAATGTTTAATAAAACAGTACTACAAGCCATCCCCAAAAATCATAAGAAACTGTTGGCCAATATTGGCCCTAACTCACGACGTAGAGCCAAGACCTAATCTTGCGACGCACGTACAAAAACCCTTACAATAAATACCTGTCTCGTTTATGGGTGGGACACGTGCAATTTGCTTTAGCCGTAATTTGACGTACTGTGGTAATGGCTCAATAAGATGGCCTTTACTGTACATAGGTATGAGGAAAAACAAAAAGAAGATAATAGAAACATTGTAAAGTTACATTAAAAATCTTGAAGTAATAATAATTAATGTAAATTAATTAATTATTTGTTGTTCCTGTCTTTGTAGCCTCTACCAACGGTAGCTTGGGTCCTGCCCCGTTGCCGGTGGCATCACTAGATTTAAGTTTTTTATGATATTTGTTTTTTTATGCATACATATATCGTAAAAAAAAATTGTTGTAGAATATGTATTATACAGGTTTGACATTTTTACCGTTATGAAGCGTGATTTTACTTTGATTTGCATGCAATACATGTCATTATGATAATAAAAAAACTCTGTAAGGATCTTAAAGTTTGATTACAAAGGAGATGTATAATATTTTTTATTTAACCTGTCAACCTAAGTCTAACGGTGTGTTCAGTCATCCTAGTTTGAGAGCAAAATCCAATCCATTATAGGCATGTTCTACCTTGGGCCGCAGGGTGCTCTGATTGGATGTCTTTTCAGGTAATCTTGTAATTAAATACTAAACTGTAAAACATATAAAAATACGACTCACAGAGAGAGAGAGAGAGAGAGAACTAGTTTTGTATATAAATTTTTAAACTAGTTAGGCTCACGCTTATTTATCTTTTGACGTCTCTAACTTAACTTTACCAGTAACTCGGTATACAATGGACAAAGTTATATACGAGTGTTGTCAAGGGCATTCAGGGTTGTAAGGTTAGGATTGTTTGCGCTGGTGTAGGCGTATGTTGGTTTATTTTTAGAGTAATCATACATGTATGCACATTTAGTACCTATAATAATCTTTGCTTGGTTGTGAAAATAGATGATGACTTATATTTTACTTCCATTTTAGTTCAGCCGTGATCCATCTTTAACCATAGTATTTGTTTAAGTGGGTCTCGATCCCAATGTCGTGATAGTCTATGCACTGTACATTTTGCAAGAAATAATATTTAAAGGGCATATCAAAACATTATCTAAAATGTAATGTGTTAGTTGACACACACAAAAAAATATTGAAAAGTGACCCACGTGGGTCACTTTTCAGTCACCTTTTTAAATATGGAGTGCCTTGCTTATCTTTAATATTAATTGCTACGTTACTGAGCTGAGCTACGGGCGATTAATTACAATTTATCATACGCTCTACTAAAATTCAACCTTCAAATGGGTGATATTTTAGTACTACAGCGAGTAAACCAGTTTTATTCTAGCACAGCTATACTTTACAGCATGACGTCAGTTGTATGAAGTCTTCTTCTTCTTGTCGAATGAGAGTGGCCAACTCTAGTGTCGAAAGTTATCAAGCCGCCCATAGGGCCTCTGACATGGCTTAACGACTGCCGTACTAGACACACAGCCGGGACTAACAAATTAACGTGTCCTCCGAAACATGGAAGCGCTCAAAATGAAATGCCACTTATTAGCCACCCATCCAAGAACTGACCGCGCCAACCTTTGCTCAACATTGGTAATCGCATGCGATTGCCTCCGCTAGCTGAGCTATGGGCGCTCAAGTGATAATGAAAATGTCTGACTATGTCATGTAAATATTACACAATTTACTGACTGATCTTGAATGCGAAGCGAATCATTTGCTTTTCTACAAACAACAATTCCTAAGTTTACAATTATAGAAACTTTGAAAAAATAGCCAAAGCCCAACCTGTCTACAAATTAAAAAAGAAACAGTCTCATTTACTTTTACACTTCCGTACACTAATCAGCAGTCATTGGCTTTCCATTAGTTACTTTGCTGGCTTGTGTCGATGTCGTGTTTCTAGGAACACCGCCATAATACATGGAACCATTAGGAAAGACTGTAGACATAAAACGCAAGGGAACGTTGGAAAACTGTTTTATAGGTGGTAAGTAAAAAGTAAGTTTTAATAGGAGTGGCTATCTCTGGTGTTGAGATTTTGAACTGCCTTAGTGGATTTGGACGTAAATGTATGTTTTTGGTTATCTGTTGTATTAAGATTACATAATAGCTGAAACTTTAAATTAAAAAATTGTTGACAAGTGCCTTATGGTGTGTTTCGGTAGCATCGTTTGAGATACATTTCCATTCCAGTAGAGGTTTGCTTTATTTTGAGCCACAGTGTGGCTTGTGTATATTATTTAGGTAATCTGGTGGCCAATTGCTGTCTTTAGAGTGTAAAATACCTAAACTTCTGCTAACCTACATAATTGTCAGATTTTATTATTGCAACCGTACAGACGTAAATTAGCGTAATAATTAGTACTCATATTTTTTAAAAAACCTTTCACTACGTCCATATCAAAACACAAGATGATCTATTGCTCCAATACAACATGAAAGGCAAACTTTATGCCAGCTTTAATCGAATTAACACCAAAATCCGGCACTGCTAAGCACTTACTAACTTCACTCTTTAGTTTCACCTTACATAGATGGTAGTGCAAAGTGCATGCCTAAAACAACCGCTGTCAAAGTGGCTACCATTTTACTTCCCCATTAGAAAGTTCGCGGATTCACCGCTAGGGATCCAACTTTGGTAATCCCACGGGGTGACTGTGTCGTCAAACAAGTTTTAATTGCTATTTAGGATTTTAAAGTCATGACTGCTTAACGCTTTTGGGGCTATTGTGATGGTTTATTATTTTGTGTAATGGATACGTTTTAAGTTGATGCTTTAGCTTGGAAACTGTGAAACAGAAGTTTATCCAACGTAACTTCAATTAATGTTATGTTGATAAATACCTTATAAAATAATTGTGTCCGAAAAATGGCTTGAAAATAGCAAAAAAATATTGGGGTCTCAAATGGTGGTTGAACTTAATATTAACCGCCATAGCTTTTTCGGAAAATCAAAACTTGCTTGTCATCTATTGGTATTGTACCATACAATACCGTAGACGAAGTTTCACATTGGACTTCTAAAGCTTTATTTTTAATCAATTCATATACTATACAGTTTCAATAACTGTCTAACACTCATAGCACTGTAGACTGTAATAAAACGTAAGCACACACAGTGTGAAATTAAAGCACAAAACTTTTTTTCCACCACAACACACCCAGGTTCGTTCAAAAAACTCGCCCAATATCATGGAAACTAATAAAATTTAACACAATTTGAGCGACGTGTCCCATTCTGATGGGCGTGAATAATTTGATCAACCCTTGCCAAATTGCGAAAGGGTTCGCAAATGATTTTATTTACGTAATAGTATTACATATATTTTGTGTGCCCTTGTTTATTTTGTTGTACGTGTGTTAGGCTCAAGTGACTATTTTTAGAGCTGATGAGAGGGCTTTGGTTAAATTGTAATGCTTGGATGTTTTATATTTAGATTCTGGTTTGTTAGAATTAATGGTTAATTTTGACCCCCAAAGTAGGAACTGTTTTGTTTTAACGATAAAACATGCCAGGATAACATTAAAAATATTACGATGACTTCAATTTAGCATGTCACTAAATTTGGTTCTTTTAAGAATTTTAAAATTTACTGGGTATGGGTATTCTTGAAACTATAATAAAGTTTGTCAAAAAGTAATTATTTGATTTATTTTGAAACACTAATGAGAGGAAATCTTTAACCTTATCTACACGAATGAGAGGAAATGTGTTTCTGTTTCACACTCAAACATCTGAATTAATTAAATGTTTTTATTAAGGTATGGAGATAGATTACACTCTGGAAGAACACATACGTTACTTAAACGACGCTTTCGAATCATGGTCCTTGCTACTATTTACAAAAATGTATTACCATATTATTATTCTCAATACCAAAATAAACTATTTTTAGAAACTCTAACTCTTAAACTATAATCCATTTCATATAGCAAGGCACCTGTGACACATATAAAACGTCACTTGTCAATATCATTTTGACAATTGTAATGATGTACTGCAGTAATTCGAATTAGAAATTTACCGATTATCGATTGTAGTTACTTATGGCTATTTTCATCTGCCTATCCTAAAAATGTTATGTGAATTACTGACAATCACAAAATAATATTCGTCGAACCCACAATAAATTCCTACAGATAAATTAAGGAAGGGACAAATTGAGAAGAAGAAAAGAATACAGTTATGATAAAATAATATTGCTAGTATTGCCAGTAGAATATATATGAAGCCAAAATATATATTAAATTATTCAAATGAAATTATGATACACAAAAATTTTATGTTTCTCGCTATATTTTTTATGATACAAAACTCATAAATACCTTCCTTAATTATTTTAATATAAAAAATCGCATAAAATCATTGTGCTTGAAGTACATAAATCATTATCTCTGATAGATCAAAATGATAAATACTTGTTTATGCGATATTTTTTTGATGTCAAAAATAATCGATTACCAAGTCCCAACCCAACGAAAATGACGTCACAATTAGCAGTAGTCCGTAACTTTGCTGTGCGATGAAATTTAATATTTTATTTTTTTGTAATATTGAATGCGAGTATGTACACGCAAAAAATACCCTTTATTTGATGTCTTATATTTTTTACTGTTTATATTAATAGTTATTTTTGTTAACTTACATAATGTTTTCACTAATAAATAGAAATATTTCAATATGAGCATGACGTCACAATAATTTATGTACATGTTCTTTTACGTTCTACTGACCTGTCACAGGTGACTTGCTATATGAAATGGACTATAATACTTTCCCTAACCGTCTACCTATATGTCTAATCACGCATCGTTAACCGACCAGATATTTATATTCAGCCGGAGCGAGCACTACTCGCCAATTTAAATGAAAAATGCAAATCGTTTGGATGTCCCAATTTGTTATGTTTTTTTTTGTTTTGCACGCAAAAAACATTTTATGCCACCGCGTTAGTATGAATGAAATTTTTATTTCGTTTCATATAAATTTTGATAGTGCAATCCTAGTTTAAATTGAGCCATTTCGTGACTGCAGTGACTGTAATTAAAAATGAAAAAAAAGCGAAGAATTTTTTTTTGTGTATGAGAATGATGACTGTTAGTATAATTATTTTAATGATCAACTAAAAAAGTAGTAAGAGCATATTTTTGTCACGATATTATCTGTCGCCTTAGATTTTTAACAACACTATATTGACTGATTAAAATACGCTACAAACATTTATTTTGCACCCGTAATATTAAAAAAGTAGATGATAAGATATTCCTGTGTGAAAGTTAATGACATTAAATTGAAGTGTGGTATGTATGTGTGGCTAGTTTGCAAACAATTAAAAAATCGAGAAAGTGTACAGAAAACATATTATAATTAAACCCTAAAATCGATAACCATCTCTAATTCCTTTTCGTTTATATAAGTACCTTCATCTATAGAAATCTAAAGATATATTGTTAATTTACAAATTATATAAGTATTTCCAGTTAGCATCAAGACTTACACCTGTAAATTGCAATTGACATTTATTTCGGGGAACCAAAAACAATTTGCAATTCATATTCATTGCGTCTCCTTTTAGAATGGCTAATGTAATTGACAAAACAAATAATTTGATCCCTTGCGGGGTGTCACTGATCCCTTAAGGTTCAAGGTTAGTTGCTTGAAGATGGATAGTAACTGGACAGATCTAGTCAGAGAATTTTAACTTTAACTTTTATTGGAAAATGCGCGAAAATAATCACGACCGGCATCATTCAAACCTGCGTACTTCTGCTATCGTTAGAACGCCTTAACTGCTAGGCTACGGTCTACTAACTGTCAGGCATCAAAATCCACACTCATTTCCAAATACTTCAGACTAAACGGCTAATGGCGCCACTTATGCTGTCAGATATGACTAACAATAATAATAAAATTTATGAATAATTAGATAATACGATGATTCGGTTTAATATCCTATGATTTACAAAACATTTCTTTAAATTATCGTGCATTGTTTCGTGCGTTATTTAATGCAAACTGTAATGTATTATGCTTAAAAAAACTAAGAACCTAATCAATTACAACGGAAACCAACATATAATAACAAGCGACCGTAAAAACACACAAAATTTTCAGTCATAATCCGTCCTCAAATCAGCCTGTGATGAGTACAAGTACCTAATGTCAAATCTGATAAGACAACGTTTTGAGCAATTGATTACACAAAGTAGAGTAAAGTAACCTTCTCCTTTTAAAATTACTTGAAATATACAGATCTTTTATCAATCTTTCTAATCTTGTTTCTAACATTGAATAAAAAAACAACTACTGGATGAACATAAACGCTCCTCTGACGACTTGAAATTCAGGTGTCAGAGGTCAGGCAACATCGCGATTCGTGGAGCCATAAACTTTGATTAGATTTACCACGTTTCATGGCCCCACCTGTCCATTACAATGCATCCCAGGACAACCATGTAATTGAATTTTTCCGAGTCATCGAATATACGTTTTTTGTCTCTTTTTTCCAATGGAAATTCATTTTTAGTCTCGATTTTTACTTTATTTTTGCTCCTGGCAACCGCCTTCGTACGACCGTGAATGGAACAGCTAAATTGGAAAATTGATATTTTTCAGTATTGAAAATGATATTTTTGAGCACTTAGACTGAATGATAGCTGTTGGTTTTTATTTTAATTTTCTTTCGAGCTTTTTGCCACATATATCTCGTAACGGAATAATTTGATTGCTGTGTAATATTATATTCTTAGAAAAAAGTGGACCTATTTTTATGATTGGGGCTGTAATTTATAAATAAATTACGCTCAAATTGTATGGCCTGAAGAGGCACATTGATTTTCTTGCTACGACAGAGAGACGAATATAAACCTCACTAAAGTAACTCTTCAGTAGAAACAAAAATGTGATCGTAAAACGTTATTGAAAGCTGCAAAGTACGGAGAATACAAAATTCATGATTATCTGATAGGTGACAATTTACTGCGCTACAAATCTTTTAGTACCAACCATTGTTGAGAGCAAATCTTGTACCTACCTCCGTATAGAGCACAAAACGCTTTTTATTTTGACGTAAATCTCGAATGAAACTGCTATCCTGGGGTAAGTATGTGCAGTTATTGCCAAGCAAAAATGTAAATGTTACATTATAATTTTATCAGGTATAAATGTATTTTTTACTGACATTTGAGTTGTTTTAGCTAAAAAATATCAAATAAAAAGAATAACAAAAATCCTGCAATTTTATTGTTTTTTTTTTGAGATGCCGTTGATATGGTCTACGTTTTTATTTGGTTTACAAGAAAATTATATACGAGTACATGTATGTATGTCTTGTCTTTGTATCAATTAAATTATTAAAAATAGACATTAAGTGAAGATATAAAAAATCTAACCGATATCTCTCACAATTTTTTTAAACAAAGCTATAACTCATATCTCGATCAGTTAGACTTATGTCCTGCACTGTACTAACTCGTATGAACGAGATTTCCCTCTTCCACGTTACAAAGGTTTCAACGTGTAAGCGGATTTTCAGCAAGATTAAGAAAAATAAGAGAAAATATAAAATAGGCATAATATTTTGTAGGCGCAGAAGATTATTTAGAAATTGAATATTCCTTTTTAGATAAGCAAAGATTACGTTCTTTCCACTCGCTTAGCGATATCTTTCTGTTATGTAAGCAACGTTTTCTATTGAACATTTTTGGGAGATTTCAGTTGTTACGAGAAATGAGAAAAGCAAGGTTTCGTGCTGATAGTAAGCAACACTTACACTTACAACATTTCAGTTATAATGCAGTAATTACTAATGATGCTGGATTTATAATTTCATTTCATTTCAATTATGGACTACACTGCGTTTGGTACAACTGGTGGCTTAGAGCTAGAACTAAAGTTAATCTTAGATCTTAAGTTGAATCTTAAATTTGAATAGGAGCGATTATATATCTAATTCAATAATAAATTAATAATCAATATGTATACACTAAACAAAAAAAAGTATGTACATTTAATCGAAATTTAAATTGAATATTGATAGTGGTGCCCTCCTATTTTACTCGAAAATGCAAAATGCGTCTGTTGGATCTAACTTGACCATCTTTTTCAAAAACAATTGAATTCAATAGACAATGAAACATAACGTTTTATTTCAAAATAGCACATACTAGGAGTGTTTTCAAACTACAGTTTGACGAGTGAACGACTGGCAAAAGGTATTTTCTAAGTGACTTATTGTTACAAAATAAATAAATGTACTAATGCGAAAGGTTCATGATCATTACTAGCATTAAAAAAAATTTACCTGAAATAATCCATTATTTTGGAACAATTAAATTATTAAAATATTAACATATTTTCTTTAATTTCAAAGCTTAGGCAAAGCCTTCGTTTCGTTTCGTAAGAGCATTCGTTTTGTGTACATTTAATGCAAAACATCTGTTAAAAATTCTTCTGATCTACCATGTTTTTTTTTTTTATTTTACTTTATCAAGTTACCTACTTTTAAAGGGACTTTATACTACTTACTTTACTTTTTTTGAGGATTTTCGAAAATTTCACATGATACTATCACAGATGGATAGTTGAGTCTTAGTAATAGAGTTTCTGTTTTCTACATCAGTGTACGGAATCCTAAAAATCTGGAAAAGTTTAATCGATGGCTATGAAATATTTAGGAAGTAATTTGCTTTACGAACAAAAGCTCTTGTATTTCTTTTAAGCGAACTTTTTGAAGCGTTCCTGACAACTTAATAAGACTGTTGAAGTTGTGAAAATTTAAGGATAATTTTTTCGGTCGTTCATTTTGATTTTTTGTCTTAGTGACTTATTCCAAGAATGAGTTTCAAATCAGATATTATATTACGAATCATAAATATTGTATTTTTTATAATGCTGTTACTAGTTTGAGTTTATATTAAACTTTTGCTTAAAAAAATGTTTTAGAATAGTGTTAAACTATTGATCCAAAAAATGTCATTGAAAATTTTAAAAACCAAAATCGTTGTACAAAAGCAATTTTGTTTCAAAAAACCAATTAAGGCTCCAAAATAAAATATATCGATTACATTCCAGTTGGAATTTAAGGGTATCTAGTACCTACGAGGACGTAGCATAATACAAGTGAAATTATCTACCGATTCAGGTAGTTCGTTGTGCTTTATAAAGTTGACAATACAACTCAGACACTCCTTAATAGCCGTAAATCCACAATAAGAATTCATTAAAAAAACTACGCTGTTTATTACATATAAAAAATAACCCAATTGTTAACCTTGGATCCCTTGGGTGTGTTAAGTTAACCCTTATTGCTCCCCTTTCTGGATATATTCAAAAACTAAAAAAAGGAATGGTTTTGTATTGGACCATAACTCATCATTATCATCATCATGGCATATTTAGTTTTCACGATAGTCAAGTCGGAAGTTTAGCCGTTTTAATGTTAAGTATGGATAAGTACTATGGATTAGATATCTGAATAAATTATTATTTTATTTAAAAAAATGAGTGTGGCTTAGCGGTTCCAGTGTCTTCTTTTCATCTAGACGCACCCTGGTTCAATTCCGGCCCTACACCAATGACTTGTATTTTCAAGTTATGAGTGGATTTGCACTCGCTTAACGGTAACGGAAAACATCCTGAGGAGACCGACATGTTTGAGGACCACAATATCCGAGGACATGTGTCTTCCGTGGAAGGACAAGGGCGCCCACCATGATCTATCTGCCCAAGAGAACTCCCGTAATGATTTATGTAATTCTGCGGGGGAGTCACGACCCTCAGTCATGAAGAAATATGACTCACAGAGAATATTATTTTAATATTGTTGTGTTAGTGGGATGGTCTGATAGTGTCTAGTGTAAAGACCTACTACAAATTAGTAAGTCCGTGATTGACGTGTTCCTACGCTGGTTTATTAACGGCCTCACGCGAGCTGACGAGAGACAGCCGATACTGCTGAAATATTGATCATGTAACGCATAGCCTGTGTAGGCTAGTTCAGGATTACGGTAGCAACGTTACAAAGGTAAAATTTTATTAAACTTAATTGAAATATGTATGAAATTGAAAATGAAATATGTACCGTTTTTTTTTTTAATAAAATAAATCAACTATCCAAAAGAACCTTATTATTTGATTTGATAAAAAGTTTTGTTTCTTAGTATGTTTGAGCCATAATTTTGACTCTAAACGGATCTAACATGTAACTCAGTATACAGCAACTAAACCTTAAAGTTAAGGTGAATTCAAAGCGCGGTGTATGACCCCACTCACTTAGCTGAAACGCTATGCATTATCAATAAAGGTGTGCTTCCACCCTTATCACTGCTGTCGAACTACCAGACTTTACACAGGGGATTTTTTATGCCGGTTGTACACTACACAACATATTCATAGCTGTTTAAACTTAAAAAATATGTATTAAGTATAATCCAACAATCTTCAAGTTAGACTGAATCGGTTCTTTTTGAGTAAGTGCAAACTCGTTTTATTAAAAAAAATATTGAAAGACATGTATAGAGTAAGACATAAATATGACTTAGTAAGGTACAGCCCACTGTACTATGCGCCGCAATCACAACGAAAATCGTTTCAACATATTTAGAGCACATTCGCCATAATTTTCTTGGCTGAAGTAATCATCCTGCTTCTATTTCACTCGCATTTCTTTTTTCTGAGAAAGAATCGTAGTTCCTCTGCAATTGATTAATTAAAAACGTTCTCTTGAGGAGAACGTGGTTAACACCCAGGTCCTTCCGTAGAGGTAATTCTGAGCAAGTGGTTACTACAAGTAGACAATTATTGGCACGATAATCTTTGTTACAGAAAAAAAATGAAGCTTTTGGTCCATTACGACTAAAGTATACAGCTGGCATTATAATATAATTATGCATGATTCGAAGAATTTGTTAGGTTTAGATTGTTTGAAATGGGTTAGCAATTGGTAAATAAATTGTTAATTGCTTTTTTATCTTTATAGTTTGGGTAAAAAAATGGCTGGCTGATAAATTAATGTTAATAGACTGCAGCTAAAATGTTATTCCAAGAAAATATCGGATGATTAATTATTATGATTTTTAACTAATTAAATATGAATAAAATTTGACCGCACCAGTAAGAATTTGAATTTAAATCTTATGTTTTTTTGTAATTTATGCCCATCAGTATCAGTTATTTATGAATCAATGTTTATATGTTTGTTTGATTACTTGTTTTTTCTAGTTACGTGGGAATTTGCACTCTAATGGGTCCAAATACGACACGAAGAAAATGTGAGAGAAATTTTAACCAATTACAATAAATTGATTTATATAAAAAATATTGCCTAAAAGGTAAGCTTAGTTTCTAAGGTTGCCAGGACAAACTGTTTTAGCGATTAGACGGCCACTTGTAGCACTAGTTTAGGTTATGATTTGTTCTCTATAACGTGTTTCTTTAAAAAATATTTGTCTACCTATCTAAACATCAATGTATAGACATAAGTACAACAAAACAAATGTTTTTCTACCCTCTTTTTGGTGATTTTCAAGTATGGTGAATTATGTCGTGTTTGGGCCGGTATATACACACAATCAGTCCATCGACGTGGTAATTGCTAACAATGACCGACGCGGGCATCGCGTGAGCTCGCGTGCGGAGTTTGATTAAATTCTACTTCAATGGTATAGGGGGTGGTGGGAATATTAATACTTAATAAGACGAAAAAAATAAGCTGTTTAGCATTGAACATAAAAATTTAAGTTCATGAAAATTGTGATATACTTGATAGTTAAACAATGCGTATTATACACTTGCTTAGCGCTGAAAGTAAAAGAAAAAAACAAAAGTTAATGATAATTACGACAAAGTTAAAAACCACAAAGGTCCGAGGACATGTGCCATCCGTAGAAAGACTGTTCTTCGAATTGTCGGGGTTGGTTGACTGAAGGAGGCAAACAGTGATTCAGAAACGTTAAATTAAATGTAGTAATAATATTAAGAATGTCTAACAATAAGTAGTAACATTATCTCATTATCTCATTATTTAAAACTGAAAACAATTTCATGATTTTCAATATAATGTTTGAAATTTCATTCAATACAACAAACCAAAACAAAACGTCTAAAAACAAACATAATTTCAAATATTTTATTAATACTTTAAGAATTTTGACCCAGGTTTTAGCCAGCATCAAGCAGGCTGTAAATATGTATACTTTCTTTTACTTCATTAAAAAACCACTACAGTAATTTCCACGCACCCTGTACCCTATATCTGGTTGTTCCGTCTGTTATTTCCTAGCGACTGGCACGTGCCAGAATGCTCGACTTGATTGCTTACTTTACTGGCGTGACTAGAGCCGTGACTGGCTTTCAACCAACACAAACGAAGCATGAGGCTTATGCCCAGCTTGGATTGAGATGTTAATAATCTATTTTTGAGCTAGCAACGCCTTGCGATATTACCTGCTTTTATCATTATTAATACTCCAATTACAAAAGAGAATTAATTAAATATTTTAAATAGCCTATGTAGGTAATAATTCAGTCTAATCTTCCTCTATACTATACCATCATCATTTCATACAAATCTGCTCAGCCATTTTAATTGTAACTAAAGCTAAAGCTCGTTTCATCCTAGACCATAGGGATTCCCTGCTTGGCGGAATTATCATCAATTACAAACTTATTTCAAAAACAACTAATAGGGCATGTAATGCAAGCAGAAAATGCAGATTTTAAATCAATACCTTTCACTCTCATACCCACGTTAACGTCACCTACAATAAAATCGTAATTTATGAGTTAAATCTTGAGCCTACATGACACCAAACCTTTTGTCCAAATAAGTTAAAACTAATAAGACTTATGAAAAAATCTATGTGGCTACGCCAACAACAACATTATTAGCTTTAACAACAACTTATTTTCAACAAACTTGAAAGTTAAATTGTGCAAAGGGAGTAATTTTCCAAATGCACTCCCGTAGAAGGGTCATTTTCAATGGCACCGCCTTTAAGCATTAAATAAGTAACATCTCAATGATACACTTGAAACTCTTTGTAGTCTACGAAGTTTTCAAACTTTATATACCTTTGTTCATGTTCACAAATTATACCTACTCTTAATAGTAATGTTATTGAAAAAAATATTGTGGTCTGTTTATTTGTCTGTGTTTCAAACTTATGTAACGATTGCAATACGAAAAAGCAGATTATTTATTTAACAAAACAAATCTTTTTAAAAAGTACCGCTGTATTGTGCAAAAATATTTTGAGAAGGTCAGTAGAGATGTTTTGAAATGCCGAATCAATATAGAAATTGCTCAAAGCTACTCTCATGAAATCAACCAAAAATTTAAATAAAAAGAAAACTATAAGAAGAGGACTTGCAAGTAAATCCGCTGGCTTATATTATATTAGTTCTACGTACATATATTGTACTTGAGCTACTTGTTAAGCAATAATTTGATTATAATTTGCAGTATGTCTCACAGAGTTTGAAAACTATTGTAACTTTGTCAGTTGTTTGTTATATCGTCTAAATTTTAGTTTTAAATTATAACTTAGCTATTTTGTTTGAAATAAAGTGGTTTATAAAACATTATACACACCACAACTTTTTATAAAAATGGGAACAACTATTTTGTCTATTTTGTCACAGGGCAAGTGAAAATCTCTATTATCCATAACTTTAACTTTTCTTTAGGTCAAGAGTAGAAAAGTTTTTAAGCACTATAATCATACACTGTAAAGTTTTATGTTAAGACTCACGCTTGGCTTAGTAGCAGGCTAAGAGACGCTGTTTTAAACGACCTAAAATATTTATTTTCTTACGTGTGAGTATAAACATCTACTTTAAAAACATTAACGTTTTATATCTGTATCGTTAGGTATAAGCTGTTTCCATTTCTCTCTGTATTCACATCCATGTGACTCGATTACCAAAAGACGGCTTTTGAAAATTTAATTTGACATTTCTCGAAAAGTTTCAGCCTGATTGCTTTATTCGAGTTGATTTTGGCACATTTGGGGGTCGGGTGTTTTCAGACAGACGAGTAACAAAAAATCATTCTCGTATATTTAAATTACTGCCATCAGAAAATACACTGATTTTATCTAGTACCAACTATAAAATAAAAATAAACCCAAATCCTCAAAAAATATGTGAGATGAAACTTAGCTGTAACAATCATGTTTACTTAATGTTCACATCGGTGTATAACGCGCCTACTTTTGAGATGTAAAGATTGTAAAATATGGCACTTGCGTAGGTATCTTGTTAGGGAACTTTTTGCCAAAAGTTTGCCAAATTTGAACGCAAATTGCGGTTGGAAGTTTTGCTGCACAATATGTGATTCGGTTTTGCATGTAAATTCACTGGGGGAGTTTCAAATAATTTTCTTTAATATTGATTTGAGCTCGAAAGATATTCGTAAAGTTTGATAGGTTGAGTTTTTTAGAGTGTAACAGAATATTTTTAATCGTAAGGAAGCTTTATGTATCTGATACGTTGCTTAGACTATTCAGGTTGTCTAACATTATTTTCATCTGATTTTATTTGAGAATTTCATAGAAGTAGACATACTTTTTTTTGGTTGTCTTCTATCATAGGTATAATTTTTTCACTCACGTTTATCACAAAAAAAACCTTGATACATTTAAAAAGTTCAAAACAATACCAACCCACCGTAATTGAGTATTCGAGGATGACTCACGAAGGTAAATTGGTGTTTAATGATGGTAGGTAAGTCCTTTGTTTGGGAACGTATATACACTTTATATAGTAGGTATGTGTTTGTTTACAGATTAGTATGGCTATATTGAATATCCATGAAAATGATAATATAAGCGTTATTATCTTGAGGAACGGTTGAGATGTATAGAAGAAAGTATTTCCAATTGACATTGGTTAACATGTTATACAAGAGAAGCGCGTTTATTTACCAAGTTTAACATAGGTAGAACAGATGTAGTTGTAATGTGGTTAAACTCTTAAACAGCTTACTTATTTAATAAATACAATCCATACATCCGGTGTGAAAACTCTCTACTCTAGAGTTTTATACACACTAGTTAATCGAATCCATATTATACCTTATGGTCAAACTATGTAGTAAATAAAAAATACTCTCTTTCTCTCTTTATTTCTCTTGAGTCCTTCCAAGATACGAAAGACAACTATTATCTTCTTAAAATAAGGGATTGTAGACATCTTTATACGTCGAACAAAACCCTTTATAAAAAAAAAAAAGTTTAACACTAGACCATAGTTATGCCTGATGGTAAACTATAACTATGGCCTAAGTTGGGTTATAAATACCCAATAAGAACCGGTTACTCTTCCTTTGAAGATCGCTGGATTATAGATCACAACAACGGATCAGGCAGGAAACCTATTCAAAACCAAACTTATACCGTAAACACTAAGCAGCCTAGTTTAAAATAAACCTACCATACACTCGTAAAACTAAACCCTGACCACTCTATTCAAGAACAAAACTGAACCCTGCATTCCATTCAAGCAGAGTTATAAATAAACTTATTAAATGAGTGGAACAAACCTGCAGGAGACATTTACATGTATTTGGTGGAGCTCGTATTGTTAACTGACGTGCATGCTTAATGATACAGTCGTTACAATCCACGGCTGAATGAAATATTGTTTTGTTTATTTTTAGAAATGTTTTGTTTGGAGAAATTTTTTGTACTGATCCTCTTTTTTTTTATTCTATTTTTCAGCGTATTTATTAATAAATTATATACAATGTTGGACTGCTCTGTTAGTTTAGTTGGTAGTGGCACTGCCTTCTAATCTAGGGGTGCGGGTTCGATTCCCGCATAACACAAGTAATTATGAATATCAAAAATCGTAATTACTTGTGTTGAGTCTGGTCGTTTCGAGTTGGTTGGTTCGTAATTATGTTGTAAGAGTTAAATAACTTAAAAGAAACTTCTTTGCTAATATATTGGGTTAAGTATTTCTAAGTGATAAATTATTATATTCTAATATGTGTATAATTCATATTATTGTGAGTAGAGGTACAGAAAAATTTACTTACTTTATTATTTTTTAGACATAAGTATATTATGTATTTGTGCTTATGAGGCTTAAAAAAACAAAATTTAACGAACAAATACGTAAAATATTTGTAACTGAAAAAATATAGCCAATTCCAGCAATTGTATAAACCTCGGATGATAGAATTCAACGAACAACCAAACAATTCGGGGTTATTAATTACTCGTGGACGCCTGCGGCTTCGCTCGCATTATTTCAGGATAAAAAGTAGCCTATGACAATCCTAAGACCTCGTACTACCGACATACCAAAAAACATGTAGAGCCGTTCAGCCGTTTTACGTGATGAGCGTTTAAATACACAGATAAACAGAAAAAAATATAAAAACTGCTGAAACGCTGATGTTTTATTATCGATTTAAAGTATACTTACTTACTAATGTGGACCCAAAGTGTATCCTGGCCTCCGACACAAAAAGACGCCACTCCTCTCTGTTCGGTGCCATCTCCTATGTAAAGAAGTCCCAAACATTTATTTTCTAATAGGTATATTCTATATTATACAGATTTTTGACCCTCTTTAGATTAATTTTACTTACATAATTATGTGTAGAAGACATTCAACGTTCCATGAAAGTTTCCAAATATTTTTATTATACTGAATTATTCACAAGGGAACAAACGCTTTAGAAATTGAAATGAAATACATTAATACTTATTCAAACAGGAGGTTCTAATGGATACTAGTTACGTTTGATTTGTCTTAGCCCATAATAAAAATTACATTTTAATTAGTCAGATCTTTACATTATTAAGACTCAATAAATTTAGGTTTTTTTTGTTATATACATTCAAAAATACATTCACTTTTAACAAAAATCATACGTTAAACAAGATTTTAATTAAGTATATTATGCGTTCGATTTAGTCTAGATATAGTATTATAAAATAACTACAACTTCTTAGATCATCCAATTATTTAAATGAATTATTTAGGCCCAGCCTATGTCACCTTCATAAAGATTTCACTAATTTATAAAAGCGTTTCCAAAATGTACTATCTAAACCTACAGTACTGACATAGAACATCAATGGATTGGTTAAAGATCACCATTTTGTATGCAAGCGTATCAAAGCTCAATATCAAATTAACGGAGTCTGAGAGAGAAGATTCAATGGATAAACAAATAAATAATTTTTAACAACTTGACCAAGCGATCTTCTGCTGCGACTGCTTATATTACTAGGTGAATTTAATTTTTATACAATCATCCTAGGTTTTATGTTATTATCTTTTTTAGGCTTTATATACCTATTCCAAATCAGTCTAGCGGTTTTCTTTTCATTAAACATAAAGAACCTTTCTTTTATATTAAAAAGAAAATAGTTTTTTAAGACAAAGTTTATAAAGCTTGTTCATTACTATACCATGTCGATAACCTAAAGTGCCTGAAGGTACTCTCAAAATCTACAAGATCTTCTCATTAAGTGTTCTCATAAAATAAGTATAGAATAATATTGAAAGAGCCTGGGCCTAAATTAAAATTAAACTATGTTAACACTGCGTAGTAAGAAAGCAAGTTTTTAATTGGAGTTTTAATTAGTAAATTGATTTTGCTTGGTAAAAAAAACTTTCGGAACCCTTAATACCTAACCTCCCTTTTTTGAAGTCGGTTAAAATAAGCAGGAGATATATGTATCGTATAAGTATCGGTAGTAAGTGTAAAATAGTAGACAATAAATTTATTTTGAAGATTTAGTGTGTATTTTTTTATAAAGAAAAGTCGTACTTACATATGCCTTTTGTTTGATGTATGAAGCTAACTAATGCCACTAAATCTAAAACGCCTTCTTTAGATATTTTCAGAAAATACTCTTTCACTGTAAATTCCACTTGAATTGGATCCACAAATGAAAATCATTTTTGATATAATAAGTCTAAAAGTTCATTTTCTAAATTACGGTTTTAAATTAGAAAGTAATGTGAGAGTTAATTGTGTGATAGAAATAAAGGCTTTTTTTATTTTTATTATTTTATTTATTTATAAGTCTAAAAGTGTGAAGCGCTCACTTTTTTAGGACTAACTTCCCAAAACCTACCACAGTAGTTATATCTCAATTGCAAAGGTCTTATTTAAGGCTACACTTTCACAGAGCGTTAAGTTTCATGTGCCAATGGAAATTTCCGCTAAGTGGCCCTTGATGTAGGCACAGTGAAGGCTTTGAAGGAACAACTGGGTACCTGATAGACGCGGTATAGTAAAAAAAATACATACATTATGTATGTGTTACTGTTCTTTTCTTTAACAGTAACTTAAGTGCTGAGAATGGTCCAAGAACAAGAACAATAATGGCGACATTTGAAAACAGAAGTGGGAAGATGATTGGCCACTTTATACGACATGACGACTTTCTGAAAAAAACATCATTGAGGAAATATGGACCAAGTGAATGAGCCTTGTCATATAAATAGCTCAAGGAATTGGCAGAAGATCGGTAAGGATGGCGCATGCTCCACAGACAAGGGCTTAATTCAATTCCCTACATAATATTATAATGCTGTGTTTGAATATTAAATAAGTACATATCTACTGGAATATAAGTGGTATTTAACAAAAAATATAGTTATTTGCAAAATAAAACGCGGTTGCGCGTTTTATTTTGAGAGTGCTAACCAAAAAATACTTACCAGCATACAAAAATGGTAAGAAATCATTTCATAGCAAGTTATACGAAACAATATGGCATAAGTGCTTTAGAAGTGTGGTAAAACTAAGTTATGTTACTTGATGGCCTGTCTAATATTTTTTTTTTATATTCAAGATAAGTAGCATACTGTTCCTGATTCTCTCTATTATATTGTCTATGCTATGACGGAATAAGTCTGCCTTCTCGTGTGTTGTAAAAAGCAACGGATATTAGGTTGTCAGTATATAAGTGTATTAGGTAGAAGCGAGAATGTTGAAGCCTGTTTTCAATTGGATATCAAATTCTTACACCATTTTTCGGCGCCTACATTTTTGTAACTGTAAAAAGTTAATTAGATTTTTAATAAACAAGATTTCTATTACTGTAAAAATATTGATTTATACATGTTAATCTTATTATCATATTAATTATAGGCATAAGATAAGAAATATTTTAATCAAACATATAAGAAAGAAGCCGTAGAATACAAAACACAAGTAATACACACATAAATTAAAATTCAAAGAAAACAAAACCCTTGGTTTTCTCTTTGATTTAAATTAACAAAAAATACGGTACATAAACACGTGCGTAAATTAAAACCATTTACACCCAAAAAAAACAAAAACAAAGAAAATCGTAAATTCACGTTATTATTATTCGTACAGACACAAATCGCCAAATTTCATTCGTCAGATTGACAAAAATATCATTAACATCCGCACCCGTTGAAAGCCGAATAACTTGCTTAGTGCTGAGTAATCAAATAAATCACAGTAATGGACTTGCCTTTTTTGCAAACGGGATTCGTAATCGAAACGGTTTTTATCAATGTAACTCTGGTCGGGACTTAATAATAATATAGGCTTTAAAATTTAGGGCAAATATAATTGCTCTCAGAATTTATAATATTTGATGTGATTAAGTTTACTAGTTTGTGCACAAAATATTGTTGACTAGTAGGTGCTCGCAGCTTCGCTCGCACTAAGAAGTAAAACACACATTATCACAACAGCATCCCCTATTTCACCCATTTAAAAGTGACTTTTATTTTATTTTATTTTATTCTACTGGAAAAGCGCGAATTTCAAGTATGAAATTAAATTAAATTTTGGATCACCGAGATACAGGTCTCAGCCTAGTTCGGGGTCCGTTGTTATGCACATAATTAGTTGTTGATTAATTCTATGCGAGTTACACAATTTTAAAATTTCTTTACGCTACATCAAGTTTGCGTTATACTATGTACTAGTAATCACGTCATTTATAATTGTGCAAACCATGAATTAATGTTTTGGAAATAAATTATTTTTATCTTTTATCTTTTTTTACTTTGTTAAGTACGGACTATGAACGAGTATGTTATGATGTATACGAATTAGTATTTCTTATAATTTTGTAACTCCGAAAACTACGGTTGTTTTTACAAATTACCTTCTTTTATAATGTAAAAAAAAAGTAATACTATTGAAGCCTCTGATATATGTATGTATATTTAACAGGTCGTGCATTTTTTTTACAATAAGCAAAATACTCTATACCTATTTCAGGATCATACTTTCCATCACCACTTGACGACAACAAGCAACATTATTCACGTCAAATCTATACCAAAACGAGGTCTATCATTTCTATTATTTGAGTCAACGTGTTAACAAGCTATCAAGAAAACAATTTTCTCAAGCGATAGTCGTCGGATTATTAGCTGAGAAATAAATACTGAAGGCGAAACAGCGGTTGATGTTCAGGGATGTAGGGGGTGAGGGGGGATGAGGGGGGGTGAAGGGGTGTTATTAATATTATCTGGCGGTGTCGGAATAAATTAATCCACAGCGTCGGAGCAGAATGCCGAACAATAAGCGGATAGAGTGTTAAACTAGACGGTTTCGACGCTCGTAACAGGTGGAGTAGTAGGGATGTGACGGTATTTAATTTTATGGAGTAGAATAAAAAATACTAATATCATAAGGACAATGCTTTTTTTGAGATGATGTTTGTATTTATTTGTTACCGGCAAAGCAAACATTTTGTTTAAATAGTTTTTTTTGCCTATTATTATTTTGTTATTTTGATATTATTCTCTTTTTAATTCTCTACCTTTCAGCCCTACTTTAATTTAATTTCAAAATAAAATTATAACTACGTTTTGTTTTATTTCGTTGAAATACTGACAAGTTTTATTTAAAATATTATTGTGACATCCAAATAAAAAAATCTTTTTGGCATTATTTCATTTACATCGTCATATCCTCACAAGTGTACCGTTAAGACGTAGTCTAAGGTATCCTCTTAATTTGTTGACCGTCCCCCCTTAATGCCCCGACATAAACATCAAATATCTGAAAGGACTATAGCGCGTGAAATTAAGGCTCTTTCTCAGGTGTCACAACTGTCCAGATCTATGTCAGTTTATATGTCATGTTTAAAAAATAAATTTGAGAAAATATGTTCATATTTATTTATTTATACTTTCAGTACAATATGTCTTATCAACTTATGAAAAATACTATATTAAGTGCACGCTCAAAGTTAAACGAATTGGTTTGATTTTTAATCATAGTTTCATCAAATATTTTCATCAAACATGTTGTGGATGGGTAAGCATGCTTTAAGAAGTATAAAGATCTAGGATAAAAGACATACTAAATATTACGTATCCGAGTTATTTTTAGTAGAGTACAAATACCTACTCTCTCACTGCAAAAACCGAACTCAAAGCATCTCATATGCAAGATAATCATGCTGCCACTGTGCCAACAACTTCATCAAACAATAAAAAAAGAAAAATCTAAATTCAGCCAGGTAAGCTAGTTGCTCCACTCTATTAAGGCAGTAAAGCCTACTAGGCTCTAATTCTTATGCTCGTTAAGTTTCAGAGGTGTGATCATTGTACTTATTTGCTCCGTAATAAATGACACCTTGTACTGTAGTTGTTGTCTACAAGGTGTCATTATGTTTTAGCCTTTCATATCATCACGTATAATATTCGTAAACTACTTGTAAAATGGTTGTTGTTATTAAAACTAGTGTGGCTCGGCGGTATAAACGTCTGCTTTTCATCCTGATGCACACTGGTTCAAATGCGGCCCTACACGAATGGCTTATTTTCAAGATACGTGTAGATTTGCACTTGCTTAACAGTGAAGGAAAAACATCACGAGGAAACCGACATGTTTGAGGATTGTAATATCCGAGGATATGTGTCTTCCGTGGAAGGACCTGGGTGCCCACCACGATTTATCTGCCCAAGAGAACTCACCTAACGAATTAATTCTGCGGGGGTATCACGACCCTCAGTCATGAGGAAATACGACTGAAAAGAGAAGGTTGTTATTTTTCTTCCTCTTAGCCATGTTCTCATTTCAGGTCCGCTACCGATCAACCTAACTTAAGCACTATACCTCCATAAAATAAACTTTAGTACTAAGGTAATTCAGAGTAAAGTTAATTACTTAAGGTTTTAACTCTGCTTTAATGGAGAGTGCGTGAGAAACGCATATGAGTGTAAACTTTAAAACATAGGCAGAAACATTGTATTTTGTAAAATTAACATTTTATAGCTAGTTTTTAGAATAAATGTTCTCTTCAACGTGCGGCGTTATACCAGCCTCAATGTTTTGTATTTCAAAAAGAAGTATTGGATTATATTTGTGTAAATATTGCGTAATAAATAACGCATGCAAAAAAACAATATATTAAACACTTGACTAAGAGACCTACATTATGTTTCGTTTAATAATGTAAAATTGATTTTTATCATATACCTTACAAGCATTAAAACAAATATATGATAGTTAAATTGTTCAAACTAAGATGTTTTATTTCAAACAAATTATTGAATTGAAGACATTTTCTCGTAGCTCATACCTACGGCATAGCAAATCAGCTACGCCGTAGCACATGCGTAGCAATTAAACGAACAAAATTATATAAGGAAACCTTACTTCCAAGGTTATTCGATTTCTTAACCTTCACTTTGAATATTTAATCAAGCAAGTTCATTGTTCGGTATACGCTCAAAGCCTTCAATGTAAACATTATGTAAAGGATTGATTTGTACTCGTAGTTCAAAAATTGTGTTTGTATGCCAATCTCTACATGGTAGCCAAAGTAAGTATGTACATATGTGTTATCTTTGTGTTTACGTTGTTGTTAAATTACTAAAAGATGTAAATCGTTTAATTGTGAAACCATTAAAAGCTAGAGCTAGGACTATTTTACTCGTCTTATCGTGATTTTGTCATGCAAAAACACTTCTACTAAATGATACGATTAAAAATACCAAATACCAAAACCCAGACCAACACACAAAAAATAACCTTTTGAACCGGGCAACTCCAGATTACACTTAAAGTTTATCCGTTCACGCGTCCAAACAAAAGAAATCAAGCCTCCACTATTTAATAAAGCAACGTATTGAGTTGTAAAACAGTTTACGGCCCCGGTAAGTCCGAGCGGCCAATTAGAAGGAGGAATTTATTACCCAAGGCCCGTAAATTGTAGCATTTTAATTCAACTCCGCAACTTCGGACTTCGCTGTCAGGTTTTTTGCGTGGAGGTTGGAAACTCTTTGCTTTATTTAGAATGAGCCCGCGAGGTGCATTCGAAATTTGAATTATCTCTTCTGGAATATGTCTCTGTTTCCGTTTTGTTTTGCTACGCTGCAATGTACAGGATTTTATACATGCGATAAATTCAAGCATAGGTTTGTATTTCTTGTTTGTTCTCTTTATTTTTTGCAGTTGAATAGCCTTAGCACATTTTAATACCAATTCCTTAATATATTGCTTGTTTACTTATTAAATTTAACTAAGAAAAATTTTGAAACTAAAACATTAACGCTTCGCAAACACAAATTTAAATTTTTTAGCATTTATTTTATTGCACGTGTTTTCTGGTCAGATGATAAACTTTTGATTATCTTTTTTTTCGAAGTGGATTCTACTTTGGAAATTTTACAACAAAACCTGTGAGCTAATCGTATGATTTCCATATTTTTATAACTCTACGGAATATTCGAAGTAATTAAGATTTTTGAAGTTGCGCTGAGTACGGTTAACTTTGGGAAAGGCTGACAGACCAATCTGCTCCTAGTACAAGCTGGTTAAATTTTCACCTCTGTTTTTTAACTTTCCGTCAAAAATTGCGAATTTCATCGAATGGTAAAATATTGTTGTTTGAAATTCCTGTGTCATATTTTGATTGTAACTTAGAAATCAAATATTTAATTATTTTGCTTACTTAACTTACTTAAAGTAATATATTTCGTGTCATTAATGCTTCCTTTTTAAGCTCAATCATAATTCATTCCAACACATAACAACAAAATTAATGTAAATTAACAAGCCATTACCAAAACAGCATTTATAAATCATGCCCATTTAATCCTTCGAAAACATAAGACCCGGCACAATATCATTAAAATTAAATGAACCGAAAAAATAAAGCAAAGATTAGACGCAAACAGGGTATTTTTAATTAAATTTTTAATATACACTTCCGCGATCTTTTTACTATCGCATCCCGGAGGGGTATTAAGTCGATATATTACAAAATTTTAAATTGTCTGCAAAAGGCCGCCGTTGCTAATCTCATGGATTTGTGGATTTGGAAGTCAGTAAAGCAGCTCCTGTTCTCATTATTAAGCTGTGTCAAAGGCATCTGATGCGGTTTGTTTTAAGCTTGTTTTAACTTCTTGTAACTCTTCGAGAACATATTTATTAAAATTTAGTTATGTAAATAAAAGTATGAATAGAGATCTAGTTATATTAAAATAAGAGTTATTTTATTTTTATTTTCCATTATTGATTCTATGGCTTGGCAGTCTTAACTTAAGTGAAAATAAACAAATATGGTAGCACAAACACATAAAAATAGTAAAAATAAATACAGTGTAGTTTTTTATATAGCGTCTACAACCAAATTTAAACTAAATATATATTTGAATATATAAAACAACTTTTCACTTGATCATAACAAGTATAGCTGTGACATTAGATGGACCTAAAAAAAAGAAAAAAAGTTTAAATTTCTTTTTGACTGTGTAAAAAAATATATACAACCTCTTTCACTGTACATACTTTACAAAAACGGAAAGCCTCCGGAAAAACCACAGAGCTTTGAAGTCCATGCTTGTCGCCGCGCGCGGGGGCGATGTGGCCCGATCGTTGTTCTGTGGGAAAAACAGATCGGAGGTGACGAGTCCAATTTAAGTGTGTTATAACGCTTATTGATGTTACATAATGGTCTTAATTTGTGTATATTTTTATATAATAACATTATTTATTATCAAAACTTGATATATATTATATAATATATTTATTTACTTTTAACAAAACAGTTGCTTTTACGCACATTAATTATATATTATATACATATTTCACTTCTAGATGATAGAAAATAATACATAAAAAAATGATTTTCTTACTTTAACACAACTGAAATTAAATACAATTTTTTCACATGTGAATTATTAAAAATAAATTAATACATCTAATTTGACTTAAAACTGATTTAAGGACTTAAGTTTTAGAGTAAAATCCCTTTTTATAATTACTAATAAAATCATCCCGATAATAATATGCTCAAACATTCAGATAGTAAGTAACATATTGCTAACTTGTGTTAACACAATTGTTAATAACACAAGATTGCTCAAATAATAAGCATTATAATTTGAAGCTAAAGAAATGCTTCTCACATAAATAAAAAGTTAATTTGTTTCTCGTACATTCATAATAATATAACGTAGCTACTAAACAAATAAAATACATGGCAATAAAAGAATTCCATCCAGTCTCAGGTATCTTTACGGCTCGACGTAATTCGATGTTATTTCAATAAGGTATTGGATGTATGTTTACAACCAAATAAGGAGATAAGGTAAGATAAGATGTTTGTTTATTTTTTAAGGTATTTGATCTTCTGCTTGTTGACTCTAACTCTAATGTACCAATTCTTATATCAATTTAGTTGATATGTCTAGATGATATAAATACAAATTGTTTATTATGCAAGAATAAATTTGTACATTTACTTAGATTTATATTATTGTACAGTTGTTTACAACTTACATTCAATCAGATAATATAGATAATTTTAATCTATCAACAGAACAAGTTATATATCTATTTGTTACGGTTGTCACTTTAAATAGGATTATTTCTTACTTAGCACATTATAAATATCTCAGGTCAACAGCCTTTTCTACAAGTCAACAACATAGTAATCACTGTATGCTTAAAATGATTAGCTACTCATAAACTAAATGACACTCTTTTTATCTCATATACTACATGGTATTTTTTTGCACTTGACCATAGTTTTGCCTGATGGTAAGCAATAGATATGGTCTAAGAGGGATCGTGCTTACTCAATAAGAACGGGTTAAGCACTTACTTATTATTAACTATTTTGTTAAGCACCTCAAAACTACATGCTGAGACTACATGTTAGAGTAGGTATGCTGTCTTGGCTAGGCTGAGAATCTCTGTATGGTGCGCTGGAGCCTGGCAATTTGTAGATAAAGACTAAAATGATGATGACGATGAACACGCAAATTTTCTAATTCCAATCAAGCATAAAGCATTCCTCATTAATCGGGCTGTCCGTCGTCAGAACGGTTGTGATTTTCCCAAACTCGCAGCGTCCAATAGCGTCATTTGGGCGTGACGTCATGGACGGGAATTAGATTACGCGTCGACAACTGCCGTGTGCTGAGGGTTGGAGTGCATTAGCAGCAATGGTGGTGATATATAAGAATGGTAAAATGGGATCACTTTGAGACCTTACTATATAGTAACTATACAGAGTTTGAATAAGTTTCACACCCTAACGTTGGTATGTTTTTTCATCAAATCAATCTATATTCAAGATTTTGTTATGTAGTTTGGTCCTCAATTTTTATAGAACATTGATTGCATTCTATCTGATTCTATAATCATTATATATGAAAAATGAGCCAATTTACTTTATTTTTTTCATTTTCAGCAATGTATAAAATTGTGAAATTAAACATAAGGAAGACCTTGCTTTTAAAAATCGTACAAAATTGCATCCAATCTGTTCTATGCGATATTTTCCGAGATTTGGATACTACGAACATTATCTTAGATCGCCATCTTAACATGACTCTTTTATCACCACAGATTCAAAAACTCTCTACCTAATGACCTGGTAGTGAGCTTAGACCGCTAGGTGGCGTGGTGTCGCGCCGCAGGACACTAATGGTCACGTGACGTGCCCGACACGACGCCGCGTCGACAGTTTGCTGCCTGTTTCTCATTATTTGTCTGAGCCATTCAGGTAATGTTTTGGTTTCGGATTAGCTTTGATTAAAATTATCATCGTCATCATTGTAAACCTGTTATTGCCCACTGCTGAGTAAACGCATCTCTTCCAGATATAAATTTATAATACTGAATTTCTCATTTATTGGTAATATAAAATTATTACAGGTTGTTTTATAGTAAATAATAATCTCTCCTCTGCGATACTTAATCAAAAGATGAGCGAATTTTAGTTGATAAGTACCACGCTTAGCAATTACAGCTGATGGATTATATTATTAAAAGCAAGTGTGGCTCGGCGGCTTAAGCGACTGCGTTTATTCTTGATGCAACCTGGTTCAAATCCTGCTATACACAAATGACTTATCTTTTAAGTTATGTGTGAATTTGCACTCGCTTAACGGTGAATAAAAACATAGCTAGGAAACCGACATATTTGCATATGTATAGGCATTTCCGCAGAAGTTTCTGAGAACCACTTTATTCTAGGTAAGCGCGCAAGATCGTAGATCACAACGTTGCTTAACATCAAGCAAGTTGTAGCTAAGCATGGGCATATCTTTTACAAAAAAAGACAATTTTCTTACTAAGCAAATAATAGTTTGTTAAATAAATTTTACACACACAAACACACACACTAGACAGACAGTACTAAAGCTAAACAAACTGTCTCCATGATTAATCTAACATGCCGCTGGCGATTAAAAAGTGCTTTGTCTAAGTACATGTGTACTCTAATTAGTGTTTAGTGATTAGTCTTAAATGTCGTGGATTAAGTTTTCTGAGAAGGGACACAGTATTTGCGAATTTCAACGTTCTACAGATATGGTGGTGTAAACAACAAACAAAATATGGTGTGTATTTGCTTGGAGTAATAATCTTCTTTATAAATAAAAATGAATTGTTGTTCGTTAGTCTGACTAAACTCGAGAACGGCTGAACGGATATATCTTATCTTAGTCTTGAAATGTTCGTGGAGGTCTAGGGAAGGTTTAAAAAGGGAAAAAAAAACAAAAAAAAAAATACAAAAGTTTAGGTCGCAGTACGAAGTCTGCCGGGACAGCTAGTAATATATAAAATGTAACCAATGTGTTGTGATTATTTTTAGAAATCCAATAAATCAAATGAAATGGAATAAAAAACAATTGACTATAGGTATTTCTAATTTTTACTTGTTAACTTATGTGAGTTTTTTTAATGTGTCTGAATAAAAATTCATCAAAGAAACGTAAGAAATGAATAGAATTTGCGATAAAGGGCCTTCAAAATTTAATCTAAACAAAATATCTTTTTGTATGAGTTACTTATTAAATGAAATGCGAAAATATTTCTATCAAGTACAATATTTGTCAAAACAGAAAATAATTTTATTATAAAATAACACCAAGTGAATTAAGCGGATTTGTTCTGATTTATATTGTATTATTTAGTTAAATATATAAATTGTAGTATAAAAATGAAAAACTTCATTTTGTTAAAAAAAAAACTAAAAATGAACTGAAATGAAAAGGGTAGTGCAGTAATTATTGTATGTGGATTTTCGATTAAGTATACACTCTTTTAAACCTAAGTAACTCTAAACATCATGGATGTACAAAACTGTAAATGATACTTCACACGATTTACATTTGATTGCAAACCTTTTGCCCGTATAACGTTGCAAACTCATTACTTAGCTAGTGATGGGAACATGTATTGACCGTTATCCGTTATCCCACCAAAAACATTCTGGAAAAAACTAGCCAAGTCTCGATCTCTCGATGGAGCTGCTTGTTTATCTCTAAGGAGTAATGAAATCTAGACGAGGTCGTGCCAAGTCTAGGGTTTATTGCTGCGATTTTTTTATTATTATAGTTAATGTTGTGTGATGTGTGACTTGGTCGTTGGGTACATATACCACGTATATATATATATATATATATAAGTAGTATATAGTGGATACAGGATATACCACGCAGCGCTTCTAGCCTCTTAAACGAAACTAGTAAGATATGTTTCTATTTGTAATCATTATCGTGGTACTATTTTAATAGGGATTACATACCTGTTACGATGATGAATGAGCTGTTACTAAAACCATTTGTCCTCACGGTTCACGTTTGTTTTTTTGCGTACATGATTTGCTTAATTCAGTTTTTTTATACATTTCACATTATTTAAATCAGTACGACAGAAGCTTAAAGTATATTTTTCCTCATTAGTATTCCATTAGAAGTAGCTAGTCACGGTTTTGTTGTTCATTGTTAAAGATATTATCATAATTATAACATTCTTATTAACCCAAGTACTAACGCGAAGTAATAGGTACTATAATGTGTTTTACCCCATCCCTACTCATTAGTGTTGCTCTAAGAGCGGCCGGTCAGGGCTCACGTTCGAGAGAGAGATTCGTTTTTGTCCGGTTTTGTTGCAGCCACTATTTACCGCGCGACTTTTGTGGCGCAATTTACCGATACTGGACGAGTGGTGGGTGAGGAGATAAGGAGTTGTTTAGTTACTTGTAAACTTAAAAATGAGCGAAAATATTTTAAGTAAGCCTATGATACTTTCGATTTTAATGAATTACTGCTTTAAATAAAGTGACATTTTGTAGATTCACCAAAGGTCAAATCAGTAAAATATGTATTTCCATTCTCAATGGGGATTGATAGTGACTAAAGACTTAGTGACTGAGCTGAGCGTATAAAAAGCTCAAACTCCTTGTTTGGATTTCAGTATAGTAGAACTCGTGAAAATTATGTTTTAGGACAAAAAAATTACATATATAAAATTGTGTCTTTTTTTACACTACAGTGCGTTAGCAATTAAGAACAATCAAAAATATCAGTAACTTACTAGACCACTGTCTCCTCACCTATCCAATGGTATTTTTGCTTTGTTTTGCGCTGCATTTTACTGGAGCGTCACGGACCGCAGTCATTCATAGGTTCACGCTGTATTCGATTGCACTTTTTTATTCGAAGCGTGTACTAAATGTTGTAGAATTGAGTTTTAGTTTACTGCACTGTAACTTACTGCTGAGTTAGCTTGGAATTTTGCAGCAGGAATAAAATCGTAAAGGGTTTTATTGGGATTTACATACCTACATGTATATGTGGGTGGTTTTTATATTACTCGCATTTGGATATTATATTTGAAATGCTTGCCATAATATTGTTTTAATATTATTTTCTATTAAAAGTCACGTCATTTACCATGACATTTCTTCAACATAATAATAAATATCAAACGCCAAACTGGAAAATACAAGTCAGAAGAGTAGGAGAGATTTCGCTTATATTTTATTGATGTTTTTTTTAATGCAATAACGTCTTCTCATAGAAACAGACTCACATTAGTTCAAAAGACGTATTGTTCCAAAGAACTTCAAAACTCGTATAGAAAGTCAGCGCACAATCGGCGCACTTCCTGCCGCTGTTGTGTGCCGAAACTAAATATGGCGCGATGATTGCATTTTTTGACCGAAACGACTGCTTTTTAGTCATTTTTGTCGGTTTTCTCCAAAAAATGTGGCCCTGATGTGACGAATGACTCTTTTTGTGCTGCTGCACGCAAATCTGTGAATACTAGTTGCTACGTTATTTTTTGTTGCAACATTTTGGATGGTTACAGATTTTAATCTACGTCGTCTGTTTCATTTCGTTCAAAATTTAAGAGCATAACATTGGAGTGAGGCAAGGGTGTTTAAGTTCTCCGAAGCTATTCAGCCTATACGTTGACGGCCTGATAGAAGAGGTCAGCAATGCCAACACCGGATGCTCAATAGAAGGTAAGTTAATTAATAATACCAGTTATGTGGATGATATGGAACTGCTGAGCCCTTCCATATAATATTCCCTTAATAGACATTTGTAGGTGTTATGCGGTTACCCATTGCCTCAGATATACATAATCCCAATATAAGCGAGTTGATGATTTTCAAGTCGGGCAAATAATCATATCCGTTGATGTCCGACGTGAAGTTATCCGGAACTCCGCTTAAGTTGGTGGTATCGCTCAGTTCAAGTATCTGGGCTACTGGGTTACAGACTCCCTGAAAGACGAGATATGGAAAGGGAGCGTAGAGCACTTGCTGTCAGAAGTAATATGTTGATCCATAGGTTTGCTAAGAGTTCCAAACTAGTCAACTTGACTCTGTTTAGAGTATATTGTCAAGCTTTCTACTCATGCAGCCTATGGATTAAACTTTACCCAAGAGACAGAAAGTGCCCTACGCGTCCATTATAATAATGCTTTAAGAATTGTTTGACAGGCTGCTGGCTTGGTCCACTCCATGGCAATGCCTTCAAGTGTCCGGTGGAGCCGATGTCTTCGGGTCTTCGGTGTGGCCGTCCCTGTACGCGCACTTCGCGCGGTGAACTCAACCGTCGACGTTTTTCAGTTTCGAGCGGATGCAGGTGCTTTTTGAGACTGTTGGAGGGACACTTGTGGTCCTCGCGGCTATTGAATGGACACTGGCTTCTCTGACGTGTCATCTTTCTTCCAGCTGTTTGTTTCGCCGCATATCGATCTCAATTTACAATAACGATGTATTCGATTGACCAAATAATGCGTCTCTAATGTCGCTGCTAGTGATTGGTTGAGGAAAGTAACACAATATGAGTGGGAAGGCGGGATATTTAAAGTGAGTGGAAATAGGTAACGCATAAATTTAACAGAATTTGTTTGACTGACGGGATTAAAAATTTATAAATATTTGTTTTTTCTTTTCTATTCTATGGATAAAAGCTTAAATAATTGTATGTCAACTAAAACAGAGGCGCAAAATCATCATGCAATAATGAACAGACCTAAAATCGCTTAAAAATAAGTTCAACTTGTAATTTATGTAAAAATCTAACTCCTAATTTCAGCTTTCAGACTTTCAGTTAGCAATAAAATCAGATATTTAACCTCAGAAACCATAAAATTCAGCCAAGCCCAAGGTAATAATATTTTAATTTAACATTGGACCTAATCTTACCCGATTTACTTCGAATTACTTTTTAAATTAAGCTAAATTCAAATGGATATCGTCCTCACAGCCCTTTTATAATCAGCTTATATGAAATTACTTACGGACCCCTGTTTTTGATAAAGAACCTGTTACAGTGAAGGAACATTAATCGTTATACTTTAGGGAAAAGATTTAGGCTAAAAATTCAATTAAATTGAAGGGTAAATGGTGTATTAATTTAATGAAACTAAAATCATTATTAAGTTAAACTCATCAAAATATATTATATTCAGCCATCGTTTTCTAATTCATATGTTAATAAAACAATTTATAATAATGAGTTACAAATAAAGACACCTACACATAAGTTACTAGAATAGAACTGTCATAAGCCATTTTTTCTTCTTCTTTTTAATCTGAAAAAGACTTGAACAGTCATACGTTACTATGAAATAGTCAAAGAACAAAAAAAATTAAAGGATTAAATAAACTATTTTGTCAGATATGATAATCACTCAAATTATATTCCCAAAAATCGTGTTCACAATTACAAATACCAAAATTAATTTATTTGCCAAAAATCTTAGCTTACAAAATCTTTCGAATTCTCGAAAATATCTGATTCCTTCAACAACAGATCGAGAACTTAATCCAGTTTAACTTCATATCCCCATCATATCACTCTACCACCGAAGCTATCCATCCCCAATATCCTTAAATCCCCATCTCCTATCAGTTCACATTTTCTTCTAATCCCTTGCAAAAGTAGCGTCTGTAATAGGATTTGTAGCGGTCGCGATCGTCCGAGTAGTTTGTTATTGTGAAGCTACTGTCCCGTTTGTGTGAGAAATCAGGTAATATAAACAAATAATAAAAGAAAAGGTAATTTATTTCAGTCAATAATACCTGTATCTAAGAAAAAATAAAGTAGTTAAATTATGTATGAAAAAGCGAGGTTAACCTGAGAAACACACTCTAAATATATTTTTGCTTTAATTTTTAATTAGATTTTCTAAAAAAAAGAAAAAAATGTATGTCGAACCCACTACTTCTTTTTTATTTGAATTACGAACGTCGTAATTACCGTTACCTTTATCACCTGCTCCATTGTTGCTAGCTCAAAGGCAACTGAACTCTCTACGGGGTATAAACAAAAAAAGCCTTATAAGGTTTTTTTGTTTACACTCCCGTCAATATCACGTGACATAAGAAACGAAGCATAGGTAAGACGTACAACGAAGAGAGTGTAATTCTTGTATAATATAAAATTTTGTGAGGTAGTAGCTCAACTTGATATTAGTGTAAGTGTTTTACACCAATGCCTGGACCGCGGCTTGCGGCGAATTGCTTTTACAGTTCTCCTGTTTACTTTAAACATTTTGCACTCATTCTCAAAGAAATATCCTTTAGATAAGTATAGTAATAGTAGCCATGTTATGTAGGTACGAAATGACATAAATATTTAAGTAGAATTCATAATGTTTAAAGGTATCATTATAGACAACTAAACCCAACCTTCTAACGTTTTAAGTAACACTCATAAAAATATAATGCTATGATAAGTATAATGTTTTTTTTTGAAAAAGCAATAAGTAATACGTATAGAAGTGTAACTATAATTAATATTTTTTGGATTTTTATCTAAATATTAGTCCTTCAAATTTTATGCTTCATCAGTTTAACTAAAACTCATAAAACCTATTTATTATTGACATTATATTGATGCAGCCAACTAAAATTATTTTCTACGCTTATTCTAAGGACATTTACAGCGCATTAGCCTTATATTAGCAAAACAAAATGGTTCTAAACCGCACTGTCAACTATAATTAATAGTCTGACGCTTATTAATATTGAAATAATCGGGACCTGTCGCGTTGAACCCTAGAGAACCAGAGTTTTCAATCACCTTAGAATATAGTTGTAAAACAATTGTTTTAATTTTTTTACGAAAAATTATCACTTTATGTTATCTTACCTTCGAGTCGCTTGTGCTGGTATCGTTTCGGATAACCAGCTGTTTTTTTTTAATTGTATTGAGCCTGCTAGCTTACGTAAAACGGCACTCGGAATTAACACTGAAAAAAAAAATCGGGAAAAAACACATTCAAACTCATCAAATTGGTGTAATCTATCCTGAAACTGATAAAAACTTCATGTTTTTCTAACTCCTTGGCAAATAGATCCCGGCTCTACGTCAGCAATTAGACACGTAGAGACTATTGTGTATTCTGTGGCGTACTGTTCGCAAAGTAATTAAAAATAGAACGGATTAAGCGAGCGACGGACATGAGAGGGATTCCGGATTGAGCACGTTTGAGAATTGCAATTTTCATTTTCAATTCATGTGAAGAATCTGTGATTTATATTATTATTTTTAATTTTCCAATTTGAAAGTAACTCGTGTAGGTAATATTTTAATTTTTAGTTTTAAAACCTTAATACCAAATGAGAATAAGTAATAGTTAAATCTTTAATTTTTTTAAATATTTGGTTAGTACTGCAGCTAAATTATAACTACGTAATAATTTCTAATGATGCACACTTCTGTCTTTACAGTATGAAAAAAAAAGAGAATGTATTTATTAACAATCTATCAATCAAATATACTTTATTGTACACCAAAAAAAGAACATAATTAACATAAAGGTGGAAGGTACATATAGAGATGAGTGATTTCAGAGAGTTTGCTTCTCTTATGATAAGCAGTAAATTCGGTTTCATTTTCGTGGGTGTGAAATCTGATTTCATACATATTTCTTTATAAAATAAATTTGTACCTTACACTATTAATAACAACTGGCTTAGTTTTTAAATTACATTACAGTACCTACCATTTCAGAAGGTAATCTTATTTATTCTTAGTTCAGTTCAAGAAGTGATTCATTCCAACCATGCTAAGCCTCCCACCGACTGACATGTAAAGGTTCGTAGGGAGAAGTCGCAAGGTTTCCAGTTTAATGAAAAAGTTCCCGCGCCAGAGATGGCGACGAACTCTCATCTTTGATATGATTCATTTGGTATTTAGTTATTTTTGTATCATTATTTCTTGCGCAAGAAAATGATTATATATAAAATTAACACACTTTGAAAGTGTATTGTAAATGAGTATTTCACATTCGTTTGATATCCTTCATCATCATTTTACCTTCTTATGCTCGTGGTTCCGACGAAAGGTGCTGTATTTCATTAAAATATATTCAAGTTATCAATAAACAGATTTTCTATCACTATCAATAAACAGAGACTGTTTTAATATGTGTGTGTGTGTGTGTATACACATTATGAAGAAAAAACAAAATATTGAGAAAAAACAAACGAATATTTTGTATCTCACTAAAAAATTACATTGACCGAAAAGTAGATTTAGTGTGCTATACAATATGAGTAATTTTACAGTTCTGGAAATCATACGTCATAAATATAAGTAAACCATATCCTTTTAAAAAATCCCACCAAACACAAAAGGTCCAAAACAAAAGAAGTCGGCCAGAATAAAAACATATTCCTCTAAAAGCAGATGGGATAAAGCAACGCAGAAACCCTAGGTCCCAAGTTCCGACCAACCTCCACCTCGCTGCCCATTTCATCCGATAACGACAATGAATATTTATGAATTCTAACACACAGTACCCGACAGTGGGTAAAGAATTGAAATTGTGGTAGAATGAGCTTAGTTTAGATAAATATATGAGCATAACACAAGTTTTTATGATAGTTTGAAAATATTGGGAGCGAAATTTTGTTATTGTTGCTTTCAGATAAAGACAAGTTAATGTTAAAGATAAAGATAAAGATATATTTATTTGCAAGATGTAGTTTGATAATACAGATGTTGTGTAAGTGCTAAAAATTTGGAATCATACATCTTAACCATTACTGGTATGCAAAAAATTATGTCTGGAACAAAAATACTTAAATGTCAATTGAGATAATATTAATGAATGTCATAAATTAGTAATTTTATCATTGAAAAATAGCTTAACAGAATAATAACATTTAGACAACAAAAAATTAAACAATTTCCTTTTAAATGTTATGTAACATACCTGCCGTTTGTAGAAAGTGATAAATAACATAGTAAGCATATATACGAGTACAGTAAGAATTGAATTACTGTCTATAAAACCTGTCAGGTGAACATGTATTTCGCTAATATATATTATATTCTAACTTCAACAGAAATAACTAATAAAAACTTGTCCATGAAATGTATAAAATCTAGTTGGTGAAGTACCTACAGTCATGCCGCATAAACCACATCCAGCAAATCTTGTTTAAAAAATAAGCGCCTATCTACAATATTTTTGTACAAACTATTATTTTTATATCTAGCAATTCTTCTAAGATTCTATTGTAAACTTTGTTACTCATCCAAAGATTTCAATGCACACATCTGACATTAAAACATGTCACTTATAAATCTGTGCCACCAACAAAATCCAACAAGATATAGGTCAACAGCTGTCGCGAAATTGAGTAAACGAGTTCTCCATAGAGATATAGCGGCATTCGGCGCTGGCGGGGGCAATCTCATAAATTATTAAACATGTTTGAAAAATGTCGCATACGAATATTTAATTTTTCATACGCAGCCACTCTGGTCGAGTGATAGTTTTTATTTATGCCGCTATGAATATGTTTATTTTTGAGTGCCGCTTGGGTGAGGTTGTGAGGATTCTTTTAATTGAGATCGCGGCAAAATTTGATATTTTTGAAGCAATATTTTTTTAAAGTTCCTTACATAAAACAACTGTTGAAATTCGTGTTGGTTTAATTTTCATAAAATATATTAAGTTTTCTGCTATTTCTTCACAAGCAAAAATTTTTTACGCATGATACTAATTCATTCTTTTCTCGCGTATCAGTTTAACCAATGTGAATGAATTTTTGCTTGTGATGAGAAAAATATTTAAGCTAAAGCTTATTAATTACTAAAAAAATACACTTGTGTTGCTATCTGTACCATTACGATTATTACACGTCTGCCGCTAACGAGGCGTGATATTTATTGCATGGACATGTCACGTGTATGGCAGTGATTGTGTGTATGTATGTGTAGAGTGTGTGTGATTGTATTGTGAGTCGTTGTATGATTAATGCACTATCGCTGTAATGGCTTGTCAGCAGGGCTCTAATTGACGCTAATAGCTGGTTGCAAAAAATATACTTTAAAATCTATATTGTTGAAGCTAGGATATTTGCTGAAAGGCTGTTTTGCATAGCTAACAACATTAAAAGATAGTTTTTATTGAGAGAAAAATATATGAGATTAATTTCTGTGTATTCTTACATGTAACAGCAGTTTGAAGTACTGTTTTGGATATTGTGATATTTTCCTTAACATAAAGCAATGTGTTTCAAGCATTTTTGTACGGCAAAGAAACAATTATCATCATCATCGCCCTGTTTCTCTCTATTTTTAAGCACAAAACGATGTTCATTATTCCTAAAGAATGTTTATTTTGTTCTTTAGGTATGTCTTTTTATCATCTATTATGTAATTTAATAAAATCTTCGCTTCAAAAAATTTGTTAGTAATATATGGTACAAAGTTTTGAGATTTTGTAAAATTGTGATTTGGTAAACATTTCATAAATATACAGTTTTCCAATCTGTACAGAAAAATATCAAAGCTGAACCGCAAAAAGCGCTGTAAGCGGAAAAATAACATTTTCCATCGCCACAAATCATAGCAAAAAGCTTTCAGGTCAAACGATTCAGCTAGTTGACGCGGACTCAGATCGATGCGAGCATATAGGTATAGGTACTTTTTTATGGAGTGTTGGATAAAAATAAGAGATATCGAGGTTTGATAAACTTATTAAAAGTGTTTTATTCATTTATCGTCCACCAATACGTTGAATTAATGACATTAGAAAAACTGCAGGGTGCACCAGGATTCAATCTGCGCAGGACCAGGATGAGTGGCTTACAAGAAGAGAGGCATATGCTCAGCAGTGAGTGATAACGAGCTGATGATGATGATGTTAGGTATAGAGATTTAGAACCCTACATAAAAAAATGTCTAATGATTATGTAATAATAATAAATAAATAAAAAAACATGAAATACAGTTGTGAAATGATTAAACAGTTTCATTGTTAAGCGTTGGCTTTTTTCTGACACTAATAATGTTGACAAGGAGTGGAAGACAAGATAATGCACCTAAACTAAGTTAAAGCTATACAGCTATTTTTATATATAATATTATTTTTAATTATGAGGTAAAATGTGTAACTAAGTACAAAAATTACTACGACTGGTTTTAATCAAATTGTGAATGTTACTTAAAAAAACACAAAATATTTACGTGTCATCTGTCTAACGGAAGACCTGGTTGCTAGTTTTCGATCACCCATCCAAAGACTGGCAGGCTGCATCATAGTCAAATACTTCAATCAATTGAACTATTGATATCAAAGTGACAAAATAAATGCTCCATTCCCAAACTATGGGCAACAAAGTACACGTAATAAGCAGCGGGACATGATTGCGCAAGTTTTTGCAAACGAACCGACCGCGGCCGCTGCCGCCGGGGAAATGAGCAAAGTTGTGACCTTGACGTGGATAATATAATTTATAGATCTATTTGATTCTTTTTTATAGTCATAGTCATTTATTTATATCAGATATTTGATACACGTCACAGAAAAACAAATAAAAAATAATCAATTAAATTAGAATTTTTATTATTAATCTACTGGACTCCTGGACAAAGGTCTCTCTGAATTCCCTCCATGTGAGACGACCAGAGTGTTGGATTGCTGGTCTTGAGATCTTGACTCCAACAAAACCTAGGCCTTTCTCTAAACCACGTCGCCCTTTTGATTTCCACTGTGTAACAATCCTATGTCAGCGTTTGGTGTGCATACTGCATACAAACCACGATTGTTTTCCTATTTTATATACGTCATTTTTAACTAAACACACCATTTTTTCAAGCAGTATGCCTCGTGTTAACCAATTATCACCCATTATTGTGTATTGTCAGCTATATCATGAGATAGGCACATCTTGCATCTTGGCATCATCTTAAGCTAAAGTCTATTAGTCATTTTAACCGAATGAGACATCTATTTGGTATTTTATCGTTGCCACTTAGTGACCAAATGGAAAGGGTGCTGAGGTTTTTACTGCAGTCATGACTTTGACAATGAAACGCAGTGGGAATTTCGTAAATCATATAAAAGTACAATTTTGCGTTAACTTGTATTGATCAATATTATTAAGCACTACAGTGTTTCTCTATGTACAACTGTTTCTTTTTTGGTAAAATTGTTTAATATCAAGACTGCACTAACGACTTTCGGTAAATATGACGCCCTGGGTTTGAAATTTTAAATTTGGCCTGTTATAATAGCTCCTCTGCTGAACCGCAGATAATCTGCAGAAATTAAATGTCACTGGAAAAGTGGAGAGCAAAAAACCTAGAGGGAGAAGTCGGACGCGATATAATTTACTAGCTGTGCTCGCGACTTCGTCCGCGTGGAATAGTTATTACCATAAAAACGAGTCTAATGAGTTAACCTTAAAAGATAGACATATACTGTTGCAGACATTTTGTTAGATTATTTCAAGAGAAATAATTCTTTTTCACATATTTTTTTGATATCTTGAACCGTTTTCGCAGCGCACGCAACGGAAGCCCTCAAAGATGAATAATTTTCCCCGTTTTTTACACATTTTCCATTATTTCTTCGCTCCTATTAGTTGCAGCGTGATGTTATATAGCTTAAAGCCTTCCTCGATAAATGATCTACTAAACACAAAAATATTTTTTTAATTCGCCCCAGTAGTTCCTGAGATTAGCGCGTTCAAACAAACAAACAAACAAACTCTTCAGCTTTATAATATTAGTATAGATAGTATAAATATATATAAGAATAATTTATGTCGTCAGCAACATAGTTTATACAAATATATACTTAGCTATAATGCTATATAATATCTAATCGTAAACAAACGGATGAAGCGCTGAACCCGTGGCAACAGTCATCCAAACTGCACCCGTACAATAACTTTTCTCATTTCGCTCTCTACCAAGATGATATAACTCGAACTTTGCTCTAAACGTACAAGAGCCGATTGCACTGATTTTACAAGTATTTTCTTTTAATGTCCGAACTATCGTACCACTAACGCCAACAACCAACTCTTGGAACTAGAAGAGCACCGATATCTCTGGCGTTAAGAATAATAAGCTTATTTCCACTCTAGAGATGATGATGATGATGACTAAAATGTTTGATGTTATGCTGTACTGCCGTATATATAAATGAAAGTTTCTTTAGAATAAAGTATGTTTTTCTCACGTTTATTATTTAAGTTAATTTATTTCAAAGGGTTATTTAGATGTCTTGCCAATTAATATCAGCACATAATAATAGAAGTACAAAAAGAAGCACACAATGACAGTTTACAAGAAAATTTGCACTAGTATGTAATTAAATATTGCTTATTTACTATTGTATAAAATACTCGCACTTAATTACAACTTGTGTTAGTAAGTATCTTCTAGGCAACAACATCAGGCATGCTGAAGTCAAAATCAAACTTATCCCGCATAAAACAACTAGGCTGAAATTAAACTTAATTGTTAACAATCTTGTAACAAAAACTTGTAAACTTAGTATGTCAAGTCCCTGTTGGTAAAGTTATGAGGACTGGGATTCTTGACCTTACGATGTGGCGACCCCGCAGTACTTCGAAATAATCGCATTGAAGCAAAATGATGTTTCTCTAAGTGAGATTGTAAAATTGGACAAAATAACAACATAGCAATATTTTAAAATTGGATCTGCGCTCGAAAATAAAGTGATAAGTTCAAAATACTGTCATTTTTGCTGAGAAATGGAATGCTTCATTATTAAACTCTTCTTTATTTTTCAGACAAAAATAAAATGATATTAATGGAGAACATTACTGTAGTATTTTTATTCTTAATAAATATCATAGACAAGTTGTTATGGACGTATTATAAGTTCAAAAGACCCCTTTAGTGTCAAAAGAAGGTTGTGTGGGATGATGATGATCTTGCTCTAGTGTCAATAAAAAACTTTTCATCAAAAAGTACATCATAATTCGGAAATTCAAAATCAGACCCGACTTCACCAACCAAATAAACAAAACACAATCCCCGAGGAGAAAACAAACGCATTTCATCCGTACGCACGCCTGCCATATTGTTAACGTTCTAATTTCAAATTTGGAACAGGCAATTCCCGTGCGTCCGTTGAATAGTTCAGTTCCACAGATGATTAATAACTAGATATTAATCAAAGCATTATTCCGAGTGGAGGATTAAATTCCCAAAACGCGCTGGGATGGGAGATCGTCGAATACGTTTTACTGTTGAGTCTGTGTTTGCTTTTGGCAGTTCTGTGCTGAAATGACGGTAGCTGCCTATTTATATAGGAAGCCGCGGTAGAGTTTTGTTGGAGTGCTTTTAATTGTCGGGTTGGATAATGGAAATATATAATGTTCTAATCCTCGCTTTTGATTTGGACAGATAATGAAGCTTTTACAATTTTGTGAATTATCAAATATAACTGCTTTTTACTTATTTTGGAGTACTATCATTACCGACACAAAAAATGATTCGATTTCTTTATTTCCTATACAGTGTGATTTGTATATATTTCAGTATGGTACGTAAAAGGGTTCACGTTAAGTAGTAAAGCCATGTCAGAGACCCTTGGGGCGGCTTGATAAACACTCGACACCAGAGTGGGCCACCCTCATTCGATAAGAAGAAGAAGTTCATGTTGTCTCTAAAAATACCATACTTCTACTTGGTCAAAGAAACACCATCTGTCATAAAACATCACTAATTTCCTCCCCTAACCTCTTAAACTCGTCCCAACATAATAACACCCGTTGCTCTAACTACAGCCTACTAATCCAGCGCTTACAGACTAACAACTAGTGTTGTTGTTATATTTGAGAGCGTTATTAAGATAGGGGTCACACGTTAAGGTAAGGGTATAAACGTCGTCCGTATTTGGGGCAGCCCTACGAGCGCGGCCCGAATACGAATGTGGTAACGACACAGGGACGGAGTTAAAATGATGCTGTTAAATGGTATATTGCTCGTATACAATTAGTGTCTTATGTCGTAGTGAGATTATTATGAAGAGAGTTAAAAGAAGGAATAGTTTTTCGAGTCATGCTTTCCTAGTGGTTTGCAATATTTTAAACTTAGTCCGCCAACAAATACAGACATAAGACCATTATTGTTAATTTTTATTCTCTCTGATCACTCACATATACCCTACTTCTAAATTTACAAACTTACGTGCCTGGTATATTTGGGATCAGTTTTTAAGCCAGGACAGAAAGCTTGTTTTCTAACTATCCTGACTGTAATACGCCATTTCTTCATATTAAAATTAAGGCAGTATTGTACAACACTAACTCGACTAACTAGCTCGCTGGCTTGCTGTCCTGGCTTGTATGGCCTTATATATTCCGTTTCAAAATGAAATGAATTTATTATTAAGGCAGCTTAACCTTACCTTACCATAGTGATGATAGAACTTTAAAGAACTAGCACCTTAAAAATATAGCAAAATTTTAACCCTAATCCCTTCCTGCGCTCAGATGCCCCCGTCATGCGTATATGTATGTAATATGACCCTAATAAATATCACTCGCTACACATATTTCTACTCAGTACATTATTTATATGTATAGGTATAATATATACTAGTTTTTCTTACACCTACAGAAATGCAGGCGCCTGATTCCCTTGACAATAGAGCTTTATGTGCTGGAGGAAAATGAATATAAATATTGGCTTTTTATGACTGGAGAGACAAAAGGGTTGGACGCTTTATGATACCTAGTATGGCGGACATATTCTCTATACATATGGAACGTATAGCGATAGTAGTCTCCTTTGATGTTACCTAATATATTTCAAAATACATAGCTGTTTTATGTAAAAAATAGCAAGGTGTCGCAATTTGATGACTTGAAAAACGAGTAAGACAGTGAAATACTTTTCAAATTAGTCCCACAGTGATTAAATTTACTGTAAGTATGACGATTTAAAGATAAATAAAATAAAAATAGCCTTTGATATACTTAGTTGATAGTAACAATAGAAGATTTCGTATGTGATTAGAATTTTAAGAATAGGCTGTTTTAATATACCGGTATTAGTGTAGTTTTGCCAGAGCTATTCATGTATTGTCATTGTAATAATTAAGAACGAATCAATTCAGGCGTTTGAGCGTCATAAACCATTGTATTATTATTATATTTACATTCCCTATGTATTCAATGATTCTGTTTATGGTTTTAAAGGGTTTCATTTCTTTTTATATACAATCCAACTTTGACCCTAGTGTCATTAAAATATGTCAGGTCATCTGTTAAAATAACTATAATATAATCTTGAGTTGATATATTTCAAATCTCAATTCAATTCATATATTTGTAAGCACAATATGGGTTGGTGAAAATGGTCTAAAATTACTCTTTAAACCTCAACGGTTTTAAACTACAAATTACCAAATAACGTTTTACGAAAGTAAATATAACTGTCAGTAGTATTACATTACACTTCATCTACAGCCATAAATATTATACCCATTTTCGTAGCCATATTGAAAATAACACTCATGTGATATTAATATTTAGCACCGCACCCGACACCCGTATGGCTAAATCGTTTTTTATTGCGACCGTTGGACCCTTTCTAATAAAAAAACATGCGTAATTTTAGCTTTTTAGGAAGCCTTTTTAAATTGGTCGATTTGTATGAAAATTACATTTGTATGGTTAGCGGGAAAGAGACAAAGCGTTACAGTATTATTTTCTTTTATATATACTACTTACTATTTAACTGCCCACTGCTTTTCTCAAATTTGTCGTTCTTATTCAAGGTTTAGCAATCGAATTAACAATTGATAAATTAATTTTAGGTTTTTGTATACTCATGTTACGTAATATTAAAATTACAGACGTACTAAAATAATTTAATATTTTTACTAAAAAAAACGCGTATGGCATATCATTAGCAATGATAAAAGTGTTTGGCAATAAGAAATTTGTGTTTAGTAAGCCTATCTAAAGACAAGAAATTGAAAAATTAGGTTCTTGAAATACTTTCAAAACTTTGGATTATTACCTGACAGGTAGGGTGCGCACTAATAAACGCAACAGCTACCGCCAGCCAGACAGCCCAGGCTCTACCCGAAAGAGGAAGGAGGAAAACATATCAAAAATTCAACTGACCTGAAATTCTTGTTTTCCCGACGTTGCTAGCTCCCGGACCATAATGTTAGTACAAGAAATAAAACATTATTAAGTTTCAAATACGACAGGCAGTCCACTTTTATGACTATGACGATTAAAACAACACTCGTAGAAACAGTTGAGAATTAAGTCTAATATTTACTAAAATACTAATTCATATAGATCATTTGAACCAAAATTTTATCGCACTATCGTGTCAATTTCCTATTTTTTTGGAATTTGAACAAAGTGTTGAAACGTAATTTAAATAAACCAATTTTATGAAGATCTCACTCACTTAATCACTCACGAGATAGTCTTGTTACAGAAGCTGCAGTACTTCTCTATAGCCTCAGTATGTAGGTATGTGTGTCTAGTATGTCCTACTTCCACTAAGTAAGGTGAATCCGAGATCTAACTCGCTTCATGTGACAATCGGCACTGCAAAGAAACATTGAAGCAGGCTTAGTACGGACATATCTGGATTATTCTAGTTTGTTTGTTGTGTTTTAAATCTATTGACATATTAGTCGATGCCCGTGGTTGCACCAGCACTCTGTTGTAAGGTACATCAAAATAGCTGAAGCCGCTTGTAGGACTACTTAAAAATAAATCAATTGAAATTAATAGCCCGGAAAATTTCACACAGCACCATCTAGCTTATAATGCCACTATAAAAAAAATCGCTGGTCCTTCGTTTTCTTACTGCTTGACCAAGAAACGAATATACAAACGTGCTTATATATCATGGTATAATGATGTCTCAGTTATGTGTTTTTATTTTTTGGCACTACTTATATACAAAAGTTTAATATTAATATAAACGAGTATGTGATGTTCGAGCGTTGTTTCTACAGATGTTATTTTGGCAATTATCTAGCACAAATTCGTACTTGGCGGATTTTCTGTAAATTCACTAAAAGAGCCAGACATGCTAAGCCCTTCAAATCAAGTCACAAAAGCCGATTTCCATCGCATTTAGTCACCGTCCCTACATCGAAGTTTGATATTGCATCGGATATCCAATTTGGTGTTATCTGAAGGCGCGCCGTGAAACAGATTGGGGATTTAATCGAATGCCAATTAGAACACTTCGGTAATACACTGTTTGGTTGTTTTATATGTTTCAATGGATATAGTAACAAAGTCAGGTCAGTCTTTGTGTTGAAACTGGTTGTTTATAATATGTATGACTGCTCTGTTAGCTTAGTTGGTAGTGGCTCTGCCTTCTAATCCAGGGGTGCGGGTTCGATTCCCGCATAACACAAGTAATTATGACTATTTAAATTTGTAATTATTTGTGTTGAGTCTGGTTTCTATGTATAATAAGTATGTAGGTATTGTTAGATATTAGGTTAGCCTGTAGGTTAGCAATTAAAGTCACGTATGCACTTCACTTGTTTAATTTAATTCACTTGTTTTTACATGATTGTTAGCAAGGCCACAGAGACGCGTCTGACCCGCGTTCTGTCGCAAACGGAAGAGAGGTTTGACAATGACATTTGAATTTAGGTGACAATTTAGTATTGCCAATACTAAACAGGTATTTACAAAAGAAAAGTATATATGTATTATATCCGTTATCTAGTACCCATGATACAAGCTTAAGCTTAGTATGAGGCTAGATGGCGCTGTGTGATAAGTCATGTTTTTTTTTTATGTAAGTACTTATATAAAAAAAAACCTATTCATTTACTTGTTACAAAAATGCATATAAGTATAAATCCCTTATACTTAAATACAAGCGTTTGCTAAGAATTAAGATAGACGGCACTGTGTGAAATGTCCCTAAAAATATATCTTTTTATTTTATTCTTTTTTTTTGTAAACAATTTCTTCTATTTTATTCAAGATATTGAATTAATGTATATATAAATCGTTACGTCAAATTAAAAAGAAAATATTATGTTCCCAGTTCTTTAAATTCTGGCATTCCATCAAAATGGTGGGCAAGTATGTAGTATACCTACAACTTACTAATCCACCGTGGCCAGTAAGTTAATACATAATTATAACATTTATTCCTAAGGAAATTGTTCGATACTAAGTGGACTGTATGGGGTTGATTTTGACGTAACAGAATTGATGCAAAGAGGGCAATCATAAAAAGCATTCACCAACCTTTCATCCACGACGCTGCTTCTCCGGGGATAGCCTCCGTGAATGGTGCTGAACCTGCTCCTCTTCTGTACGAATTCCTTTAGTTCTGTTCCAGAGTCACGGACTCTAAAGTGCTGGGGTGTCACGGACACAACCGACGCGCACGGCGCGATCTTGCTACTTGGTGAAGTACTGGTGTGTCACGGACACAACCACCGCGCACGGCGCGATCTTTGCTACTCGAACCGGGTCTGCGCCGCACAGACGTCCAGTCGGCTCTTGCAATTCACAACTACCCTCAACTATCATTAAAACCCAACAGAAATGATGACACTAAAATACAGTTTTATTTATTTTTGAGGAGGTAAAATGCTGATAAATTTATTTACAAATTGTAAAACCAAACCCTTCGAAAAATGCCAGGTGATTGGCTGTCTGTGTTTGTGATTTGATTACGTTCTCCCCTAGTAACTTGATTTTATAAGGTTTGTGGAAACAAACACACAAATCGTTATTCTAGGTACAACCACTTAAAGTATTATACACAAGTCAAAATAAAGTTACTACAGTCATAATCAACTCACATTCATACGTCTTAAATTGATTTATAAATAATTAGATAACGACTTTATTTACAATAATAAAATATAAAAACAAGGGAAGAAAAACTAAACATACTACTTCTAACTACTACAAAAAAGGGGCACTTAGAATATCTTTAGAAAAGCCTAAAGATAATCTAAGTGCTCCAGCCCACTACCAGAGGGCAGCGTGCCCAGCATACTGGCCGCATTACCACGCTGGATGGCATAAATAATTGGATTTCAATATTAATTGAACAATTCAAGGACATAAAATTAATCATTTGATTTAATTTTGATTTAATTTAATCAAAATTATTTGCAGTGGTTTGTAGAGATATTTTACTTAAATTCAGCTTGAAAATATAAACACAATATTTAAAACCAAAGTATTTAATCAAAACGAAAACTGCAGGTCACCGATCGTTTATTCAACGTACCTGCGGTTGTAATATTAACTAGAAATATTGGCATTTTAAAGGTTACAACATTCTTCGTATTTTATTATTATTGTCTAAGTGTTTTCAAGAATTTACATAAAAAAAATAATGATGTTGAAATTGAGTATTACTTTTTACAATTTGAAAATGAAAAGTGAAATAGAAAATGTTTAACCAAATTACTTTTAAATTAGTGAGATGTAAAGCAAAAAATACTTTCCTCTTTGACACTAAACTAATTACATCACATACATACGTCAGAACGATAATATTTTATTTTACGTTTATAAAAAAAAACACCTGTGACATAACGGAATGCGATATTTTAAAACTCACTTACCTTTACGATAATTCAATGTCTCTGAAACCCTATCTTCAAAAGTAACTCAAAAAAAGAACAAGATAACAAAACGTATTCCAGTGATTTATAAAAATGTTACCGAGGTGGCCTTTGTTCGGTCGAATTATGTAATGAAAAAAGGTTAGTTCAAGCCCAAAAAGCCAAAGGTTTTCTTCAATTTATCTATGTCGTAATAGATTTCAACTCGCATAAACGGAATGGCGGTCCATAAAATGGGCATCCTTTCGCTTGTCAACACATCGACAAAATTCGTCACAAAAAAGCGTTAGAATTTTCGCTCCAGTCGTAAATTTGACCTTTCTACAGAGTAAAAAGAAAACTGAGCTATATGCATGCAAAAAATCTTGAAATACTATTTTTTTAAACACACATTAAGATTAAAATGATAAACTGAAATAATTAATTTTATAATTTATTAATATCCACCAATTAATTTGCATGAAAATGATATGTTCCAAATGTTTTTATTTATTTATTTATTTATTTATTTATGTAGGTACCTATCATAGTTATAAAAAGCTAAGATGTGGCTTAGATTTTTATATTATTAGATTTTTACTACTCTCTTTCTCTGTGATTCGTATATCCTCATGACTGAGGGTCGTGACTCCCCCGCATAATTGATTCGTTAGGGGAGTTTTCTTGGGCAGATGCATCGTGGTGGGCGCCTAGATCCTTCCACGGAAGACACATGTCCTCGGATATTGTGGTCCTCAAACATGTCGGTTTCTTCATGTTTTCCTTCACCGTAAAGCGAGTGCATATCCACACATAACTTGTAAATGCTAGTCATTGGTGTAGGGCCGGATTCGAACCAGGGTGCGTCTGGATGAAATGCAGACACTGGAACCGCCCAGCCACACTGGCTTTATAGATTTATACTACAACAACACAATATATTCGTAACCCTGTACATACATCCTTCCAAAAACCTTTTATCTTGGAAATAAAGTCATTACATTGTAACGGAAGATCAGTCAATTCACAACGTGTCTTTGGAATATTCAACAAAATGGGAAGATTAAATTGTATGAAAATGTATATTTCTAGTCATGTTTGTATTTTTTTTAATGTTTACGTCACGATTTTTATAAAGAGTGAAGAATAAGGAATATTGATTAGCAACTTAATTTTCGATGCGGTTATTCCTTGGATGTCGTGGACCTTGGAGTCACCCGACATAAAAGTGACTATCCATTTGGGCACTTCTGTAGCTCAGAAAACTCACTTATTTGTAGGTACCAGGTGTTTGACATAATACGGTAGCCAATTAATAATATCACAAATCTCTGAAGGAGTTACAAACAACTCTCAGGGCCTTATTACAAAACGTGGTTTAAATATAAGTCTAGACCAAGTCCGTTTTAGTAGTTCGAAAATTGTCTGTCTACTGTCATAATTATCAAACTGTCAAAATGTACCAATGTTAAATCAAAGTTCCAATTTTTGTTAACATTTTGATTGCTTGTATGTTAAGTTTGAACAACAAGAACCCATTTTTTATTTTCAAAGTCCTGGACTAATACTTAAACCCCGTTTTGTAATAAGACGGTCAGTGATGTTCATGATAAAAAGTCTTCATATAAAAAGGGGTAGAAAAAAAATCGTCCCTTATAAAAGGCATTCTTGTCTTACGAAAACTCTCGAGGTAATTTGGCAGAAGTGGCACATAACGTCTGTACAAAACCATATCGCGCGGCAGAAAGCACTCCAATTTACAGATTGCAACTTATTCCCCGGCTCAAATTACAAAAATAACTTTTGCGAGACTATGGGCCTGTTTTAGCTTGCTGGGAAGCCTAAGGTTTTCTTATGAGAAGTTAGTATACTCGTATCATACTGTACTGTAACGCAAGGGAGCGTTGATAATATAAAAAATATTGAACACGTGAATATATCTACATTATAATTGTTATAGACTCTATAAAAAGTCAAAGTATGAGAAAAAGTCCCATGACTGTGACATGGGACTTTTTCACAATTTTTTTTTAACAGATTCATCAATTATTGTTACATATAAGGGCAATGCCCTTGTTTGTGGAGCATGCGCTATCCTTACCGATCTTCTGCATACTAGACATGACGCCCGTCATACAATTGATTAAATTATATAACTTATTTTTATTTTAACTCAAACAATCTGAATATACAAAAGATACAAAACTGTGATGACTGGTATTTTTTTCCCCAATAGAGACAACTGTTTAGATAAATCCATTTATGTACTTACTTACATTCAAACATTTAAGTCGACATACGAGTAGAATAATAGCTTTGGACTGGTAAGCACATGATTTCAAATTAAAGATAAGTAGCACAGTTTTAATAAAAAGTTCTAAGTATAACACAAATGATTTATTCAGTACATGTTAACTGCACATACATATATATTATCTGTTTTCTTCTTATTTTGGAAAAATATATGTGCTAAACAAAAAAAGCAAGTACGGCTTGGTGGAACTATTCGCGTCTACTTAAACTGACGCACCGCGGTTCGAATCCAGTCCTACACTAATACCTTGTTTTTCATATTATATGTAGATTTACACTTGCTTAGCGGTGAAGGAAAAAAACATGAAAAAGCCGACGTCTGAGGACCACAAAATCCGAGAACCATACATATCTCTTTCATCTGGATGCCCATTATGATGTACTTGCCTTGCCATGAGATCTTTGACAGTAAATTGATTCTGCGGAGGTCTACCCTCAGTAATGGGTATAGCTAGATGGCGCTTTGTGATATGTCCTGAAATATTTATTTATTTAATACGACTCCTATAGACATTACTAAGCAATACAATGTCAAAAGCACAAAAGACTCATGATATCGAAGGTTCTTTATTCATTACCATGCAAATTGTTTTTTAAATTTTGTTGACGAGCCTTTTTGGCCTCGATTTTTAAATGTCGTGTTTGAAGACGCGTGACCGACTTTCAAGTTGCTTTAAAAAAGTTCGCCTATATTTTTTATTGAATAGACACTCGTATTTTTCTCTTTTTCGAGGTCGTTTGTCTGTTTAGGTTTGATTATAGTGTTTTGCTAGGTATTCAAACGCTTGAGTTCCTTTTTTTACGTGGGATAGGTTTACTTTTGACCACAGCCTGCTACTACTTGTTTTAATAGTGATGTATGCAAACGATACTTCAGCTAAAATGGCTTACACTGAAAAATACTACAGCAATTTATATATGATACATAATATTTTATTTCTATTTAGTACAAGTGAGGAATAATAGTTACTGACCTATTTTACTGACTTGCATTAGAAATTAAGAACATGCTCGTCAATCAACTAGCAATATCGATATTGCTTTGAACCTTAGATATAAACTAACATAGAAAGAAATTCTACATGAAACATTTTCACATTCATGACTTAGTAAAATTATTTAATTTATTTGCGTAAGTTAAGTTTTGCAAAAAGGCATATCTGTAAAATGGGAAGTATATCTTTTAATTCATTTTATACATTAAGCAATGAAAAAACTAGTCCATTCTATCGGATAGTAAACCTGTCGTTTCCAATCGATCACATCCGATGCAAGCCCGCTTAGAATGCAGAACTAAACGCTAGAGGTTCGCACCTACCTGCACTTTTAATAACGGGGATTGACTATAAATATTGAGACACACGGTCACTATGTTAAACCATCTGTATTTTTTCTTTACATTTCGGTTTTTTACACATTTTTATAAATTTATTTTTTCTTGATAATGTCTATGTCTGTCATAAGACTTGATTTTTCGCTTCCATCTTAATATCTAAAAAATATCGATTAGCGTTATTTGAACAAATATAGCACACTAAACTGATATGCCGTTAATGCGCTTTAAATGCTACACTATGATACATTTACAGTGAAAATGTACAAAAAGCAAAAATCAGTGACTTTCTAATAATCATAAAATACAACTATTATAATAATGCACGCGTGATTCAGTTTGAAACTAAATAGTATTAGCGATAATGAAAGTACGAAATAATTGAAAGTAATTTCTACGGAGGTTTAATCATTTATTGATAATATGTTGTTTAATATTTTACATCCACATACATACATATTTTTGGAATTATTAATTGTTTTTAATAAAAATGGTAATAGCGCCTATGCGCTGGGAGTGATTCGGGGTGGGTTTAGCACATAGTGTCATTTGTATTTATTTTATTTTATTTTAGGTTATATGATTCTGACATCGACAATTGTATCTATTGATAATAATAAGTAAGTAAATTCTAAACTTAAGTTGCCTGTGATTTTTTTATATAATTTTTACTCTCCCTGAGTCAGAATAGAAAAGCGAGCTATTTATTGACTGCCAATATTCAAAGCATATGTACGCGTAGTGGCTGATTAATTGAACCATTCCTTACCTAGCCTTGACTCATTACATGTGGTGTATGTGTTTACAAAATGTAATTCAATAACTATGAAACAAAAAATTAAAAAGACTATAACTTGGCGTGTCAAATCGACTAATATTTCTGCCGTACTAATTTTTTTGCAAATTATACATTTTTTACTTTAGATGTTCTACAAACGATTAACCATCAAATGAATGAGTTAATATTTTTCTGCGTATGAAGGTGTAAAGATAAAAACGTTTTTGAAGAAAAATGTAGGATACTTACTAAGACAAAAAGTCTTCTGTTACATTGATGTTATTGTCAACACCGTAAATTAAGTCCCTGTTCTTTTCATTTATATGCATATAAATGTACATACGTTTGCACATTATGTATATGTATGTATGAATACAGTACGTTGTTTGCATGAAGCCTCGAACCTGGCTTTACATAGTAATGTCCAGCGAGTGAGGTTCAACTGCTGAATTCAATCGCCGGCTTTGACCGTTCACCTCAAATCCTACGAGATCTGCCGGTTTTACTTCGGTTCAGTGCACATAGAGTTTTCTGTGGTCAGTGAAAATGTGATGGTGGGTGCCGTTTGATCTGAATAGAGATATAGACGTTAATTACAAGCGACAGCTGCTCAGGATTAGTTGTTATATATGTTCAGTTGTGGTGAGGTAATCTTTTTATATTTCTAGTAAAGGATGATCGCGTCTTCGCAACGAATTGTTTTGGAATAAGTAAAACCACGTTAAGAAGTGCAACTTTCGGGATGAAATTGAGAATCTACCTCTATACTAAAAGTCATGATGTTTCGACACTGCGATGTGGTGTTAACAGGATCGAACAACAACATATATGTTTTAGTGAATTGGATGATAGGTACGTCAAAAAGTGCGTTATAAATCATGATTATGTTATCAATAAAATCCTAAAAATCTTCAAGTAACTCAACAATCAAAGCCTGCTAAGTTAACACCATTTATTTAGCTTATCATATTAACTTAAAAGTAAAATTTATAATCAGCTAATCTGTGCTTTTTGAAGGTACTCGTGTACCTTCAAAAAGCACAGGCGACAAGAACCACTATAAGCACTAAAATTGTCACCACATTCACAATGTATCATTATATTGTTAATCTAAGCCAGCCACAAACAGACTACTGTCGCAGTGTGCGTAACTCTTTACCGGTGTAGTTTAGAATAGTGTATATATAAATCAGTGTGTAAGGATTTGTGGCGTAGATTGATGTGAGACTGCTCTCTGTTGAAATTCGGCTTCCTATTGGTTTGAAAATTAATTGGTTTGATACATTCTAGCTTGTAGGTTTTGTATGTATAATCTACAAAGAAAATTATTGGCATTCATTTGAAATAGACATAAGTAAGTTGACTCATATTAGTATTCATAGTATCATATTAGTAGGGGCGGAGCTGTGGGCAAACGCAGCTGAGTCGGAGCGCGCACTTATCCTACAAAAGCGTGCTGTCCGTGCGATAGTAGGTATAAAATGGGACGATACTGCGAAACCCCACTTCATTGAGTTAGAAATCATGACGGTACCATGCCTATACATATACCAAGTATGTCTTTTTGTGCGACACAACCTAGAACATTTCCCCACTCTGGGAGAGCGACACAACTACGAGACGAGATGGAGAAACAGGCTGGCAACTTCTGCTCACTCTCTTGAAAAGTCGACGAAGTCGGTTTACTACGGAGGCTCGAAGTTTTATAACCACCTGCCTGAAAGTATTAAAAATACAGCGTCCGATAATATTTACAAATGTAAATTAAAAGCATTCTTGGTAAATAAAGCATACTATAAGATAAGCCACTACCTAGATGACAAGTTTACCGCTGATGGTATCATTGATACCTACACAATTTGATTAGTACGATTAATAATACTATTGTATGAATATTTATGTGTCATGTAAATTTCTATAATTTATCAATAAATATCTGTATCTGTATCTGTATTCCTTTTGGGCGCTTTTGAGAGTCGGATGCCATTAAAATTGTCAACACGTCACGGCTGTCTACCATAGAACAGAAACTTTTATTGTAATTATAAGTAAGCCATTTTAAAGGCCCTTAAGGTGGTCGCCAAATCTTCACTAGCTTGGGTTTGTTATTTAGGTTTTAATATAAAGAAACTATTACGTCAACAAACAGATAACATTTTTATATCTATCTGTTAAATTTTTATTTACTCTAAATAAATGAAAAAAATACCAACTAAAATCATAAAAACGCAATATAAAGAAAAACTCCCGCTCAAATTGAAAAACCCTAAGCCCTGAGGCCAAAACTACTACTTCACATGCATTGAAAGGGATTTCTCTCCCTATCGCTATATTTGCGAAGGCTCTATTGAAGCGCTGGTCAACTTTGCACAGAGTTTAGGTTCATAGTCTAGGATTATCTTGGCTAGTACATGTAGAAATATGGACTTTATACTACGGCTGACCACAGACAGTATTATTTAGAAAAGGCAGGATTTAATAGCAAGCTAATAATAACGATGCTTAAGAGAAAAAAGTAACCTAACATTTATTGATATAAACCAGTCAGACTACAGAAAGAAAATGTAATATTTAACACTTTAAATATGATAGTGTGTTAAAATAAAAAGTTAAACTGTTAAGATTTATGTTTTTTACGTAATAGCAAGGATTATATCAATATATTAACTAAACGGTTTTCACTCACGGTTAAGGATTATATGTAAACACTTAACACACAACTCATAACTACCAAGAAAAAATACCACTTGGAAACGCTTAAAATACTCAAAATGCTACTATCAGATAGCACTGCTCCCAGCATGTTAGCAGCATTACTACGTTGGATAACAATGCATATGCAATAAGCCAGAAGTAGTTTATAAGTGGACTACTGGGTGCTCGCGCTTTGCTCGCATTAAGAAGAACTTGCATCCACTATTTCACCTGTTTAAAAGTTGCATTACCAAAAATCCTTTCTTAGCGGATGCCTACGTCATAACATCTACCTGCATGCCAAATTTTAGTCCGATTCGTCCAGTGGTTTGGGCTGTGCGTTGATAGATCACTATGTCAGTCAGTCAGTCAGCTTTGAGTTTTATATATTAATGTAGATAGATTTACAGTACTATACTTACATTCATATACCAATCTGTACTATCTATACATTTAAAGACAGCCCAACCCTTCCCTTTGCAACGCTGTGAAGTAATTTACGAGGTAATATAACTGCCTTAATGTTACGATTGTAATGCTGCCATATTGGACCGTTAATTTTAGTCTTTCAGCGCTTTTAGATATCAGAGGGGTTACATATAATACAGAGTAAGCTTATATCAGACGTTTTTGAACCAGATGATTATATTTTATTTGTGAGGCTAACTTGATTGACGTAAAAATATAGTTAAAAGATGATCCTACGGAGTTCAAGTAAATACAGTTTTTAGACAGAGATAAGATAAGCGAAGCGAAGCGCACGTTGCTCAGCTAGCACAGACGATTGCATGCGATTACTAATGTTAAGCAAAGATCGAGGCGGTCAGTCGTTGGATGGGTGACCGAAAAGTGGCATTTGATTTTGGGCGCTTCCATGGGGTTAAATTGTAGGTCACGGCTGTTTGTCTAGTACGACAGTCGTTAAGCCATGTCAGAAGCCCTTATGGCGGCTGAATAATTCTCGACACCAGAGTTGGCCACTCTTATTCGATAAGAAGAAGATGAGAAAGAAAAGCTTTTTAAAAGCATATTAATCACTCCGCGATAAGTATTTAACAATCTGTTCGTTTCACATTTAAAAAATAACATTCATCCTACAAAGAAAGTGTATTATTATAACTGCTAAGGATACCGCTACTGACACCAGTTTTTAAAGTAAAATACAGCATTCAAAGGCAGTTTTTACCGGTTTTTAGTACGGTAAGAATGTAAGAAGGATTCTACGTTGCGTTTCCATATCATGATTTCGTTTTCAGTTATGTTTATTACATCGAATACAATTTACTTAATTGAACTGAGTGGTCAACCAGCAGTTAACAATTTAGTTTATTTTTGTTAACATTAGGTACAACCACCTTGGAAGGATCTTGGCGCCCACCACGATGTATCTGCCCAAGCGAACTTCCTTAACGAATTAATACTGCGGGGGAGTCACGACCCTCAGTCGTGAGGAAATACGACTCAAGAGAGAGAGAGACAAACACCTTATTCCTCATTACTTATGACCATGATACTCCACAGACTCATTTAAGTTTTTAGGCAGACAATACGTTACGGTAGACGACAGTCCAGCACCTCTACTCTATCTCTATCTACTTACACCAAAATAATGAAAACCTCTTTAATTAGTTCAGCAGGTGATCTCTAAGTAAGTTACTTTCCTCAGACTGCGTATTCCTGCGTGTTCATTGAGCACTCAGCTGAACACGCGACGACGGCACGCGACCACGCGAGTCTTTGAAGGCTTAGCTTGTGAAAGAAATGATATTTTTTATATGGTAACTTTTATTTGAAACTATATTTTTCGTCTGCGTCTTTTCACGCGTTATTATACTTATAACTCTTCTCATTGAACCACTCTATATACTAGGAAAAACTGCATTAAAATCCGTAGGGTAAATTTAAAGATCTAACATACATACAGCCATATGGACAGACGAGGGAATCGACTTTACTTTATACTGTGTAGTGACAGTTAATATGCGGATTTATACTTGTTTCGGGATCAAATAAATATTTATGCATACTTAATTACATTAGTAGCTCACCGTTTTACTTGTTTGCTTAAACTAGGTACAACCACAATGATATTTCGTCACTTTGCAAATTGTATAAGAAACAAATTTTAAGCGTAGGTATCTATCTATCCATCCAATATTCTCAAAATGTGAATTTCAATTTGATATTATTATTGAGTTGCCGAATAATTACCTGGTAAGGAACAAACTTCGATTTTAAATTTCCATGAGCACCATAAGTACTAAGCAGCCTACACTTTTTAACCGACTTCCAAAAAAGGAGGTTATCAAGTCTTCTGAAAGTTTTTTTAACGGTGTACCTACTTATAAATTAATTTATTAAATTGACTATTTTCTTTTGTTATTGTGTCTACAGTAAGCCTGTTGATCACTCAACGCAGCACGAATTATGTACGGATCATTTCTGAGAGCTTATTTTGTTGGCGAGTTAGGGATTAAGCTACAAACTATGTGTTGTGAAAAGAATATGAACTTATCAACGAAGAGTATAAGAAGGCTATAATTCCAATAAGTAAGTATCTAAATAGTTATGTTACGGAAGCGGGTTCAGGGATACGAAAGAAACACCGTAATTATTTTTACACAACGTCGCTCACCTTTTATTTTTTACACACTTATTATCAATTCCCTCGAGGGCGACGTGGTAGAGGAAGGCCCAAGACCCGCTGGCGTCAGGATCTCGACCGGTTTCGGGGTGCCTTGCGTGAGGAGGCCTACGACCGGGATGCATGGAGGGAGTTGGGACAATAAAGGTTAACAAAAAAAAACAATTACCGCGAAAACTGTTTTTTTTTTTCTTTTCTTCTTTGGCCATAACTTTGTATTGTGCCAGTTCTCAAGTAAAACCCAAAACTTAACATGTCATAAAAACTGTCACTATTTTCTTTTTAAACACATCAACAAAAGAGTTTCTACATATATAACATGCAAAGAGGTTGCAACACAATACAGAAAGTTCTTACACCTCATATTAAATATTATGTCTAAATATCAAAACTGAAACTATCAGGATGACATTCATGATGATTTCATGAAAAAAAAATAACCAGACTCTTAGACAATACAGTAAAAATATCAAAATGTTTTTCCTGGTATAACAGTGAACACGATTTCAAAAAAAAAACAACGAACAAATATATCAGGCTTTTGTGCCCATTTGTAGTTCACACAATAGGAAATATTTCCTATTTTACTCCGGACTGATGCGGGTTCAACTGAATCTCTAGCAAATTTCATTTATTTGAAACCAGAATTATCACACTGCTATGCAATAATTCGAAATGTTCCCAAAATTTCATTTATAAAATACTTATTTGATTCCATTCCATACGATATTTTTTTATATTTTTTGCCAAATAGAATATTTTTCATTTTACTCCGAGAGAGGCATTCGACCATTTCCATTTTGATGTCACTAATAAAACATATACTGTAAATCATACCAGATAAGTAACAGGAACTAATGCATTTACTCATTAAAGCCACAAAGCGAAGCACATTAGTATTGGTTGCATGTTTCTTGCTTGAGACCAACTTTAGTAGATTAGTACGTATTAGTGCTAGTGGTGCCACCAGTGGACATATATGAACTTTATTTAGAGATTGAGTAATGGCGAATTTCTCTCCAGCTAAAGGTTGCCTGTAAGAGATCGCTTTCAGTGATGAGGCTGCCGCTTGTGGCACTAGTTTACATGTAATTTGTTTTTGTACTGTTATTTTTTTGTGTCAGCAATAAAGAGTTTATCTATCTATCTATTTTTGTATGAACACGATCACCTAATATTTTTAACAACGCAAACTAATCGAGAATATTCCTGATGTTTATCTGGTTTTAAAGAGTTTACAGCGTAAGTAAATATCTAACCTGGCTGTGTCTGTATGACATCTTATCGTCATTGTAAATCATATGTATACGGTTCAGCCCCTTAGACAAGAGGCAAATTTTAGTGAGCGTGCTGACGCTCGCTTATGGAATAGATAGACCAATGTACGGGAGTGACGTAAAATTTATCTCCGCGGAGCGCATCGCGATGTCAATCCCATACATTGGTCATTCTATTCCATAAGTATGTACGTGTACGCTCATTAAAATACGCCTCTTGTCTTAGGGAATGATTGAATAAATTAATTTGGATTTAGATCTTTTTGTAAGAAACGTTATTAATACAGCAGTTGGTAACTGGTACAATATGGGTGACATACATGAAGGTAGTTGCAGTCTGCACGTGCACGGAACATAAACACAGATAACTGCGACGGACCGAGCCAATCTATTAGGTGGTGCAGCCACCATCAACATAGGGAGGATATGTCTGGTAAATAAAGATAATATTAACACAATCTGTTAAATTAATATTATGTTTATATGTTATTTTTAGTAGAACAAATAGTTCAGGAAACCCGTGACCATGCAGCATGCTGGCGCATTCTTGGCGCAAAGAATAAGCATTGCCATCCAACGTGGCAATGCCGCCAGCATGCTGGGAACGTTGCCTACAGATGTACATTTTTATAGGTTTTTTAAGTTTATAAGTGAGTTATTTATTAGTTGAGTTTTTATTTTAAGTTAGTAATCTTTATTAGTAAATTTAAAAAAAATACTGTCTGTTAAATAAATAAGTGAACAAAACAAATATTGCGGGACATTTATCAGGAACAGAGCTTTTTCTAAGCAAACGTGTCATGGACGAATTGAAGCAGTGATGCTAAAGCAAAATAAAACACAAAGCAAATAATAAAAACAAGACTATAAAAAAATCAACTACAGAAAATGTAACCCAAATTTCCTTAAATGAAAAATGCTGAATTTTTTAAACTGTGTGTCAATAATAATGATTCTTTTCGTATTTTTTGTTACGTTTTTATACATAAAACTAAAAGGAAGTAGGATTTTGAAACTACGAGTATTTTCCATTTAAGGGTTTTGCACTCTCTAAATCTAATCGTATTGTAGGCTCACAGGCACATCACTCACAAGACATCTTCGCATAAATTAGTTGAAAACAGTTTTACGTTGAACATTTTTGTGACTTTCTCGAGGCATATATGTAGAAACTATTTATAGGTAAAACAACTTTAAGTCTTATCCTCTCTACACTGCCTACAAAGCAAAGACGTCTTCAATGCGGCACTATTCAAATCACAAGCACGCACTGCCATTAATATCGGCTGCGACTCCGTTACACTGCCTTAATCTGTACGAAAATATGGTTTAATAGAATTTCAGTTTTTTACAATGACACGTTAAATTGTTTGTCTAGTACGGCAGTCGTTAAACCATGTCAGAGGCCCTTAGGGCGGCTTGCTAAACTCTCGACACCAGGGTTTTTTTAGGCATACGTTGTATACACAATACACATTCGTACATACATACATACATAAATTAAATCATCATAACAAACCGAACAAACTTTCCTGAATCTTTCCCTCCAGTACAAATTCGACACAATCGCTAAGAACTCAACTTCCCTCATTTGCTCAGCTAAACAACCCTTGAGCCATACAAAACAATGAGCCAATTTAATATTTGTAGAGCTTAACCTACTATGTCCCGTGCGTGATTTTCATACAAACTCTAAAATTGAAAATACCACAGTTTGTATGAAATTTGGCGAAAACTAAAAAGGGTTAAGAAGTTGTATATATCCAATTGTTAGTATCCAAACAAACACCAAAGTTTTATTTCACAATACAACATTTCATTCGAAAGTTTATATATGAAAACTTTGAAACAATTAAACGTTTAAACTGGATTTAGATGCAAAATCTGCGGTCTATAAATTGGAGCATAAATTCATGACTTGTTTTTTTTTATGTTGTTTTATAAATGGAACTATTGATCATGATTTGATTGTAGCTAAGCGATGATCCGTCGGTCGGCTAAACTGCTGGTGGGACGTCATGGAGCCAGATCTATGCTTACTTCAAGTTGCTGACTGGCGGGAAGCGGCTCAAGACCGGGACCGATGGCGATGACTTGTATTAAATACCAATACTCACTTTTGGTCACTGCGCCAGCATAGTAAGTAAGAAAGCAGTCATTATGATCTAGGATAGAGTATGCTTATTCAGTAAGAAACCATTGTCTCCCACTCTCCTGTTCGCGAAAAATAGAAAACCAGAACACCGTACATCTGTTTTTTTTACGTATGCTAAGTTTGGGTTTGACTACAGCCCGCCATTAAGTTGTTATAAACGTCAGGATTATTATATATGTATACGTTTGTATGAAAACACGTTCGGGCTACAGCAGTTTAACTTGGTAAGCTCTGTCAACAGGGCATTCATGTAGTAACAATGGACAAGTGGGTGTGCGAGTGTCCCGTGCCCAAATAAACATCGATCTTGTAGCGTATTTGTCTTTGGGTACGCAGCAAATAAGGTTCTTAGTTGGGTGCTGCAGACGGGAGACTTAGTGTTAAATAAATAATTATCATAGATGTTTAGAATACAATAAATGTAACTATAGTGTACACCATAAAACACAGAAATTACAATACAGAAAAATATACTTAGATTAAAGTGTTGCATATTGGGCGGCCTTATCGCCTTAGGCGATTTTTTTAGGTTTAGCTGTCATGGTTCAACTTATGTGTTTTGTATTTTTGTTTTTTCACTATACCAAGTCTGCTCTTGACCATAGTTTGCCTGATGGTAAGCAAAAACTATAGTCTAAGATGGAACGAGCTTCCCCAAAAAGAAACGGTTCACTCTCGCTTTGAAGATCGTTGGATTATAGTTCGTGGGGAACAGAGAGTAAGTTAACTTAAGTGTTTGAACAATATGAAAATTTCATCATAAAAAATGGATGGTCCAGAGCTGGGCTTTAAACAGTTTTTTTTGGTGTAAAGATCAATGTTTACATAAAATTACTTGGCATTCTGTTTTGTCGCTGTATAGGATGTTGAGCAAAATCAGCTTTTGAATCATCATCAATCATCCACATGTGGTAGTTTTTTTTTTCCTTTCATTTATTTTGTTAGTTTTGTTGAATGATGACGTCATCGTACAGGAAAATCGAAACTACGTGATAAAATTATGCGGCAATTTTGTTTTGCACCAAACAATGTCGTATGGACAACATCGATTCGTGAATAGCAAAATAATGTGCAAGAGCGCAAGTTAACTATTTCATTTATTTACGCCCTTTATGAACTTTATTTATAATTTAGTGTATATTTTTATTTGTCTCATTATTTTAACTTAACGATTGTGAAGCAGTGTGCTAATGATTAACTTTTGTTATTATGTAATTTTTTTCCATATCTCTCGTCTGAACTGTTTTAAACAACTGTAGACCCCAAACCTCAGTACACAGTGCTGAAGGATATTACAGTCGGTTCAAGTCGGTTCACTCACTCCATCCAACCTTTACGTAAGCGTTTAATATTACACAAACACTTTATTGGATTTTTAAAACGGGTGGGATGGAAAATCGGATGTTATTAGTCTAATAAATATATTTCGAATATATAAAAACACTATATATTTGGAAAAAATGAATGAATTTATTTTATTGTTGTATGAATTTTTGAGTCATAAAAACTATTTGGACAGATAAGGTCTAATCATTGAAGCGACGTTAATTATATTAATTTATGTACAAATAAATAGGCACCCGCGGTTTGTCCCGCTCTGTGTCGAGTTAAAAAAGTTAGCCCAGAACTATATTACACCATACAAAATTCGTAAAATATGAATAACCCTTATTTGCAGCGCAAAAAAGAACAAGCAGTCCAATAATCACTATTTTATTTTTCTCTTTCCATAAATAATAAATAAATATTATGGCACATTGTGCCATCAAGCCCCACACTAAGCAAACGCTTGTGTCGTGGATGGGTCCTAGATACCTAACTAATATAATACTAATATACTTATTTGTAAATACATACTATATTATATAATATAGGTAAACAAATAATAACAAAATCAAATTCATAATTATTTGTGTCATGCGGGAACCGAACCCGACCCTAGATAAGAAGGCAAAGCAATACCAACTTAGCTAACTGGCCACGCAATATTCCATTCGATTGATCTATAAAGCGTGCACCATATTATTATGATATCTGACCAACTAAGACCAAACCGGTACTTACTTTGCCTGTCGTACATCGGTATGATTGTAAATTCCATTACATAATCCACTGTAGGCACCCCAACAGGATCCGACTACTAAGGCTGGCCTATATTAGCTCTGGGAGCAATCAGTAGATGGTGGAGATGAAATTTTTGATCTCATTGGAAGACTAAATGGATAGGCTAGTAGTCAATTTGTGTTTCGCAAAATTTCCACTGTTTTAATGATTTTTTTAAGGAAACTATTAAGTTTTCTTAAGCACATAAGTAATTATTCAAAATTTTCTGAATATACAAACATTATTTATACAGGTTTAGACGAGCTTAGTGAACTGCAGAGCTTTTTCTTTCTTTCTTTCTTCTTTGATTCTTCTTATATGTGTGACAGCGCCACAAACAGTCAAGTCAATACAAGCAAAACCTATTTTGTCGACTATTAAAAACTCTAACATGTTATAAAGAACGTGTATCATAATAATGTGAGTACCGATAAGGTCAACTCCTCCGTTCAGTGGACAGCTTCGGAATACATGATGCGAAATACCTCATATTATGGACCGTGTAAATGTTATAAGAGACTACGAAGTTTTTTTCAGCCATATGTTGGGTACTTTGATGAAGAAAAACTTCACTGCTTTTTTTGGGCAGTTGGTATAATAGACTTAGCTAGTAGTTCTAGTTTACTTAAGCGACAGAATAGTCGAATATGGAACATGTCTATACTGAATTGGCCCTTAAACGAGACTGCCGGAATATACCGTAAGGTTGTACCGTTTGGCCGCAGAATACGTTTGGCGTTAGATTTCAAATGTAGTGCTTAGTTCCCGGAGATTTTTGATTAATTGAAGGAGTTCTTTAGAGCCATTACATCTTGGTAAGTGTCCAAAGCCAAACAAAAGACAAAATGTATGCGGACTAATATTATCCAATAATAAGAAAAACAATAACAATTTCCTCTCAACAGCCTATATGAAGTGCTTAAAAGTGGTCATTAGTCACAATCGCACAAACAGCAAAACAAGTGAGCATGGAATAGCAAGCGGAGTCGACACACGCTTCCGGCGGAGCCGCGTCGTTGACGGATGATCGTCGGCTGACAAGGAATGGAAGATTTAGTAGAATGGTTCTATGATAAGTAAATATATCCCTTAATTCAAGAATTAAAGTTTTTAAACACGTCACAGCCAGCCCCAACGGAAGACCAGCGCGGGTGGCTTCCACACAACCAGCATTATGCAGCTCGGGCTACGTTGTGGCAGATTTTATGTTCGTTTGTTTATTATGTACTTACTTGTGTTTGTTTCTCTGTTAAATCTGCCATAATAAATATATTCTTTCTTACTTAACAAGTGGCTGCTGTTAACTATGTATAGTAAAGTATATAATGTTTGTATGTATTGGATATATGTATAATGAACAACAGTCATACATATTTCAAGAACTAACAGCGAATTTTTTAGATTAAATTTCAATAATCTGTTTAGCTGTTTTTAATTTATATTTCTTTGACTGAACACTCAACAAGCGGTTTGGTATGACGCTTATCTTATTTGAAACGGCATCAAAAGAACGTTTCTTAAATTTATAAGCTCAAGAAGGTAGACAGCACCATTACTAGACTTACCATAATGCTCATACTCTCTCTTTGAGTCGTATTTCCTCATGACTGAGGGTCGTGACTCCCCTGCAGAATCGATTCGTTATCGATCGATCGAATCGGTTCGGAGAGTTTTCTTGGGCAGATACATCGTGGTAAGCGCCCAAGTCCTTCCACGGATAATGCTCATACATGCATCGTCAAAACAGCCATTCTTTTTAAATTCCAACCTCATCTCGTTGACGAATGGTAGTCGAAGATGGATCGACGAGTTTGACAAACGACTGACGACGGTCTACGAACGCACGATGAATCGACCACGTACGTGTTTTGCGAGCAGGGCTTGTGTATGTCTGTGTACCTATGTATTGTCTGTGCTTACAATATCCTAAGTAATACATACCCATAGTAATATATACAGTTAGGTACTGTATTCTCTGTCTAACTCAGGTTTTTGAAATTATTAATCGCATTTATGTTGTTCAAGCTGTGTACACATATCTTAGGAATTTGTTCTAGATCAAAACCAGTTTTGAATGTATACTTAGTTTATTTGGGAACACATTCTGTTTTGTGTACCATTATAAATAAATAAATAAATAAATACCCATTGTATGGGCTCAGGTATTGTTAAAATGAGACTTAAACGTATCTATAGATATTCTGTCGCATTCACATAACTTAATTCTTTTTCAAATTTCAGTGCTGCATAAACCTACAAATGGCTGTTTTTGTGTTTAAGGTTAACACAACATGCACAATAATTTTAATTATATATAGCCATATTTTTAGTTAATAATATTGTCTATTTATTACCAAAACCCACACAACATAATAACGGAAATTGGTTTTATTCAAGGACGAAGATCCACTTCCTGATAACCTATGATTGCTGATATGACTGTCAAATCTAATTACATCAGCAACTAGAAGGCCAAGTTACATTAGCACTGACAGAGCCAATCAAATCTTGACAAGACGAGATAAGTACTCAATTATTCAACGGATCTCAGATTGCATAATTCAATAATAATGTGTGCTTAGCAAAGCGGGAAATGTGGCTGTTTGCATGGTAACTAGATGAAAGATTAAGATTACCAAAATTTTGCAATTCATTTGTCATCTAATTTTAAGAACAAAATTAAAACCAGTTCATCTTCGATTCATGCATTTCCAACCAAAATCATCCATCATCCAACTAAAATATCCTCACATTTAGTTAGACAAATGTGGTTTTAGAAAAAATCGATATGACATACCTGCATGACATGTGTCTAATGAGACGTTTGCTATTTGTAGCTACAGTGACAAATACAATAAGTACCTATGTATATAGGTACTATTTATTGGTAAGCACAATCCATGTTAGATCATAGCTATTGATATATAGCTATAGCATGGGCATTCTATGGTCAAGTACAAACCAGTTATAGTTAAAAAAAAACTTTTAGTTTTAAAATTAGTTACTCCTGACATTTTCATTTCTTAATTGTTGGCAGTAAATTTAATATTATTTTACATCAACCAATCAAATCACACGATTGACACACATTATCATACATTCATTCATTCACTTACCCGCGTACCTATTTCGTATGTGATTATTACCAGGTAATCTAGTTTATTTCCCAAAAACTACATTCTGAATCTTCCTGCAACATTCAAATAATCTAGACATGCAAGATATCTAGATCGTCATATTGATTCACATGTCCTGAATCAGTGGGCTGAGTATAATGCTTCTCAATCGCATCCGACATGATACAGCTTTGTTACATCTTGTTGCCATGGAAACATAGCAATAATGGGCATGATATGCTTGTTTTGATAATAATTAAGTCTGGACGCAAAATAATCAAACGTAATAATTATAATGAACATAGTCAATCACATATACTATTGCATTTTAGGAAAGAAATACTGTATAGTTTTTGTTAATAATCAAAGAATTTTGCAAATCATATATATTATTAAGTAATCAAGAGTTTCTATGCAAGAAATGATATTGGAAAATCATCAGAGATTTGACATTATTTATTACTCATAGCTAAAAACACACATAAAACAAAATACAAAAAAACGTTATTCTATTGAAATCAAAACGATTTATGATAAAAAATAATATCAACTAACTTAAACAACAACAACAACATCAAAAGCAAACGTAAATATAAACATATAGGAACATATAATGTTGGTTACTGATGGTTTAATCACTGAAAACATCACAGTTTCTGTTAAATCCATCGCTAGATTTAACTGTACAAAATACGACAAACGAATACATGTAATCCAGAATCGAATTCTGACTAAATCCGACTACAAACTAAATCAATCCACATTGTGATCACTAGTTACGTCACTTTTATACAGTATGGGAATTGTGAATACGTTTAGTCTATTTGGATTTAATCGAATATCGGCTACCGTTTTAAACAAACTTTTTTCTAATGAAGAGATGATTTTATTCATTCGATTCTATAATATATAATAATTTGAGCGTTAAATCATAGTTCAATTTTGACAGATCATTAATTTTGTAAAAGTCCCAATAGATTTGGACATACATACATGTATGCCTAATGCGTATTCATGAAATAAAATGACTGAATGAATATTTTTAACCAAATAAATAAAGATTACAATTAATTAAAAAAAAAACAACTGTTTTTATATACACATATATAGGTACACTAAACTAAAAAAGATTATGTACATTTAACCTAAATTTAAAACATCCACATGTGGTATGGAGCCAAGAACGCTGGCTGCATTCCCACGCTGCATTGCTATAGAAATCCTTTGCGCAAGGAATCAGCTAGCATTCTTGTCTCTAGTGATGTCATTCAACCTTTTTTTTTAATGCCTAATTAAATTGGTGTGTTTTTGTATAAATAAATAAATGGTTCTCTACGGAATTCTCAGGAGTTCTGAGCTATATTGGTTATGTTCTTTTGATCGGTTTAGTAGTTCTTAAGATTGACACACCGCACACACACACACACACACACACACACACACACACACACACACAAATCCAAATGCAAATACACGCAGCAGGACCAACATGTACATATATACAGATAAAAATTACATATTCTTCTAATATTATTATCTTATGATGTCCATAGTTTTAGCTTTATTTACTTTTAATTGTATTTGTTAACCATCCAAACCACTTGGAAGAACCTGTCTTTTGCAACACAGTTCCAACTAAAGCAAAAGACAGAATCATGTAAATTATACAATAAGGTTGCTCAAATAAAAATTTACTTTAGGTACTTTACTTTACTTATTCGGTTAAACAGTGAAATCAGTTGTTTGATATTTGTAAATTTTAGCTATTGCATGAGCAATTCTAATAGCAGGTAAGATATTTTATTGAAGTAATTGAGCTTCATTAGCGTTGTTTTAGGTTAAAAGAAGCCGTTAATTTTCAATAGCTGCAAAATTGTATAATTAAGGACAAACAATCTGTAACATAGTGAGCCTATCAGAGAAATTAAATTTAAAGGCAATGTTAACAAAAAATATAAAGATATAATTTTACCACAAAAATAACAGAATGAAAAAAAGATGGTCAAGGGCTGTGCGTTAGGGGGGAAATCCGGGTACTCCCCTGGTATGGTTTCCCGACGATGGCAGGGTACTGAGGTGACCGTCAGTCTTCTGGTAGAATTAATCCGTTGGTAGATACGGGCTGCCAACACCAGTAGCGGCAGAGTACTTAGGTGACCGTCAGTCTTCTGGTTGAATTAATCCGTTGGTCGATTCGATACGGGTGTAGTAAACCCGAACCTAGGACCCTGGAAGGGAATTGATGGGCAGGGTCAATATCTCTTCTTCCATGCATTCCCCCGCATCGGCTCACCAAGCCAAGTAATAGTACTCGGATTTCAAGTCCATGGTGATGAGCCGATGACAAGGTTTATTATATAGATAGATGTAACAATATTTACAATATAAACGTGATAAATCATAAGGTAATTAATTCTAAAAATAAATTGTCGGAATAGTGCCGACACGTGTTAGAGGTTATATACATTTTATTATTATAATTTACAAGTTTAAACACTTACCCAATCGGGGAAAAGGTTAAAACACGGAATAATCACGCTTAGAAGAAAACTAATGAGAAGAAATTAGTACCTAGATTAAATTAATAATAATGAAAAATGTGTGTCGTCCTTGAGTAGTGAAGGCCGACTCGTCTGCAAGTAAACTCCTTTATCAAATATGCGCGAGAGCGACGATATGCCACATTGCTATTGGAATTTAACCAGGAACGTATGTAACGTTTTCATCGTTACAAATCCAACAAACATACATTTTCTTTTATGTAATGGTGTGATTAAGATTTGACGTTTTTTTATCTACAGTTATATTTGTTAAAATTTAAATATAAAATAAATGTATTGCTTTGTCAAATTTAGTTGATAGAACAGATCCCTTTTTGATCAAACCTCGCACCTGCGTTTGCAACCAATCTAAAATTAACCGAGTTTGAAAAAGAGGGTGTAAAGTTATGTTGACATAATTCGGTTGTAACATGTACTCGTAACTCTGAAGGACGAGTGGGAGGCTTACTAAAATATTACTGTAAATCATTTTTTTTTACTAATTAAGTATATTCTAAATTGTATTATAAAATGTTTTGTTAATACACACAATTTTTATGTAAATTGTGAATTATCCGTGCCGTTATGTGCTATAGTAAATTAAATCATTATCATTTTGTGTTTTTATAATACTTCTTGTTATGTTTTTAAGAATTGCTTCTGTATACTCGTATGTACATAGGTACTTATCTTTTTCCTATTGTGTCGTGAATGAATGCACTTATTGTCCGAAAACTAAGTTTTGTACATATAATTAATAACGCCAATAGAAAGACATTGAATTAATGGAATTAAAAGAAACCGTATAAGAAAAAATAAAAATAAAATCATACTAAAGCTAATGACAAACATCGTCACATGAAAACGTGTTTATATTGTGACGAATACCATACTCATAGAATACCAATAATATTTCTTTATTGTAATTCAAGGATACTAAGTATTTTAACAAACATTTCTACGCTTTACCTGTTCGCACTGTAATTAAGGAATTGTTATTAGTTATAAATATATCAGTAAAACAATACCTATTCCATCAAGTTTAAAATATTGTAGTAGTCCTCTAGGGGCTAAAATTACCGGGTAATTGGTCACATAACAGGGGAAACCTAATTAGGGAATGAAAGCGGGTATTTTTCTTGGAATTTTAGAATTGGAGGCAAAACAAGAATGGTAATAGAATTATGTTAAGATGACGGAGTATTACGATTAGAGAAATGTTTCGCTTTTTCTCTTTTTCTTCATTAATTCGTTTTGTTAGATGTATAGCGATGTCTTGGAATAGAATTGTTTTTTTCTTTTCGTGTTGTTTTTTTTATTTATATTTGGACGGCGGAACGGAATTGCAAGTATTATTTCTGTTATATATTATGTCTGTTAATTTCTCATTTATAACTAGAATACGAACGAAAGATACCTAACTATGTAAGCAAAAGTTTTTTTACTAAAACATAGAAAATAAAGTAGGTAACACAAAAGGTACATAATACACCTGTCATTGCGTCTTGCACATACGTCTACTTTTCCTGCAGGGACTCGCACTTTTCCTGCAGGGACTCTTACACCAGTGGGAGCTGGGTTAAGGTAAGTTCACATCACATACAAAGCAATACATTGCCTTGCTCGGAAGTATATGATTTTTACACTAATAAAGCATTTAACCACAATCCTACTTTGAGCGTATCTGTTTACGTGTCTTTCTTCATTAGATTTCTCATAACACGCTTAATTATAATAATGAGTTAATACTTTCTAACAGTTACTCTCGTTCCTTTATAAAACAAAACAAAAATTTTAGGCTTGACTAGATCTGAATCAGGGTCCGCCTGATTTCAATAGGTTGCCAAAAATCATTGCTTTATTTCTACAAGTCGTTGTATTTATGACTTTGGTTACCAAGTCCAACGAGGCCGCTAGTATTTTTAAAGTAAGCCTGTATATGTTACTTTTTTAGCAACTAAATCCACGAAATAAAAAAAACAGTAGGTACATTTGTGTAGAAATGTCTACAAAATTATTTCCTAGGAATTGACTTCCATTCCTCGTCCAGTTTGCGCCTTTACCCTCTTCTTTGGTGTCAGGGGTCCTCGGCAGCTAATGGTGGCCCTCTTTGTGCACTTACTGCTGCCGCTTTCAAAGTTGCAAGGAGTTCGCGTGATGGTTAGTGATTTTTACACTATTTCATCATAGAACTTAACTGTGATACTTAATTTTTATTTTATGTTATTTAAACTTACTAGCCACACTGCTTAGTAAAACTTTTAATTAAAAAGCACAAAACCGATTACCATTAAAATGCTTTACAAAGTATTAGTTATCTTTTTTTAAGTTTCTGTTAGATTAGTACACATACCAGCTACTTAACTAGCAAAAGAGCTTAACTAGGTCTTACGTCTTCTGTTTGTGAAATAACCTTGCAAAATTTTTATACTTGATAATTTCCTTTGGGTTTTTCTTGGAACTATCAAAAATATACATAAGATAGGGTTACAAACTTGTCAACAATACTGAGAGAACCGACTGCATAGTACGCAATAGAGCGAGCACGTGTGGTTTTGTTTCACACAACTAAACCATGCAGCGATTGCATGCGTAGTTCACTACACTACTTACTGTACACCATTCTACCTACTCTTAGTCTCCAGTAGTCTCCACTTCTTTGTTTTTTTTTTTACCTGGGATTGGTTTACGTTTGACTACAGCTTGCCTGATGTTAAGCATTGCTGCAGCCTAGGGTGTAACACGCTTACCTAAAAGAAACCTATTAACTCTAGATTTGAAGACCCCTGGATTGTAGTTCGCAAGAAACATAGCTTCTGGTAAAGTGTTCCAATGCTTTGCCGCCCGCTACCGTTTGCCGTTCGTTGTACGCGTAGAAAAATGTTCTCAAAGATAAGGTTGCCACAGACCACAATGTGAGCAGATGGCACCTGCTTATAGTAAAACTGATTGCAAATAAAAAAGAATAAAGAAAATTCATTTAATTTTTACAATTATATACTTAAGGGTTATGTTTTTTACGACGTAGTCGACTAAAAGGCCACCTTCACTACACTAGCATAGTAATATTAAAATAAATAAAAAGTGACTTCTAATACCATATCGTATAACGCAGTCAAAACATTGATCTCGCCATTTAATTTGAATTTGAATGTATGCATTTACTTATTCTTATTTAGTCTTTTTTTTTAAAAGTGCTTCAATGACTTCAGTGATTTTAGTTTAAAGAAACATATAAACACATCAAACAAGAAGAAGAAAATGTTCTAAAAAGACCAGAAACAAACGAGTTTTTTTTACAAAGTGAATAACTCAATGGATAGTGTTTCAAAGTGTACCTCGTGTCTGGTGAGTTTGAGAAGTTACTAACTGAACTCGAAACACACAAATAAATGTCTGTGTCAAAAACATATTAAGTGTTTAATAGTTTTAATATAGGCTCCTGAAAGTGTGACATAGGCTATATTTTATTCCAAAACAACGTGAGCAAATCCATGGACATCTTGTTGTTACTAATACGTATGTGACTCAACATTTTACTGATATCAAAAAGAAGGAGGTTTTTATGTGACGGTTTTTTATGCCATTCCCTTAATAAGACTTATATATTTCAGACTTTAGCAGCGGCCTTAAGGCTAATGTTAAGTGTAACCAGGTAAAGTTACGTTTATGTGCTCATCTCATAATTAACCGTAACGTAATCATTATAAACACAGTAAAAGTATTCTTTATGTAAATCTATGTATATAAACATATAATAAAGCTGAAGAGGGACAAACATCTGAACATAGAAGATATCTTCTTTATAAATAAAAATGAATTGTTGTTCGTTAGTCTGATTAAAACTCGAGAACGGCTGAACGGATTTATCTTATTTTATTCTTGAAATGTTCGTGGAGGTCTAGGGAAGGTTTAAAAGGGGAAAAAAAAAAATAAAAAAAATTAATTTATACAAAAGTTTAGGTCGCAGTACGAAGTCTGCCGGGACAGCTAGTTAGAAATAAAAGTATACTCTGTATTTATAACAGAACACGTTTCAGCAGTTTTTCGAATTTTGGTCTGTTAATTTGTTCGTCTGTTGATCTGTTTATTTAAACGCTCATAACGTAAAAACCGCTGAACGGATCATCATGTTTTTTTAATGTAGGTAGTATGAGGTTCTTAAAGTGTCATAGGTTACTTTTTATCTCAAAATAATGCGAGCGAAGCCGCGGGCGTCCACTATTTTCAAATAGTTTAACAGCCTTCTATAGTAGCACCCTGATGCGTCCTTTTGTCCGACTTGGTGTGAAGTTACTCTCTCAACACGACGCTCTTTGATCTTGGAGAACTGTAATTAAATCAGCTTTGTACCAACTTTCTATGTTTACAAATAACGCGCTTAGATCGCTGTTTGATTTCTTTATACTTGCACGTACTTGACCTTACAGTGTAATGTGTTCTTCTTTTTATCGAATGAGAGTGGCCAACTCTGGCGTCGAGAGTTTATCTAGCTGCTCTAAAGGCCTCTGACATGACTTTACGACTGGCGTACTTGACAAAAAGCCACGTTAAATTGTAGTGCAATGTGTTAAAATTAATACAGAGTTAATTTGTTAAATTTTATTATAGTTCACCTAAAGTGTCACTGTTAATTGATGTGTGATAAAAATTTCTTGATCACAGTGAAATAAAATTGGATCCCAAACGAGGCTCCCAGAAAAAACTAATTTTTACTTTAGGAAAAAACACAAATTTTATCATTAAGTTGATATGGATAGTGAGCATGCATTTTTTTTATATCCAGAGTCAAAGAAGAGCTACAGTGGTTCAGTTTCAATATAAGATAGGAACAATACTGGTTTTATTAATAAAAATTCTTGCAAGAGTGGTTTTTTTATAAGAAGGATTATTATAATGATCGAACTTTCAGCCACTTTTCCAATAAATTCGTCCGGCACCGCAGTCACCGCTGATGTAGGTATAACTATTATTATTTATACAAAATTTATGACTACAAAAGGGTTATCTATGGAGGGACGGCAGAAATTTATACATCCGGTTTCAGCGCCCTTATTCAATATCTTGGTAGGAACACGGTTTAGGATAAATGAGTGTTTATCGTTATTTTTTAACATAATCCAGTGATAAGCTTACATTATATTATTTTTTAAGTATTTTCATATAGTTTACTTAATTAATTACATCCTAGTGTAGAGTGTAGCGAACAAAATTGTATTAGAACCTAAGTTTTTGCTAAATAAAGTCATCTTTATTTTATCTTTATCCATCTGTATGTAAGTAATCTATATGAATATGACAAAAAATATGACACTTTTATGAACCACCGTATGTACTTACATGCAAAATGATATTTTCGTTCGATTTCTGAAGCTATCGTCATATAATTTGATTGAGTTTATATGAATTAAATTCTGTGTTATTTGCGTTACATAATAATCAGTTGTTGAAACGGTGCCCAAAAGAAATATGGTATCTAATTCAGTGCTGTAGTTATTAAGCATTACCAGAGGCCGTTAGGTCAGCTAAACAACTCTATACCAGTCACCACTATCATTTGATTAAAAACACTTAAAACCAGAACCAACTTGGCATCGTGTAAGAAAAATAAGTAAAAGTAAAGTTAGAGGACACGAGGAGTCACAAACTAATTAATTTACTGTCAAAATGACGTTAAATCTCTCCAAACTTTTGGGTTCACAATGAAATTAATCTTTTGTTCCGTATTACAGAGTTTACTTTGACTCAATAGGTACCTAATTTGAAAAGTTATTATTAATGTTTATGTAGTGTGACACGTTTAAGGAAATTGTGCAATGAAATGGCCATAACAAGGTTATTAGTAGCTTGTGTCAGAGGCCCTTAGGGCGGCTTGATAAACTCTGGATAACAGAGTTGGCCACTCTCATTCGATAAGAAGAAGTAGCTTTCGAGAATTTTTTTTCAGTTTTCAGTTCAGTTGTCGCCCACGCAGTTAGTATTTTACATTTTAATTATCTATATATGCATACATAATAAAGCTAAAGATGGTTAAAAATCTGTACCTAAAAGAGATTAGAGAAAAAAATGTTTGGATATACTCAAAATCGACAATAAAACGCGATTCAGTCGTTTTTATATTTTTTGTCTGTTCTTCTGTTTCTGTTTGTTTAAACGGTTGAACGGATCATCATGATTTTTGGTGCGTAGGTAGTTTGAGGTCCTGTAGGCTTTTTATATAATAATAATAAGGCGTATTTCAGAGGGTGCCGGACCTCATGCAATAGACAAGTTACATTAGAACAATTAACAGCGCAACAAAATAGCCTAAACGTGTACCATGTCTGCAATAGAAATTCATTTATATATGTACATACACCCATTTTCTGTATGTTATTTATTCTTAAGTATTTAATTGTAAAGGGCCTCTCAGTGTTGGCTACGGCCCCACTGATGCCCAAAAAATACGGAGCGGAAAGCTCGAGAACCGAAATAAACAATAGCAATAAAAATTCATTTATTTGAACATAAACTTAGTTAGCGGGAGTCCACTAGTTATTTACTAAAAGTGATAGAAATACATCAAGTGAACCAAATAGAAAATAAATAATATTGTGACTGAAATTTTCAACGAGATTGAATTGTAGCGTGACTTATTCACAAATTCTATTTACTTCAGTCTAATGGAACCAAATGGCGCAGACAAATATATATTTATTATTTACTCGTATGTACAGGAAATTGTATTGTATTTGTAACAAAAACAACAAATATGTCGGTACATCGAAAAAATATCGTTACAGAAACATTGCTAGAAAAGTCATGTTTCCGATCTACATGACAAAAATGAGGGTATTTCAAAAAAAGATCGTTATATCATTTGTTGAAAAATAAATCTATATTTACGATCTATTCGGTATAGTTTTATAAAATATGTATATAAGATTGTACCAAGAAAATTAAAATCGATGATGAATAAATGCAGTAAGATTGCTTGGTAAGTTAGTAGTTGCACTAACCTTTATCCTTTGAGCTGGTTGATGAATTGCTTAGTTTTTGTACCAAACCTCGAATTTTCGACGTTATTTTAAAATTCCGATGCTCCTTTTCCTAATTTACCACTTGAACACATGAAATAAACACTTTTTTCCACAAAAAATTCAAATAGTAAAACTCAACGAAATTTATGATGTTGCGACGCCCGCACACAAGAAAAGAATGAGGTTTGACAGGAGGACGGCGCTACATGCGCTACATTGACAGTGACATTTGTTCAAAAGTTTTTTCTTTTTTTTTGTTTTTATTTTCACAGCTATAAAAAGTGTGACGCGTAGTACATACAGAAGTGAGACTACATAGTTAATAAAGAAATCTCGAGCATGTAACGTCGTCGTAGTATAATAACTCGTAGAGCCCAGACACTTTTCTGAGAATATAAATAAAAAAAAATATTGTTTAAAAGGTTAATAAACTAAAAAAGGATAAATAAAATTATGTTTAGGAAAAAGAAAGACAATATGTTTATCTTCATTCAAAATATGAAAATTTATTGTCAAACCGGTTCCTAAAAATAAAAAAATGGATTTAATAAATAAAACTACGAAATCCAGTGTTTTAAAACTGAGCTAATAAACTGGAGAAAGTAAAGTTCTCAATAAAAACTCACCTATAAAGAAGATGTATGAAAATGGATCGTTTCCTCCAATATGTCGGCATTTGATCCGAAGCAATTGAACGGTATAATGTTACATTTCCTTCGGGCGTTTCATCTTTCTATTTTGAGTAACACACTCTAAATAGAAAGGTGTCATCCGAGTTATGTATCATGTCATGTATGGTGACACCTTTATATAGCATCTACTCGTATTGAGAGAAGAGTAAAACGTTTTATAGTAAGCAGTTTTTGTAACAGTTGAAGTAACAACCTCAGTAATATTATTAAAACTTAGCGCGTTAGTTTGGCTATTGTTTACTTAGTAATGCTCTTTTGAAGTAAATAAAGCAAATACAAATTAACAGTAACAGTAATGTAAAGTAATAATATATGTATTAATTTACTATTTTGAAAAACGTGTGACAATATACCAACAATTTTCTCGACGCTTACCTAGTTAAAATAAAAAGAAGTAAACGAAAGAGTATTATTATTATAATTTTCTGTTAGGCTAGAAAACTCTTTTGATTTATCATGCATTTACATCACCATACGTCTACCATTATACTTGCGTCTTATCCCTGCCAGATTGGTTGCCTGAAAGAGATCGCTCTTAGCGATAAGGTCGCCAGTTAAGACACTAGGCTTAAGTTTTAATATTTTTTGTAAATTTATGTATTGTGCTGGTGTTTTTAATAAAGTGTATATCTATCTATATATCTATCATACTTACATTTTTTTATCTGAGATCCTGAAGGCTATCATAAAAATAATCTTTTTATTATACCTATATAAGGACTTACAGTCCAGAACTATATTTCTTTAAATTTACTTTTTTTATCTGTGCCTAAACCCACCGAGCCTAACTCACCCCAGATCTTCCCACTCCCTTGCACACATAATTTCCGATAGAACATCCCCAAATCGATGTCGAAGGCTTTTTTATTCGTATATCAACGTTTTCATATGTCTTGTTACGCCCGCGGGTGTCGGTTTACGGAAAGAAGGATAGAAACCTGCTAGATTTAAATGCGACTTTTATAAAATGGTAATCATCATCATCATTGGTCTATAATAATCGTTCGCTTCTAGACATAGGCCTCTACGAAGACACGCCACTCAAGCTGCTTTGGTTATGATAAGCACAGTAATCAAATGTAGTAAAAGGTTTGTAATTGTGTCAAACTGATTTTATTTGATCGGTTCATATAATCATTCTAACATTTTTCATTAGTTTGACAACGTAGTTTTAATTGCATAAAAATGGAAATTCCTTCTACTATGTAATTTAAAAAACTAAATAAAGATATAGTTTTTTTAAATGAAATGAATGATACACTATAAACAAAAAATAACTATTATAATCAATAATAAGATAAGAAGAACATCATTAACTTATTTGCACGGCAATCTTAGAGAATCGTGTAATGATACTAGCGTAGCAACTCTACGCAGTTTTGTAGCACGTCTACGCATTTTGTGTCTCATAATATGAGCCAATAAGACGGATTGTGTAGGAGCAAAATTTTTGTCGCATTATCAGTTCGTGTAGCATCTTTTAAACGTTGTGCGTTTTCACCACAAAGAAGACGACTTATTTTAGGTGATATATGAACGCCAAGCTTTTTTCTTGTTTAGGGAGTTACGGTGGCATTCGCGAGATCGAAATAGAGAGAAAATCTAGTTTCTTTCGGAATTCAGCTCTTTTTATTTTGACATAGTTTTTACGTTCTACCTTTATTTTGCCAGTTTATGTTTTACGTTGGAATTTTATCATTTTTACAGGCCAGACGAATGTTTGTTTTTTCGGGTATATTTTTATCACTAACCGATCAATCTCACTATTTATAGATGGGTAAAATTAAAAACACTCTCTACTTCTATTTAATTCTGTCTCTTTGAAGGTTTTAATCTAGTCTTGAATCTTTTTTTTTTTTGATTTAGTGAACAAAAAAAACAGCGAAACATTTCAGTTATAACTTTTTTTCAAACGGGATTTAGCTATACTCAATTCTGGGCACAATTTTTGTTTAAATTATATATAAGCACGTTTTTACGATCCGCCTTTTTTTAATGTGACTATTAAAAACAGTATTTATTTTTTCAAAAATTTAAATCTCGGGGTGTCACCTTATATTTGTCGTGTGTGCCTTTTTTGAACATCTGAACAGAAAATATTTTTAAAAAGGAAATGACTTAGGATGCACACGTCATTAATATTATGCTGTATGTATCCCACTCTCTTGAGTCGTATTTGCTCATGACTGAGGGTCGTGATTCCCCAGCAAAATTATTTCATTAGGGGAGTTTTCTTGGGCAGATACATCGTAGTGGGCACCCAGGTCCTTTCACGGAAGACACGTCTTGTCCTCGGATATTAAACATGTCGGTTTCCTCACCGGTCGGTTTCACCGCTAAGCGACTGCAAACTCCACACATAACTTGAAAATACAAGTTGTGTAGGGCCGGATTTGAACCAGGGACCTTTTGAACCTTGCGTCTGGATGAAAAGCAGACACTGGAACCGCTGATCTACACTCGCTGTATGTATAAATATTATGCAAAAAGTCATTGAGTCATGAATCATCAACTTCCATGATTGACACCAAATTTTCGTCAATCGTTAGTTATCGTTATTCTCATCAGACCCCCATACATAATTCATCGGACAATTGCATAAATTACCTATCGAATACCAGTTTCCATTCACCTAGTGGCGAAGAACAAATAAATTGATGATTGGTTTTATTTTTGATATTAGAAACAGGCCCGAAATCAAAAAATATTGCAAAGAAAAAAACATGAGGTTTGGTAGAATACGGAACCTATACAAGTGTGTACCATATTAAAACGGTAAACAAAAACAAAGTTTCTCTCTTTTTCTCCATTAATAAACCGGTTTCTTCTAGGCAAGTGCGCTAGATCGTAGATTATAACGTTGCTTTGGCTCACGCTTGACTACAACTTGCCTGATGTTAATCAGAAATCAATCTCATGTAGAAAAAAATGTACTAAATTTATTTAAGTATAAGTCCATCTTATAGCCAAAGTATCGCTTGAGCAAATGTCGTTTCAGGCGATTTAATCTAGACGCTAATCAAATTACTGAATGTCTAGTCCAGTATAAAAGGTTTTATTATACTAACTACTTTTTCTTGTGGTCTAAATTTTTGTAAACAAATAGAGACAACCAATTTTTTAAGTAATTTGTGTATTGTACCTACTAATATAGATATAAAATTTTCTTTCAATAAATTATTACATCTACGCCTAATTTGTATGAACGATGATAGGAAGTTAGATTGTAGATTTTAATTAAGCAACGTGTAATTTTGCGTAATTAGGTTGTACGAAATTGATTTTATTGGAAACGCAATCAGATGCCTCTGATTGGCTGTTGCGATTGGTTTTGGTACGATTTACGTTTTGATTTTCGAAATCAAAAAGCTCGTATATATCATGTAAGAACCATAAGCTTGTACCTATGTAGCTATATGTCGTTTTTATCGATTCTTTACTCTAATGATTATTTTAATACTAATTGTATCTAAAGCTTTATTATGCCATACCACATCACACATAAAATTAGAAAGTTGATAATAAATAAAAAAATGTTTGAATCTTGGTAAATTTTTAATGTTATATTTATAACAAAGAATATTAAAATAAAATTTATATTATTTACCTTATTTTGTAATTTTTAACTATAAATTTTAAGAGAGCGAAGACTGTTGTTAAAATGCAGGCCACAAACTAATAAAGTACAACATTAAAAGAAGTCCAAGTAAACACCTCTTTATTAGCCCAGAAAACTTTCAACAGCAACTTTATTTGACCAGAAATCTCCCGAGCAATACAATATAAAAGTATTTTTTTAATTAGCAATATTGAGAGACGAATTAAATTTCTTTCTTCTGTTCAAACAAAAACTCGGCAACAAAACCTACCACAGTAATTTTGTAATAATATCGAAAATTCTTTTTTCATACTAAAAACTAAATTGTGCGCTTGTTTATCGCTTCAAGTAATCGGTCAATGTTTGACTGTAAAGTGTATTTATTTATCAACTTTGTATGACGTTAGAAATAATATATCTTTTGTAGATGTTGTCAATGATAATGATGATAAATTCATTCATTCAAAATTTAAGAGCTCAGCTCTTGTCAGTGGAGAATGCTCCATTCTTCACGGTTTCCTGCAATTTGCTTGACTTCCTTATACGACATGACACCTGCTTTCTCTTTTATTTGTTCTATATATGTATGATCTTCTGGGTCTTCCTCTTCCTCTTCATGCCTTGAACATCCCCTCAATGATATTTCTCATAAAGTTGCCATGATGTCATGAAAGATGTCAATATTACATGAAATTTGTATAAAAATTCGTTCAGGCTATCCTCAGACCCGCAGTACCTATTTTATTTACCACAAAAGATTTCCCCGACAAAGTCCCAACGTCAAAAGAGAATGCGATAATACCTCTACTACGAATAGAAACTGTCAAGAGTAAACTGGATGCAAGTGGGTTCAGGTTCTGTAGGTTTGTAATCAACAAAGCTTGATGTTTAAATTTATAATGGCTCTTTGCTCAGCTGTTTATTTTCCAAGTAACCCGTACTTAGGTTAGTGCTTTGTTTAGTTGCGTAAAAGAAAGACTGGTTCTTTTTAATTTAGCTGGAAAGCGTTAAAAGTTGATGTGAATATTCTTAATTTTTAAACGATATTGTTAAAATATAAATGAGTAGAAAAAAAGCAAGGTGACCTTTCCAATAATTAGTAAAGTCATTTATAGTTATTTCAGTCATTCAATTAGTATCGTTTATGTTGTTCGGTATATTAAATTATGAAACACTGGTTGAGATAAACTTACTAAAATTATTTTAATAAAAGCCATTGAAGTAAAAAGTATATCGCTTATTGTTTTAACCAATGCACTTTATCACAATGTTGTTGTGTGTGACACAACAACATTTACCAACAACGTTTAACAATAAATTTATATTTTTTATCAAGAAACCAAAGTCAAAAGCGTTCCATTTGTCTTCCCCGGACCCCTAAACCACCCCCTCTCTCGCCCACAATCGGAAACTAGACTCCCTAGTTGCAGAACTAGCAGAACTTCAAAAACCAAGTATAATGAACACGGCTGCGGGCAACACTGCATAATAAATAAGGTAAACACAAAGTCAACTCATAATGCTGCCTTGTACACCGAGCGAGAGAAGCGAGTGAAGCCTTTCTTATTTTCTATATTATTTGACGCGATGGATAAAAATATCTCTCTCTTGAGTCGTTTTTTCTCATAACTGAGGGTCGTGATTCCCCGCAGAATAATTCGTTAGGGGAGTTCTCCTTGGGCAGATACATCGTGGTGGGCACCTAGGTCCTTCCACGTAAAATATCTAGGTACCATTGGTTTTAATAAGTTGCTATGTAGATATTGATTTTTTTTAACTTTTGATGGACTACTCCTATACAAAGGTCTGCCCCAACTCCCTCCATGCTGCCATAGCTGCCACGCCAGTCACTCCAAAACTGGTCGAGATCGCGACGTCAGCACATTATACCTAGTAATTTTATCAAAATTATGATCGGTTTATTCCTTTGTTGTTTTTCCAAGAATTTGATCTCAAAATAGAGGCAATCCTGATCAAAGCCTCACGTTTGTCCAGTCAAGAAATGTATCAGCTACTGACTGAAATACACTGAAAAAAATATCGATCTCGTACATAATAGTCTTCACACATTGCTTAGAGTCTATTAATAAAAAAATGGCATACTTCCTGATACCTCTGACAGTCTCTTAACACATAAAAATTCAAGTCAAATAAAGAAATTTAGGTCTACCGTTCCCAGACTTAGTAGAAAATAGAAATAACTACGACGAAGTGAGATGACACTGTGTTAGCAAGTTTGCAAGTTGCTAAGAAGTTGTTTGTTACACCTGTTTTACATCAGCTGCATCGGTGGGTAGGAATTTTGCAAGATTATATAACTTGATTAACATAATTATGTACGTTGTTATATATTTTGATCTTATAAATAACTAGACTTTGTCATGTCAATAAGATTTGTAATGTGGCAGTTTTTTGTTCTACTTATCTTTGACATTAAAAAGACACCTACATTACTAAGACAACAGTGAACTTTATACAATAACGCTCAAATTGACTTTACGTTTTAGTAAAAATACGTTGTATGGGAAAAAGAATAGGCTGTTTTTAGATATTTTCTGTTAACTATTCAATTTTTTCTCGCCGTTAAAACCATCCCATCATGCAAATTTATCTTAAAATTTTAATTATTACATAAAAATTAAATAAATTAAAGCTAAAGAAACGTATTTCCCTATTACAGCAGCGTACCTTGATAACAATGGCATTTCCGTAAGAAACATGCTCAAAATTTAAGTTTACCGTACACGTACTTTACTAAAATTTTCCAAACCACCTCAACCAATTCAAGTGAAAGATAAAAATAAAACCACATTTTCCAAGATCTATGCGAGCCAAGCTAAAATATTCCAACTTTCTGCTGTCCCAGTTCGAGAATAAGCTTCTTGACTTACATTCAATGCCTCAGGGTTGTTTACAGAACTATAGGTGCCTAGGTATATAGCTATGTATATAGAGAGTGATATTTGCTCCCCTACTTTTGAACAAAATGTACTGGAAAACATGAGGGCGCATTTTTGAATGCGCGCTTTAGTTGGGACTTTCGTAGAGGTAGGTTATGAATATGAGTGAAAACGTCGTTTGGTTTTCTATATACCTATTTATGGATTTATTTTTATTGAAGTGAATAGGGTCAGACTGCATTCCATAGGTAAATCATTACGAACTTTTTTTATTTAGTCATTAACAATTAATTTTACTCTAGGCCATAATAATACAGAAATTACTAATTTGTTATGAAACATTTGGTATCTTAGTTATTACAGTTGCCATACAAACATATTTAGATTTTATCACATATACCTTCTCACGTACAAGAATCATCAACAAATAGTCATATAAAAAAACAAATTCATATAATATGCGTTAGAAAGTGCACCACGCGTTTAGATAGGGATTTCCTGTGCGTTAAAAGGTCCATAATGCGTTTATACAGGGCTTTCCTGCGCATTTAGAAGTGCATAATGCACTTTAACAGGGCTTTCCTGCTTTAATAAAATAATAAATTAAATAAAAAACAAATGTTCACTTTACATTTTCGTAGGAGTCACAGTAGTGTTAACACGTCAAAAATCCAAGATGTACTGAGGAAGCGAGTCCGGCCAACGCTCGCGCAGCGCCGGGCGGACTCAGTCCGCGCGGCGCTGCGCGAGCGTTGTGCGGGAGGGGGGAGAGCCGATCGATACCGAGTCGAGCTGATGGAGGGGCGCTATGGCGCCCCTCCATGCGTCGAGTTAAATAGTGTTGCCACACGTAAAATCCAAGATGTTATCTCAATAAGTGGGTCAAGCTCCGGCTGGAACCTAAATATACGTTTTTTACCCTTCAAGGGAAAAACGTTGCTATAAAAAAACAAATTCACTAGCGTTTTGTAAAATAGCGCTATCTGACCAAATTGTCAAGAACATGAATTTATTTCCTTGTATAGAAAACATCCTTACACATCCTCTGTAAAATTTTTAGGATGCGAAATTGTTACAGAGCTAAAATATAGATGGCGTTAGTTTTGTTAGCTTGCGTAAGCGTGTACTATCAATTATCAATTTTATTTTATAGGTAGATACTATTTTTTTATATTTTTCTACGGATGATTGATAAATCGTGTCAAATTCCTGATAATTTTTTGTCTAATGAAAATGAATTGATTATGGTAGCTTTAATTATTTTTATGAATTGTTTATAAAATAAATTATCAATAAAACAACACTGTTTGGAAGTATAAGTTATAATAAAAGTTCATATATTTAAATTACAGCATAGAATTTAGGTACATATGATTAGCACAGTGTTCGAAGTACATTTCACGATGTGAGCATTATTTTCAAAACATTTAAATAAGGTAGCTTACTCCAGTATCTTTGCAATGATATTATAAGTATAAATGGGAAAATGACAGTTTTAGTATCGAATTTACTTCAACTCTTCCCCGAAATTGACGTACATCCGATACTGGTATGAAGATGGCGTTATATTAATTTAAATTTATGTATTACCTCTCGTTTACTTGAATTCGTATTGATAAGTTTTGCCAGAGCAGTAACTCGGTACTAAATTTTGTGCGCGTTGCGTAATATTGGTCGAAGCGTAGTGCGATGAGAGCTTGCGTCGCTTTGTGTAAATTTCCCCGATTTACACAGAGCACAAGTAAAAAAGGACTAACAGTGAAGTAACCTCGAACTATCCCTACATCTCACAACGTTCTCTCTCGTAGAATGTACTAAAGAAAAGCTAAGACATTAGCTCCTTACATGTAGCTTACGTTACAAGTCTTATAGTAATAGAAAGCAGCGTCGAAGCTCCCCACTACTTCATCTCCCGCCGTCCAACAGATCACTCCAGAGTGGAGATGGTCCCCGTAAATAAACTTTACATCTACGCTTAAATGTAAGCTATCTCTAAGGCAGGAAATCACAAAATCTAGCATTCACTTAGTTAACACATGAAGAAGTATCGAAATGAGAATAAACCTTAGTCTTATCTGTAAGTAATCGACTCTCAAACTATTGAACTACAAAAACTTGCCAAAAAGCGAATCGTCTAACGCTAAAAAAGCTAAAATTTCTATACCTATTTCTTACGCTCTAAAAATATTACTGAACCGTGCTCTACATCTAAGGTGACGTAAATATTCTGATCTGTGAACGTGATATTATAATCTACCTAATTTATAATAACTTGTAACTGCTTTTATATTTCTAGTTTCATTTCGTCATTTAAGCCTATTGCTGAAAAATATACGAGGTTCAAATTTTATGTATCATGATTTAGAGGCACTTTTTAAGTGGCTAAATATGTTTTTTTATGGTAGATTATTATAATTTGTGGTGCATGAAATTTATTGCTATAAAATATGTTAATGAATATAAGCCTAGAGCTGAACGACAGGTAAATAAGTATATATCACAAATTCTGTAAACGTTGGACTGAATATACAAAACGTGTATTTGTGACTGTTTCTTTGTTCCTTGGTGTCCTTTCTTTTGGTACTATAATATCTCTTGTTTAGTTATCCGGTGCTCTTATCTCGACGGTGACGGAGGTCGGTCCGGGCGCCGTCGGCGAGCGGAGTGTGGCGGACCGGAGCGAGGTGGCAGAGTGGCCACTACTCGCTCGGGACCCGCGCCTTGACCCTGGAATGTACAATATTATGTATCTGGACTATAATCTAGCTGCCATTGTACAAAGTATTTTTGAACTTATGTTCAAAACAACACAGCCCTCTATAACGTATCCAGGAATATGAATTCCTTTTGGGGTTGTAGAGGGCTGAAAGAAATCGCTCTAAGTTAAAACCGGTATTCTGCCTGGATAAGTGACTTGGCAACTAACTTATCAATCGGGAACATGGGTAAGAGAGGAAGAATTATTGAGATATTGTATCAACAACTTTTTTATAAGGCCACTACAATACATTTAACGAAATGCTTTGTCGAACTATTTAATTTCATAATTGTTGAGATACATTAGATAAATATTTTTATATTACATTGCTTAACATCAAACGAGTTGTAATTCTCTGTGGCCATAATATCTTGTATAAAAAATAAATCAATAAATAATAATAATAACTGGGATAACTGCAACTTTTGATATTGAATAAAACTATGTTGAAATTGTCGCCTAAAATAGAAAGAAACAACAGAATTACGTCAACAACACAGCAAAAGCATGCTCTAAATCTTTAAAGTCATAGTACAGTTCCTTCTCTAATAGAACATGCTATTTTGGTGTTTGGTGAAAACTTGTATCGACCGATCTATTTATAAACCTAGGTTCAACTACGAAGGTATTTTCTACTAAGAATACTTGTTGCATTTGTTCAAATCTTATTCTCTAATATCTCTCTAATCTAACATGCCTGTGAAATATGTCTGTTCATTCATTTTATTAACATTCTGATAGTTGTCGATCATTATATTTTTAAATAAATATATCAGTATTGTATGGTACATAAGTAGGAAAATTATTGATCGATTTCGTGATCTACTCGTCTACACCTGAAATTGTTACGTATTATATATATGCTTCATTAGATCATACGCAAAATCGCAAACCCATTCTGTTTGGAAAGGATTCTTTTATTTTCTTACTTAACTTGATAGGAAGCTACTCTAAAATAACCAACACTTAAATTCCTTTCATTGCTAAACTAAAGCCCGCTTTTACAACTACCTTTAAACACATTTAGCCATAATTTGACTGCGTATTTTATCGCTAAATGCATTTAATAATCCTTGTGCAAGCAGGCCTAACCCATGCTCTTATCTATGTTACTTGGTTTAATCACTCAAAACAAACGTTTCAAAGCACCATTACAGTGCAGTGTGTACCTACTGCCACTATAAAGCAAAATGAAATCAAATGTAAACCTGAGGGTTTTCGGTGTAGCTGATGACTTTGATGACGTGCTGCTGATTAATGAAACCAGTATGAACGTTAGCATTTTGTGGAAGTAATTCAAATTAGGTTAAACACATTTTTTTTTAATCACTTGACGTACAATACAGTTGAAAAATATGCGCTATACAGTGGCTAGTTTTATTTACCTGTTTTTTAATACAGTTAACGCTGAAAATTTAACGTTTAAATTCAAAATTAGAACAAGCACTCGTATCATAATTTACTAAAACGATTCAGTTTCAGTGGTCGTACGATATTTTTCCTGCTTTATTAAAGCGCATAGTTTTCATTGAAAACTGTACTTTTTTCGGTATTTTAAGCTCTTATTACACACATAGTAAAAGACAAATTTACCACATAAAAAATGAAATTGAACAACATACTTTTTTGTTCTATGTTATCTAAGTCAGTACAACTTAGGGGAGTGTTTGTTTTTGATACTGTAGGTATGGTATAATATCCCATTTCACTTAGTAAGCTTTCTTTTTTACCGTATATATTTTTGTAGACATCATAAATTTAAAACATATTCATAAAGAGGCAAACGTTTTATTAACAATATTAAGAGGTTAAGTATCGTCAATGACCTTGAGCGTTTGACGCCTAACTAGTATAATACGCCATCTAGTGATCAACGGTCACAGCTCGTGAACACCGAGCTAGCTGTTGTCAAGGAATAAACGAAATCAGATGGGACTGATTGAAAAACTTTCTTTGCCTACAATGTTACTTACTCGGTGATGTTTTGTCGGTTAAATTATTAATGGTACTTGGTATTTCATTTATATGGTTTCTACCTATTTATTTATATGGTACTTGGTATTTTTTATTTAGTTTAATTAATAAATAAATAGTACAATATTGTTATAAAAATAACTTGTTAAAATGAATTGTAAAGAAAAAGTACATAGATTAAAAGTGATAAACTATAAACCTGCAGGTTTGCCCAATCGACGGCATGCAATTTTTTTTTATGCGGTACTAATACATATGCTGAAGGCTGAGTATCACAATCACTTTGGCCATCAGACCTTGGAGTACCACAAGGGATCTCGAGAACTATAAGAGATAGCGGGTGGATGCTTGAACTAAATATGATGAGAACTGGTTGTTAGTATAGGATCATACGAAATCATCATCATCTTCAGCCAGCTTTCTACTGCATTCAATCTCTATATATTTTATCCGTTTGATAGTTTCTGATTTTTTACAACTTCAAGACATTTTGACTACATTTTTCATCATCATCATCTACAGCCCTAAACAAATTGGATTCGAGTTTTTTCAATATATTATATCCTACCGAGTTTGATGATAAGTTTGCGTTTCCAAATCCATATGACGATAAAGTTGCATATGACTACCGAGATCATTCAAAGTCACAGATAATCAAACATCATCATCATTCTCAGCCCACTTTTTACCGCATTTTATCTCTTTACCCTTGTGGGTCCAGAATGTATAGAATAAATGAAAAGTTGGTGATAGGTGGAATTGACCTTGGAGTACCAAAGGGATCTCGAAAACTATAAGAGATAGCAGGTTGGTGCTTGAACTAAATATGATGAGAACTGGTGGCATGTGTCGGATTATACAAAATCATCATCATCCTCAACCAACTTTCTACTGCATTTAATCTCTATGTATATTTTATCCGTTTGATAGTCACAGATTTTTTACAACTTCGAGACATTTTGAAAAAATATTTCATCATCATCTACAGCCCTAAACAAATTGGACACGAGTTTTTTTTAAATATCTAACCTACCGAGATTGATGATTAGTTTGCGTTTTCAAACCCATATGGAGATTTAGTTGCATTCGACTGCCTTGGTCATTTAAGTCACAGATTATCTAACATCATCATGATCCTCAGCCCACTTTTTACCGCATTTTATCTCTTTACCCCTTTTCTAGTTCCAATTTTTATTATTATTATTATCCCATATTCATTTATTTACAACAATTTTTAAATTTTTTACAATATATGTATAAAAAAAAAGAAACAAATATCATAAAAAACTTAAAACTAGTGATGCCGCCGGCAACGGGGCAGGACCCAAGCAACCGGTGGTAGAGGCTACAAAGAAAGGAACCTCCGGACAATACGCGCCGTGTCAAGGATCACTGCCTTCTGTATCTGTCCCTTAACCCAACCTTCCAAGGAGAGCCTCTCAAGGTGTTGATCGAGGCTCTTCGCTATTAGACCGTTCACCGAAACGACTATCGGAACAATCATCGTCGAATCAACACGATACGCAGTCCGTAAAATTCCCCCCTTTGTAGCCTCATAATGGGTGCGCATGTAATTTTCATTATTTGATGGTGACCATCGCATGCGACGCACTACACCACCGGTAGCGGGGGCCGGGCGCGGAGCAGGTTGCCCCACAGGCCCCAAGCGTGCCGGCAGCGGTGGACGCCCACGTCGCGCAGGTCTCGGCGGCGGCGGTGGCGTCGGCGGCCCGCTCTCGTCGCTCGACTCACTCTCTGGCGCGGTGCCATACTCAGAGGAGGAGGAGGAGGAGCTGCTGCTAGACGGGGCGGGCGGAGGTGGTGGGCGTGCGCTTTGTTCATCACTATGTCCCGCTGTGTTTCTGTTTCGTGACCTTGTGATCATTCTCCTTTTTTTAACTTTTGGAATGCCATTATATTATGTATGTTTATGATTTTGCTTCTTTTTCTCACATGTTTTATGTATAATCCTGTTGAAAACAGCTATAAATGCAATACTATTTCAATTTTAAAATAAAAATTTTCAAAAAACATGTTTGATAGACAGCGGTGACATTGTCATTTTATTATTATTATTATTATAAACACAAACTAATGAAAAAGTGGGAAACAAAGAAAGAAGGGAGAATATTTAATGCTTATGTAATAACTTTATTGACAACACTATGTAAAAGTACACAAAATACGCTTAACGTACTCAACGATTGCAATAAAAACATATTTAAGCCAATGAAGCTATGTAATTACCAGATATGAAAGGCATGATTATTATAAAAACCGGCCAAGAGTGAGTCGGACTCGCGCACGAAGGGTTCCATACTATCGTCTATTTTTTGTACCTATTAGTTTAGATATTTATTTTTATAGTATGTTTATAGTAGTAGTATAGTATCGAACACAGCGCTTTGCTTCAACGTTTATTGTACGGACAGCAAAGCTTTGGAACACTTTACCAGAAGCTGTGTTTCCTGCGAACTACAATCCAGGGGTTTTCAAATCTAGAGTTAATAGGTATCTTCTAGGTAAACGTGTTACACCCTAGGCTGCAGCAATGCTTAACCACAGGCAGGCTGTAGTCAAACGTAAACCTATCCCACGTAAAAAAAAAAAAAAATTATATATTTCTAAATATTTACTTACAAACACATATTCATGTTTCTACCTGTTTATAAAGATCGAGTAAAATATTGCTTAAAAATTACGTTTGTTGTATGGGAGCCTCCCTTTAATATATATATTTTGTTATTTAATTATTTATTTCGAAGTACAAATAATATACAAGTAAATATTCTGTGAAAATTTGAAGCGTATACTTGTAACCGTTTTTAACATTGAGCAAAAAAAATACAGACTGGATACAGAAAGCGGAGGCTTAGTAATAGGGTTCCGTGTTCATTCATGTACCTATATACTGTACTGAGAGCATGAAGGTTGCGATTGATCGTGTGACTGTTCGTTTTCTTGTTTTGGTTTTTTATTTTCTTTGTTAATAATGATCTTTTTAGTCGTTAATTGTTTTTTCAGCTTTGCTTCTATTATGTATTGTGGTTCTCTTATTGGCAGATTTCTTGGGTGCCGCGGGTCTATTATTTCTGGCAATACACAATCTTCATAAAAAGTTATCAATTTGGGTTTCATACATTTTTCACATATTTTTCCTAAAACCGAACTAGAAAGAAAGAAATAATGAAAAACGTGGAAAAAACGGGGAAAATTATTCATCTTTGAGGGCTACCGTTGCATGCGCTGCGAAAACGGTTCAAGATATCACAAAAATATGTATGAAAGAATTATTTCTCTTAAAATAATCTAACAAAATGTCCTCAACAATATATGTCTATCTTTTAAGGTTAACTCACTAGAACCGTTTTTTTGGTAATAACTATTCCACGCGGACGAAGTCGCGGGCACCAGCTAGTGTTATATAAATATCATTACTTATTAACGTAACAAATCTTGTAATCTTTGTATTTACTTTGACACCAGCAATACACCTTTTAACCGAACATAAACATAAATTGCGGGTAAAAAAATAATAGGTCTTTAACTATGAAATTGCCGATTTGTATGACGAAATTGAGAAAAATGATGAACAGATATACCTACATAGATGCAATTGATAACTAAAGTTAGATGGAAAAAAAGCTATGCACTACGTATATCAATTTCTCAAAAACAGTGTATATGATAAAAATATACCTAGTTAAAGTAGTGAAACCGACGACACATTGAAAGAGGTGTTTTCAATGACTTCCCTATAAGTAATATGCACTAGTAATACATTTTTTTTTATCTAAAAGGTACATAATTCAACAATTGATACAATAAATATTGAATTTGGAAAAAATATAGCTGTACTTAAAAGTTACAAACAGATTAAAATGTAAGAAAAAAACGGCAATTTTATGGGTAAAGACCTATTATTATTTGGATTGAATAAGACTCACTCGAGTCGAGTTGTGACGTCAGGCGTTGGCGAACAAAAGAACCGGCATGTCGTGGCGTAACAACCATGAGCGCACGCGACTTGCGGCCGCTCGCCGCGCCTGCCGCCCGATCCGATACCTGCTGGTAAGGCGTATAGGACGATTCGCGCGACGCGGCAACTATTAAATCGCGTACGCCCGTGCATTGTGGCACAGCCTAATCTTTGCACTCAAGAAAGATAATGGTTTAAAAAAATGGACGTGTAAACTTACCAATAAATGAGTTATGAGTTATGAGTTATGAGTTTTGAGTTTTGAGTTATGAGAAGTTTGTAACAATATGTATCGATAAAAGGTAAGTTTGACTTTCGAGATTTACATAATGTATTGACTAATTTATTTTTACTTTGGGAATTTTAATATAAATAGGTACCTAATTTTTTTCTGATAACTTTTAGATATAGACGTGAATTCTTGGAAGACCTATCATATCATGTAAATTAAACAAAAAATATTTTTTTTTTCTTACTCTCACTCTTTTTTTTGCTTATAAAAAATATAGGCACATATTTGTAGGCAAAACAATTTACTACATATTATGTCTTAAACAATTTTTTTTGTAATATTTCAATGGACTAAAATGTCTGTTCTGTACGCGACACGAATTCACATCTACAACTATATTTACAAAATCACTTTTACTGAAGTCACTAAAAACTAACAAAATATCTTAAATAACTATATTTAGGAATTGTCTCTGTCAATTTAAACAATGTTTAATTAATAAATTGGGTTTAAAAGGAGAAAAAATTCGAAAATGTTCGGTCGGGAGACCGAATACGTCCACCCTTCGCAAGTTGCTAGAGCAGACTGACCCGCCCCCCGCCAAGGGCCGCGCGGGTGTCAGGCAATCAGAAAACCACAAAATAACACAAAACTCACAAAATTAGGGCTGTAAAAAATAATGTTAGCGATCATTTTGAAGAGTTTTACATTTCATATCTGATGGTGTAAACATATTTTGCAATGCTATCTTCCATCACAAGTTTTGACAAGATATAAGAATGAAAAATGCTTTCACTAAATATATTTTTTTTTGCAATAGAAGCTTGTAATTCATACTTTTTTTGGCAACATATATTAGATTAAAATATGTTCTATTTGATAATATTTTTTATAAGTTGGTAGGAATTCTCCAATCTTCACACATATGAGTTAAATGTACCCATTTAGCGAATCGTAAAGGCTTAAGTTGTAAAGACGTGTAAGAAGCCTCTAAACCGTTGAAATCTTATTAAAGATATTGTTCAATTTCATAAAAATGGACAAATAACATCAATATTCCAAATCTACTAAATTAGATATAAAAGTAAACCATAAAATAACATTGTACCTGGTATAGGTGAGTGCGGTTTGTGCAGATCGTGCTGGCTGGTCTGCCGTGACGGCGGCCGCATGCTCACGCGGGAACCACGCCGGTCCTGGAAGTTAAAAGCACAAGGATTAATTAAGTTTTCATATACATAGAGAAAACCCAATTGCATTTATGAAAATAATAAATGCAATTGGGCAACCCATACCCTAATAGTTTTATAATAACTTTTTGATGAATTCTCTTGAAGAGAGACATATAATACATTCCAGGTCACAATTATGTTTAAAGTTTACAAGTAGCTGCTACAAAACAAAATATTAATTCATACATACAAAAATCCACGGTATAATTTGTTATCTGGATATTGTTTCTTTTATAAATTAAGAAACACGAGTGTTTCACACCCCTCTTGTAACACTGTGACAAGTTCAACAATAGCGTATTACATAGAAACTGTTCATCTACTATATAAAAATAAGTCGGGTTTTCCTTCCTGACGCTATAATTCCAGAACGCACGAACCGATCTCCACGGTTTTGCATTCGTTAGAAAGGTCTCGGGCTCCGTGAGGTTTATAAAAAAAAAGAAGCCATCTGGTGGCGAAACGGAGTTCGCCGGGTTTGCTAGTAACGTTTAAAAATCAATAAAGTATTAACCTGAGAGTGCAGTAACTTGGAATCCCGCAGTAGAGATACGTTCATGAGCCGTGGGTTGGGAGTGTTAAAAATTGTACGGTTTTCTCTCCATCGAGCACTGAAATAAAACAAAAAAAAATATTTTAGAAACAACGTTAATATAATACATTAATAAAACTGGGAAGTATTATGCGCATATCTTTAAACATACCAGACTTTAGCGCCCATTGCTGATCTGCTGAGACTTAAAATAGTTTGTGAGATGATTTAGGTTGTGAAAACGGTGCTCGCTCTGTTATCTAAATTATAGTCAATATTCACAGCAATTAGATGAAATAAGAGCTGACTTCAAAAATTTGAACTATGGTACAACATTTTAAAAACTAATAGTAACAGCTACATACCTACATCTTTATACTCTGTGCGTGAAACTCAATTAAAATAATTACCACAATCACCTAAAATAAAGTAAATACGTTTCACAAACTAAGTAATAAATAAGCCGGAGTAATTTTCACTACCTATATAATTATCCTGCTTATGAAATGGTTCAAGTAATTAAGCCATTAAACTTTATACCTTAGGACATATTTAGATTTTAATGTAATGACCTAGTTTGGTGTTTATTGCTTTCTTAAACTATACAGGTTTAATAATACCTAACAAGCAACAACTTTTGTATTACGACTTTGGGAAATTCACGAAAAAAAAAACTACTGTGACAAGCAAAAAATTCGTCGTCCCCTGACAAAATAAGAGGAGAACCAAAAACATATTCACGAATATCTAAAAATTGAAAAACAACAGTTGTTGCTTTAGCTAGGCCTACAGAAGCCTCCCTGAAAAGATTATGTGTAATTGGTTTGATAAACCATGTCTTATGATTTCGGGACTTGAAAAGCACAGAACTGACATTTTAGAACTTAGCGGAGGAGACCAGATTTGGATGAGGAAAGGGGAGTAAATAAAACCAACTACGATGTTCTTTTCCCATGTGATGATGTCGTTTCCGGTAATGATGGGAATTAAGACCCTTATCTAAGATAGCTCTTATAATGAAAATTTTCAACCCTAAAAGCTCACGCTTGACTACAACTCGCCTGATGTTAAGCAATACAATGTTGTTTAACATCAGGCGATTCTAGCGAGATCTATGATCTAGCGCGCTTGCCTAGAAGAAACCTATTCACTCTCGACTTGAAGACCGATAAATTTATAGTTCGAGGGGAATACAGATTCCGGCAAGGAGTTCCATCTTCACAGTATTTTTTTAATTCTCGTATAAGTGATACATACCTAGCAAACAGGCGCAGTACAACACAGATGATGATGAACATGAGAGCCATTACCACGAGGATACCGATCATAGCTGGGTCTACGGTCGTCAGGGACTCGCTCGGTTGAACTTCCGCTGGAAGGTGAGGAAACATAGGATTAAAGACATAAATTAAAAGATACGATAGACAGAACATGCCTACTTTTCTTATCTCAGTTTTTTATTTACAATAATAAAACATTAAAACAAGGAAAGAAAAACTAAACATACTACTTCTAACTACAACATAAAAAAGGGGCACTCATAAAATCTTTAGAAAAGCCTAAAGATAATCTAAGTGCTCCAGCCCACTGCCAGGGCAGCGTGCCCAGCATACTGGCCTCATTACCACGCTGGATGGCAATGCTGATACGTTGAGCCAGAAAAAGGCCAGCATTTTTGTCACACGGCGCTAAATTACTTAAATTAAATTACTTACGTCTTACTATTACAAAATCAAAAATCACCATTGAAAGCCTAAAGAGTATATGTTTTATAAATGATTTTAGCTTTATTGGATTCCATAACCTACCGGCATTTTTTATACAATCTATTGTATTCTAAGACACAAACTAAAGAATAATATAGACACATAAATTCTAACTAATGCTGTAATACAAACAAAGAGATAGATTTAAAAAAATCATAGAAGTCATGTGATTTTTGATAACTTTAAACCTACATAATGAGCTTATGAAGATTTTCCAGAGACAGGTGAAACTTTCTTGACTTGAGGTAAACTTTGGATTAACACAACAGCTACATTTTACACGAGTAAGTGGTCATTGTTAGTCACAGATTGTATAAACATTAAACATGTAGTACAATACCCATGGGTGTAGGTCTAACTTAGGTTATCCAAGTTGTACTCTCCAGTGGCCTAAGTTAGAGCTTGGATCTCACTTAATTAACTCGACACCAACAAATTAATAACCACAGGCTAATCTGATGAATAAATAGTAGTAAGTTGTCTAGCTATACCAGGTTATTTGATAAAAGAAAAAAGCAAGGTTAACATTGATCGTTTTTCATAAAACTTATTTTTTAACAAATTGAATTCAGATTTGTAGAAAAAAAAAAACATTTTACTTTTACACTATTTTAGCATCACATGTTTTTTAATGGATATTTTTTAATATTTAAATATATTTTTATACATCACATTAATTATTTAAGTAAATATCACATGACAATTAATCACACAAGTACACATCTTTCTCATCTCATTTCTTACATCAACCCCTCCCCTTATTTCCCATTCCCGAGACAGTTAAGTAAATTATTTCCTCCGTTAACTAACATATTTTATTGAAATATTTTTGTTTTTGTTTAATGTATATAGATAGTTATTTGAAATCCAGAAGGATGAGCGCGTTCCCCACGACACAGGGGAACCTAGTGTGGGGAACATAGATCACATCATTTGTAATCGATCCTAACATAGTAATATAAATATTGTACTAACAAACAAATGTTGTAACTTAGTTATAAGGTTTTTGATGACCAATAAATAAATATATTATTATTATATTGTAAAATAATAGATCATCAATTTTACACATGCGGCGCAAGCGCGTTTCATTATTGTTGTATTTGTGATGATATATTTTGGTGAACATTTCAGCAAAAAATTATTTAGTTCATACAAAGATAGCATTGTACCATTTTGAGTTTGTAGAAATTTTAATTATCATTCATTGTTCATTATTACAAAGACGTAATGCTACCGTATCTGCTATGTTTGATCATTTACAGTGCTTTCTTTTACAAAATATCTGTATAAGTAATTTTATTGTAGCCCCTTGTGTTGATAATGATCATATACGAAACATATTTTCAATACCATACTTTTGATATTTAAAACGTAACGTAATAATTACCTTTGCAAACAACAGCGCCATCTACGGAGAATTCCGGCACCATCTCGAACTTGCAGGTGCAACGCTCGTTGCGGCATTCTGTCTTGAAGTCGACGTCCTCGCACTGCTCGTTGAACATGCATGTCTCGTTTATGCTGGCAGCTGGAAAACAAATTCAAATGGCTGACTTAAAATGTATTGCCAAACTTTCATCTATACATATGTATAATAAAGCTGAAGAAGGTAAAAAATCTGAACACGGAAGATATATAAAAAAATATTTGTATATAGGTACTTTAAATCCATAACAGAACACATTTCAACAGTTTATAGAAATTTTGTCTGTTTATATGTTTATTTATACGGTCATAACGCATAAACTGCTGAACGGATCACCATGATTTTTGGTATGTTAGTAGTATGAGGTCATAGGAATGTCATAAAATGTTTTTTATCCCAAATGCAAGTGAAGGCGCAGGCGTTCATTAGTTTGTAATAAATGTGTTTTAAGAAAAACAAAAACCTTAAGTACAAAAGTATGATAACTTATAAAAATTTAACAACCTTCGCTTCTCTATATCGGCATGACATAAGTTAGCCCGGCTGAAACCTCAAACCTGATGTTAACCTCATATTAATAAATATAAAGGAAATTTAAAACTTTTAGTACAAGTAGATCTTGTTTTTCCAGAATCCAATAATTTTGTTTTGAAATTCCTCGCCCACGAAAACAAAGTCGGTCGAAACTAATAATTGTTATTTACGTGCGTGATTACGGCTGCACGTTACTGTGACAGCTGAAATGCCACCGAGTGTAAACCAGGAACGTAGAAAGTAACGGACGGAGTTGTTTAGTAACTACAATGAATCAACTAAAAAATAGTTTCTTAGTCTCAATGAAACTTCACAAAAAACGAATAGAATTCGTATTTATATTTGGTTTGAACCACGTTAATATTACAAAGCGTATGTGAAGATAAAATATAATCTATGCGTTACAACTAAGAAAACATGGTATGTAGGCACAAACAAATATATAATGCTGAATATAAATAAATCATGCATCATATAAATAGGTTTCTTATAAACAAGTTTGCAACATCTTGAAGTTAAAAAAAATTTAGACGCATGACATACCTACCTACATAGATTTTTATTTTTTTTTGCAGTTGTGAATCCAAAATCACATCTATTTCCAAATCGATACAACTTTTGCACACTCACAAATGTCCAGCGATAAGGTCGCCATTTGTGGCATTAGATTTAAATACAATACAATACAATACAATATATCTTTATTGCACACCAAAATAAATGAATTAAAATAAAAGGACTTAAACTAAAAATAATGTACAAGTGGGCGGCCTTATCACCTTGAGTGATCTCTTCCAGGCAACCTTAGCAAGAAAGCGGTGAAAGAGATCAGTTTGGTCGGTGGCGTACAAATAAAAAGTACTTAAAAATAAAACCTATAACGAAAACAGAGAAAATAAAAGAAAATCAAACTAATTTAAATGTTCTCTTCTCTAATCTATCTATATAAATGTTCGCCATTATATCATTAGAAGGATGTTGGTTTATTTTCAGATGCTTTACAGAAACATGTAAGGATAGTCGTCAGTTAGTTTTGTACGTGTATGCACGCGAGCCAAGTTTTGGCTTGCATCGATCGTCGGGTTTACCCGTGGGGGTTTACGCTTGACGAGAATCAAGGAAAGTTCCTTTGTTTCTGTTTAATTGAGCTTCAATACAAGAAGGTGTTTTTTATGAGACTGGTAGAAAATAATATCACGCTTTTTCTAAACAAACATCCCGTTTATAATGTTATTTAAGGTGCATCACGGTAATTTTACCCCACAACAGCTAAGCAAAGAAGAGGATTACGATATGATAGATTCAATAAATCAAAAATTAAATAATTTACTTCTTATAATGATATCCAAATGAAAATCAATTCAAATAATAAACGAGAATAAAGCTACAAATGCTCAAAACAAAATTATTGGAAAGAAAGTACATTTATCATTTGAGGACTACAAATTAAATTAATTGAAGACATCTTTTTACGAACGCTTAATAAAACTTCGTTATTATTTGCTTTCATTTGTTCCCCTCCGAAACAAAACCACCTCGTTAGTCATAATTTGAAAACAAAGGATTTTCAAATGAATACCACAAAGAGAAAATGATCGCAACTAATCCATATTAGGTTATGTTTTGTTAACATCAAAGCAAGCCTTGTTTTGGTATTAGCGATATAAGTTGGGTAGGATAGAGACAATATTAATAAAGCTTTGCTGTTAAATTGTGGTTTTATTAACCCAAAAAGATCCGAGTAGTTAATAATTTAGATAACAACCTATGAGTATAAGAAGAGTGGCCTATGCTCAACAGTGGGCGATAACATGCTGATGATGATGATTAATGCGTATAAAATACGTCCAAATATATGTAAATAACTGAATAAATAAAGTACCCATAAGTAACTTATAAATAAAAATTAATTTTGCTATTGGATCTTCGTCTTATCGAATGAGAGTGGCCAACTCTGGTGTCGAGAGTTTATCAAGCCGCCCCAAGAGCCTTTTTTTTTTTTTTTTTTACATGATATAGGCTTACGCTTGACTACAACTTGCCTGATGGTAAGCAACGTTATAGTCTACGATGTAGCGCGCTTGCCTAGAAGAAACCGGTTTACTCTCGACTTGAAGACCGACAAATTATAGATTAATTGCCTTTGACATGGCTTAGCGACTGCCGTACTAGACAAACGAAAAATGAATACTCTATGAAAAATATTGATATACCAAGAAGGTTTGTTTTGTTTATTTGATAGAAACCCCTCATCAGTTTTTCATTTTATCTTTCATTTTTTTGCGAACTTTCGTTTTACTTGTAATTGCTATATTTAAAGAAAGTAAAGTGAGTAACATTTTATTTATACTAAGTTTCCGTTTCAGCTAACTTATTAGTAACATGACTCATATTAAACATTAACATGTACATATATGAGTAAGCAACAAAGCTCCTTGTACTAGTTTTTATACAAGTTTTTCTTCGAAACATAACAGTTAGGAATAATTTAAATCTAAATAGTTCATGTTGCTGAATGGTAATGAAGTTTGATTTAACGTTTGACTCGTTACTTTTGTGAATAATTTTAACTTTCTATTACTATGTTTTATGTGCTTTAACTTAGAAGTTTTTAACCTCAACCTTTATATTTACTTGTGTGTGTACTAAATGTGTGTCGAAACCTTAATAAGTGATAAATACAATATTTTTAGTTTTAGCACTCAATTTTTTTACACACTTGCTCATCTATGAGTTCTCAAAACATAAAACTGTGATACAAATTTGAGCTCTAAAATCCCGTTCTTTCTTCTTCGAGGAAGCAAGATTTTCAGCATAACGGATATTACCGTTTTGCTGAAAAATTTATAGTATAGTGCCAGAAAAATAGAGACAGGCGTCAAATTGTTTCTGTACTTGGACTGTAATTGAACTTAATGTAACATTAACCTGAAACTTAAACATCTATCTATAACTTTAAAGCCTTACTCTATCTCCACAGAATTCATAATTCGCGATCTCATCAATAATGAAGAGCCTGTTTCACAAACCGACAAGCTTATTCGGGCTCTAAACAATGAATCCGATAAAGATGTCAGTTTGCTAACTGGCAGTTTACAGGCTTTATCTGCTTGTAAGCTTTTGTAGTCCGGGCGGAATCAGGTCGATAGTTAGGATTTTGCATTATTTAGGTGAAGTTGTTTATTGGTTTATGATAAACGTCGTTTGAATGACCCGACCGACTAAAACAAAGTTTCCATCAGAACTAAGATTTCTGTTTTATTCGTCTTCTTTATAGTACATATATGAAAAAGATGATCCAATGACCCTCACAATTAAAAAAATCTGCTCAAAGGTTTGTGTAATTAAGGAATTTTATTGTGACTCAAAGAAACTATACTTCTTATCCTCACAGCGCAGAGTTTTAGTAAAAAAAAATAAAGAACAAATGTCAGATATCATTGTCATTTATTAAACTTTCGGCGGCTTAAACTAAATCGTTCCTCTGGAAATTATAACTTTCAGCCTTGAGAATGGCTTACATAAACCTGAGTACCTACACGAAAAAGTACTACTTTAACACAAGCTAAACTTACGTTTCCCACACTTGTCGACGTGGTTGCTGACGGGCAGGTCGGGATGGCACATGCAGGTCTTCTGCACGTCGTCGCACACAGCGTCCTGGAAGCGGCACTCCGCTACCACCGAGCACGGGTCTCCGTACCGCCCCGGCCGGGACACGTCCTCTGGAATACACACACATACTGTTTTAATATCAAAGGTTTTTTTTTAACATGGATCAGGCCACACCAAAGGTTGCCTGATGTTAAGCACTACTGTAGTCTAAGATGTTGCTACATCGCTACGCTACGCTTACCTAAGAGAATATATTTACTCTGGATTTGAAGAACACTTCCAAAGAGTTTCAAAGAGAGAGAAGACGAGTCTTCCATAATATCGCTGTCCCTACTATGAAAATAATAAGCAATCATCATCCTCATTCGTAGTCCTTTGAATCCCACTGCTTAGTCACCATTTGTGAATCTTGTGCAGGCGTCGACTAGGTTAGCATTCATTATTGTATATAAGGAGAGTAACACTCCTCCAAAGAAAGTTCGGAGAGTGAATCGGTTCTTACTAGGTAAGCACGTCCCATCCTAGACCGTAATGATTACTTACCATCAGGCGAATTACGGTCAAGTACAAACCCATCCCTTGTTAAAAAAAAAATTAGTAGCCTAAGAGTAGTGTAGCTTAAGAGTGTACTCTACGCTTCTACATAAAATATATATGTACATATAAACAAGTTATTTGATGACTTGACGAATGTAATCTGTGAGCTGAACTGATTTATTATACATCAATAAAAAGAGGTAAGAGTTTTTCGACAGCAAATATAAAAAGAAGACAACTAGAGAAAAATACCTAGTTTGTCTGTCTTTAAAGATACATAATGGAGATATAAAACGCGATAGTTCGGATTTCGCTGCAAAATCCGGCAAAACGACCGCGTGAACGATCACCTATTCGCTGCAGCATCGTGACGTCACGCGGTGATGATTGGATCATCGTGACAGACAAGTAGGTACGCGCATTATTTAAAGCTTCAATATTTTGATCTTTCCCATTTCCTCATTACAAAAACTATTACAAACTTTGTATGACAAAAATACGAGTACATAATACGATTTCAATAAAACTCTCTCTAGTGTATAAAAAAGGCATTCACCATATAAAAGTGTTATTATTCCTGTGTAAGGTAATTATGGCGCAGTCCATATGCGACAAACTGCGGTTCGTTGCACCTCTATTGATTAGATGCAACCACGGAAGGCAGGGTTTTTATCAGATAATACTAGATATATACGTGTAGTGTTAAAATTTATTAGTCCTAGTTGTTTAGCATAATAATTACGTTGATAGAATAGGAAATTCAGGATAAAGACGTTACGTCAGCGAATGAAGTGCTTAGAAGATCTTAAAAAATAGACAAAAACTATCCGTGTCTAAAAGAAGCTGCATTGGATCGAAATATATTATAAATACATATATTATTTATCACACATAAGTTAGGGCGGCATGATAAACCCTCGACACCAGAGTTGGCCACTCTCCTTCGATAAGAAGAAGAAGATTACACATTTGCAACTGCTTAAATAGGTACTTTTTTTTCTGTAATTAAGTTTAAAAGAAAAAGCAGCCATCTGCCGAAAATTTCAAATGATGCGTCATAAAGATCTTTTTTACTTTATGAAATCTAAGATTAATTTTATTATAGCCATTGTATTAATAAAAAAATGTCTAACAAATATACAGAGTGTTCCTGATTCGTACCTTCTTCAAGGTGAAGGTGAAAATGCTATTTATGCAGATGTTTGCATTTACATACTACTCATTACCGTTTGTCGCCGCTTTCAGGTTGGCTTTGTGAAAACCTAGATTGCAGGAGATTAGCTTTCAGATAGCATGTTTAAGGTTTAAATTGTGTTTACTTTTAATTTCGACTCGATTGTGTAAGTTTACTCGATTTACTTATTTAGATCTAGCTCAGTTCGCTTGACTACATTGTATAATTCAATTGTGGTGCATGTGCTCAGAGCGAACGAAATAACGTTGTGTCATGTTCAGCATAATCAGTTGGACAGTTGTCCAAAATGACAACATTTTTAAAATGTGTTGTTGTATACGATTTTTGCTTTATAATGCCCAAGTTATAGAGATGATAACTGTTAAAATTTTCAGGCAATACAAGACGAGATATAGCACCAAAGATCACTGTATACTTTTCTTGCTCATTATGCTTATTATGCTGGTTCTGCCTATTTCACTTACGCAACGTAAATTATCTAGCTCAAGCGTTAGCATCATTAACAAGCCGAATGCGGGGAGACCCATAAGGTTTGCCTGTGTTAGGCAAATATATACTTCTCTCACTCTTGATGTTTATTATGCTCACTCCGCTTATTTTGCTCACCTCCATTACCAAGTTCGAGCGCGTGCGCCGCTGGCAAGCAGAACGCGAGGAGCACTATGTACGCACTAATTCTCACTTATTATGCTAACTCCGCTTATTTTGCTCACCTTCATTACCAAGTTCGAGCGCCTGCGCCGCTGGCAAGCAGAACGCGAGGAGCACTATGTACGCACTAATTCTCACTTATTATGCTCTCTTCGCTTATTTTGCTCACCTCCATTACCAAGTTCGAGCGCGTGCGCCGCTGGCAAGCAGAACGCGAGGAGCGCCGCGGCCGCGGCGAGCGAGGCCGCGGCGAGGGACGCGCGCTCGGCTCGCATGCCGCCCGCACACACCCGTCACATGCCACACAAGTACCTGCACAAGAAGAAAACAAATTTGGCACTGAAAATAGAAAAAAGAAGAAGAAATAGAGATAATTTATGATAAAATATATGTAATGTGAACATTTTCATTGACAAATAAATTCTTCAGTTATTGACAAATAAAATTTGAAAAAATCTGATGCCAATATTGTGAAAAACGTTAGCCATGGTACATGATCTTGGCAGCGGGATAGGGCCCAAGCTGCCAGTGTTAAAGGCTACAGAGACAGGAACCTCTCATTTTTTATTATTATTAGACAACGTATGATTGTTTTTAAAAAGGAGGTATTATTTCTTACCTATAAATATTATATATTATTGCGAAAACTAATACAATAACTGATTTACACAAAGCCAATAACAAAACAACTTTGGCTCTGGCTTAGTAGTGAAGTTATCGACAAAACTGTAGGCATAAAGGCATTGGTTACTCATCAACATGGTTATTCCTAGATAACCCCTGATAACAAGCATAAACAATTCGCTATCAAGCGTAAAAACCAATTACGGTTCCCAGGAAAAAAAAGTGTTTCTTTAAATAAATTAATTCGAGCGTTTCACAAAGTTCTACACCTACTATCACCGGTATTTTATCATTCATCTTTGACCGAAAAGAACTGCCAACCGTAACACACCAATTATTCTAGTTACTAGTTATTCTAGCAAACCCTAATCATATTTTCAAACAAACAATTAGCAACTTAGCTAGTTAACTGCAGAGTAGCTCGCCAAAGTGGCAAAGTAAACAATGCGGCTTCTGCTAACAAAACACAGAGTGCCTGTGCATTCTCTGAGGTCAGACCACTAACGTTTACATAGCTTGGTTACTGCATAGTTAACTTTTGGGTAACAAGCATTATGGATGTTTAGAATTATATAGTTACTAGTGGACTCGTTAAATTTTAGTTTAATAAAAAGTAACATATTACACTTCCATACTACCTACATACCAAAAATTATGAAGATCCTTTCGATCATACTAAGTACCATTTTATTGTACTTATGTTAAATTAAATCTTCAAAACTACTCCATGGATTTCAATACAGTTTTTTTATTGATAAAGTAATTCAAGGGGAAGGTGTATTGTAACGATAGGCAAAAGCTAGTATTCTATATATACATACTACCATTGTAAACATCATACAACACATGGTATAAAGCAAGTATCACACAGACGAGGTCCATCAATGCGCAAATGTATGCGGCCAGATCCCTTTGTGTAACTCTAGGCAGTACCTAAGCCACAGCTAGGCTGTGTTTACATGTGCAATACACAAAAATATACCGTCATAGTTAAACGAATTTTCTTCATATTATGGTTTTTTTACACGGCCACACAATAAGCAAATTAATAGTTCTTAATAATGTCTAGATGTCCTCATTTCTACTTTTAAAAATAAGATAAGTTACACACACGTGTTTATTGGATAAACCTAAGTAGGTTAAGCTGCATAGTTATTATCATTTAAAGTGGCATAAAAAAATATTGATATATTTTGAAACCATACACATTTCCGACACATTTTTATATTATTTCAATTTCACAGACACATAATATTCATATTTTGCATCAACGAAATACCTGAAAACCTATCCGCAACTTTACAACTCCTACAATAAATTCCTCGTCTATGTGGCGCCCTCTCGAGAGAAGGTAGCAAAGTGTGCATGTAGCAGACTAACTGCTCCATTTTACTAGAGCTTCGAAATAACTCGTGTGTTTTGTATGAAATACGAGCGAGTATTTTGAACAATGGATGTACTGACGTATGGTGTGGGTGAAAACTGAGATAGTGGTAGTTTACTGGAGTGGTGATTTACCTATTTATTTACACTTTATTTAGTTATATATACAATACAGTTTGGCAAGGCCTCCCAATATAAAACAGCATTTTATTTTGTATTATAGTTTTAAAACAGGTAATCCTGTCAATTTGTTTGCCTTATTATAAGTAAAAGTGTATGATAATGAGGAGGAAGGATATATATATATATTGCACAAAACTTTTATTTCAGGCTATAACTTGATAGTTACTTCTAAGTTATTAATAAGGTTATTTTTGTATCAATAATATACGTTGTATGTGCATGTATGTATGCTGTTTCATTAGTTAATCAATATTAATTTGATTTGATTTGACTAAAGCATCTGTGGCTCAATAGTATTTAATTAACTTTATATAGTAAACTACACACTACACTCACACAAAACACAAAATTAGGCTAAGATTTTTCTTTTTATATATTTCTCTTTTTATTTCTTAATCTCAATTTCAAGTTTGATTAGCTTTGTTTCTGTAAGATTAGTTTCCCAACCTATTGAAAAAATGATTCCCTGAAGGAATCAGCTGCTACAACACGACAGACCACTTTCTCTCAGCGTAGCAGCTGCTCGACTTTTTTTTTGTTTACTAAAATACCCTCTTTTAAATTACATTATTAATTTTATAAGAATTTGTGTGTCCAATAAACATTTTTTTTATATAGTAGACAGGACGTAAATACTAGTTTTACGTCTTGTTAACTACTTTAAAGGAAGACAAAGTGACCAACTTCTCAGTTAAAAAGTAAATAAAAGTCAAGTAATAAAGTTTCTTAAGCAAGGTGAGGTGCAGTGTTTTACTCACTAATGTTAAGTACAACTTCGAAGGAGACAGAAAAAGTTTTTATATCTTAGTATTCAAGTAGCAAGTAGCAAAAACAGTTAGATATAAATTAATTTAATTAACAACACATGTCAAAAAATTTGTGCATAAATAAATCAGAATTACATCTCAATTTAACTAAATTACCCGCTCTTAATCGTTCCCGGTGCAAATGTAAGTAGTTATGTGCCCATCAGCTAGCTGCGTTTCCGCGCTGAATGGAAGTAGCTTTTTGTTGCACAAGGAACGATCCATTTTTTATAAATAATTATAATTAATTAATAATTTTAAATATTTTATGAAGATTGTACAAAGTCCAGTACTTTTTGGTCACGCCTAAGTTGAATTTTGATATGAACTCTAATTTCGATATTATTATATTTCTAATTTAGTTTTTCTTCCCATGTTTTTATGTTTTATTATTGTAAATAAAGCTTTAAAAGTATTGTATTTCGATATATACTCGTAAATGACCACTATAATAAAATTGGCATACGCATGTTTAAAACGACACCCTGGAGATACCAATACAATATCCTATAGCATTACCTATTTCAAATATCTAACATTGATCTAGTGTTTAAAAATGTATATAGGTCAAACGGACTCTGAAAACCGACCACCCGCGTCGGCTAGCTCCGAAATACTGTAACTCTATTAAACTGCCGGTTAACGTCGTTAGATTTGATTGGGTTTCGGATATTCGGGCCTGGCTGGTTATTGAGTAAATTAATATACCTATAGGTAGATAAGTTTACTTATCACCTGTTTGTGAACTTAACGTAATATTTTGTATATGAAAAATGGGAACTGTAGCTTAAAACAGTGATGAAACCAAATATGATGTATAGGATCTTAATATAACAGAATAAAATATCTTTGACCCATGGAAGTCTTCTTTGTTTCATATTCGATAACGTTTTGCTAAACCATTGATGAGACAGACGTTAAAATTTTAGACAAAGCGATGGTTACTATGAAGCAATCATCCTGTTATAAAAATACTTGTAAATAATGACAAAGTAGGTATCCATGCCCTTTGCCTTTTAAAAAATTATTTTTAGACGCACATTATAAACCAATACATATTTTTTTTTAATATTTCAATACCACATATTTCTTTAAATTTTATTATGTTTGTTTTTTGTACAAAAATTATGCATATATTCACCAAAATAAATCTTCCCTTAAACATTTAATTCTCCGTAATGGGTTACATCAATAATTCCGATCTAACCCCACTAATTTGATTGGAACTACATTTCCATCCATCTCAACTTACTTTACAGTTTACGCATCGAATACGAATCAAGGGTTTTTGACTCACTAAGACATCATGAATACTGGTTTTCGTTTATTACAGTATTACGGCGAATTCTAGATGAATCTTCTTCTTATCGAATAAGAGTGGCCAACTCTGGTGTCGAGAGTTCTAGTACGAGTACTTATACCCAAACAATGTTTTTTTCTAATATCTTCTAAGGTCAGATTTTTGACCCTCTTCAGCTTTATTATATGTATAGTAATGTATACATAGATTTGTTTCTTATCTTCATCACAACTGATTACATCACTGACCAATACTATTCCACTGTAGTGAGAAACGCCCGTAATCTTATTATACGGAATAGAAAATGTACCGATGGACCGTAGGGACGCATACTAATGCAAGTTGAGCAGAACTACGCCTACTGACCGACATATATAACCGTGGAGGAAATCGGAACTAAAATCAAATCATTGGTTCATGATATTCAAAAGGAAATTTTATAGATAGACTTTTAATGCACAGTCCATTAGTTGCTCGGAAGAGATTGCTTTAAGCTATAAGGCCGCCACTTGTGGCACTGGCGTAGTGAGTGTGGCTCAGCGGTTCCAGTGTCTGCTTTTTATCCGGACGCATCCTGGTTCAAATCCGGCCCTACACCAATGACTTGTATTTTCAAGTTAAATGTGGATTTGCACTCGCTTAACGGTGAAGGAAAACATCGTGAGGAAACCGACATGCTTGAGGACAACAATAATATCCGAGGACATGTGTCTTCCTTTGAAGGACCTGGGCGCCCACCACGCCACCATATGTATCTGCCCAAGAAAACTCCCCTAATGAATTAATTCTGCGGGTAAGTCAAGACCCTCAGTTATGAGGAAATACGACTGTTGCTACTTTCCTCGGTCCTATTGGGATGCCTTGTCGGATGAAATAACAACTAGCTGGATTATATGCGAGTGGACTGTATAATGTATATTTTAACTAGACTGGTAGTGATGGCGCGTGCGATGCGAATTGAATGGTACTGTCGTTCTCATTGCGCGCTTCTGTTGGCGCGCGGGCTGCCCCCTGTCGTCGTTGGCGGGAACCTCTCTCGTTGGTCGGCCGGTCCCGCCGTTATGTTGGCAGCGGGATGTGACGCTCCAACATCCTCCCCGGGTTGATGGCTTATGCATCAAGTGGAAGAGGGCAGATGTTGTTGAATGCTCGCAGCATGGTTCCTCGGCTGGTCTTCACCTCTGCGACTCTGGTGGAACCGTCTCCGCCTGGCATAACGTTCGAGACTCTTCCAAGCAGCCATAGCAATGGTGGTTGTCCCTTATCTTTGATGAGGACAAGACTTCCAAGTGACAGTTGTTTGTCTGGAGACTGGGTCCACTTGGTCTTGCTCTGAAGTAGTGTGACATATTCTATGTTGAAGCGTGACCAGAAGTGCTGCTTGATGTGCTCCACTCTCTTGTAGCGCTGGCGTATGCTGCAGAATGGTAAGTGGTCTATCTGCGGGTGAGGAACTGACATTAATGAGCGTCCAATTAAGAAGTGGGCAGGAGTTAAGGCTGTGAGGTCAGAGGGATCACAGGATATAGGGGTGAGCGGACGTGAATTTAATATTGCTTCTATCTGAGTCAGGCATGTTATCATTTCTTCAAAAGTGAAATGAGAAACTTGGAGTAACCTTCTTAGGTGATGTTTTGTTGATCGAACGGCTGCCTCAGCTAAGCCATTGAAATGTGGAGTGTATGGAGGAACAAATTTAAATTCAATACCTGTTTGAGTGATGTCATATGAAATATCTGAATCCTGCAGGAAGCGTTGCAGTTCATTACATGTACCTATAAAATTAGTGGCATTATCAGACAAGATACTCAGAGGCCTGCCCCGGCGAGCGATGAACCGATTGAGAGCAGCCATGTAAGCCTCTTTGGTGAGTTCTGTAACGAGTTCAATGTGTACACATTTTACAGCTTGGCAAATAAAGATGCATATGTAGGCTTTTATAAGTTTACACCCTCTTCCCTTGCGGTCGGCTAGAAGTATTGGACCTGCATAATCAACATTACAATGCAAAAAGGGATGTTCTAAAACTGTTCTTGTGTTTGGTAGTTGACCCATGATAGGTTGTACAGTTTGACATTTATATCTAAAGCATTTGATGCACTTATTTACTGTATTTTTAGATAAGTTCCTACCACCTAGTGTCCAATATGTCTGTCGAATGGTTGCTAGTAATAGTTGTGGACCGGCGTGTAGAAGCTTGACATGTTCCTTCATAAATACACATTTTGTGTAGTGATGTTTACCACATAGTAAAATAGGATGTTTCACATTATAATCATAAGGAGCATTGTCAAGTCTGCCCCCCACGCGAAGGATGCCATCAACATCAATGAATGGAGTGTATGCAACCAACCTATTCTTTCTTGGTAATGATTTACCTGATTTTATAAGTGTGTACTCATTGGGAAACATTTCTACACAAAATGTGTATTTATGAAGCTAGCTCCGGCTCGAAGGACCAAAATGTTGCTACTTTCCTCGGTCCTATTGGGATGCCTTGTCGGATGAAATAACAACTAGCTGGATTATATGCGAGTGGACTGTATAATGTATATTTTAACTAGACTGGTAGTGATGGCGCGTGCGGTGCGAATTGAATGGTACTGTCGTTCTCATTGCGCGCTTCTGTTGGCGCGCGGGCTGCCCCCTGTCGTCGTTGGCGGGAACCTCTCTCGTTGGTCGGCCGGTCCCGCCGTTATGTTGGCAGCGGGATGTGACGCTCCAACAACGACTCAAGAGAGAAGGTGGCCTTATCGCCTTAGGCTTTTTATATTACTGGTGTAACATCCTTGCGTAGTAAACGTAAGTGCTGCCATCGAAATAAACTTGCTATAAGTCTATCAATGTAATGGTGGCTGTTAGATGAATATCTTGGGTTTTAGAGTTCTTAGCTAGTTTGTTACAAATAGATCCTGACTTAGTTTTAAGTAGTTTAGTTAGCATCTACGACTCACGGGATTGCGGTATTCGTTTAGTATTATTAAAGTTAAGCAATCAGCTGTTGTAATCCTTCTGGTGTCTTTGAATGAGTCACAATGAAAAAGTGTCTGAATTTCATCTGTGGACCGGGATAAATGTCGTACTAGAAGAGATGATTGTTCTCAGCGGTGAGAAATAACAATAGATGCAAATAAATACATAAATAAAATTAAGTGAATATTCAGCACACAGCGCCATCTAGCCCCACACTAAGCAAACGCTTGTGTTATTGGATACTAGATAACGGATATAATACTTACATACTTTTTTTTGTAAAAAACATACTTATTATATCATGATCATGCTCTAAAGTTGAAAATTAACGAATTATTTCAAAAAAACTAAAAAATTTAACTTTAAAACAAGATGGCGGCGAATGCTCTACCGGGATTAGTTAGAAAATCGAGATTTATACTTCCACCCCCCTGACGTTTAAAAAAAAAAGCTACCCGGATTTTTTTCTATTTAAATGTCTGCCCCGATTGGACTATTTATGAATAAGATACCACTGAGTTACATTAAATTTAATTTCGTAATTAAATAATACGTTTTCCTTTTCGTAAATCATCACAAACCTCTTATAAATAAAATGTTTAAGTATAGCTCAAAGACATTTGCGTTTTGAATAAAATTTTCACCGCAAAAACCTACATAGATTTTATTTCAGTTGAGAATTTGTAAATAACTAGGTACACTCGCTCAACGCTACTTAAACGCATTTAGGGACAAAGTTACATTGTTAATTGTAGTGCAGCGAGCCGCAGAATTCCAAAAAAATATTTTTGATTTCATCCTTCTTTCTTTGTCAAAATAAATCCAACCACATAACCAATTCCTCCAATATTAACATAATCCCGATAATCCCAACATTTAAAGCCCTGACTGCACAGTGCAATGATTTACTTCCCTTAGTATTTAGCTCCGTGCGTGCCTCACGCACTTTAAAATTATATTAGGACTAGAGGTGCTCTGTGCGCGGGCTCCAAGGGGCCCGCGAGGGGGGTTCAATAAAGGGGGGGGGGGGGCTCCGATATATATGAAAAAATATCCATAGGTCTCACGGGCAAAGTGATAATGAAATTCGGCCTTCAGCCTATCTTCTTCCTCGATTTGACATCACAGCACTTGCTCCGTCATTAAATTCATTCTGAACCATCAAAGTGATAGTGAAGCTCGGTCTTCGGCCTCGCATCTCCCTAACTTTGACGTCGCAAGTCCTGCACTTGCTCCGTTTTGTTCGGCCGTAGGCAAATGTATGGGATTTGCATTGAGATATTTTTTTTGTATGAAAGCCATCATTTTTTTTAACTATTGAGAACATGCATGCAGTTCACTCCAATATTAGTTCAAGCATCACCCCCTTATCTCTTATAGTTTCCGAGATCCTCTGGGGTACTCAAGGGTCTGATGGTCAAAGTGATGGTGATGCTCGGCCTTCGGCCTCGCATCCTCCTCACTTTGACGTCGCAAGTGCTGCGGTTCGGCCTTCGGCCTCACCGCATCACTTGCTCCGTCGTTTTGTTCGGCCGTGGGCAAATGTATGGGATTTGTATAGAGACATTTTTTTTTGTATGAAAGCAATATTTTTTTTTAACTATTGGGAACATGCATGCAGTTCTCTCCAATATTAGTTAAAGCATCACCCCCCTGTCTCTAATAGTTTCCGAGATCCCCTGGGGTACTCAAGGGTCTGATGGTCAAAGTGATGGTGATGCTCGGCCTTCGGCCTCGCATCCTCCTCACTTTGACGTCGCAAGTGCTGCGGTTCGGCCTTCGGCCTCACCGCATCACTTGCTCCGTCGTTTTGTTCGGCCGTGGGCAAATGTATAGGATTTGTATTGAGACATTTTTTTTGTATGAAAGCAATATTTTTTTTTAGTTATTGGGAACATGCATGCAGTTCTCTCTAATATTAGTTCAAGCATCATCCCTCTGTCTCTAATAGTTTTCGAGATAACCTGGGGTACTCAAGGGTCTGATGGTCAAAGTGATGGTGATGCTCGGCCTTCGGCCTCACATCCTCCTCACTTTGACTTCACAAGTGCTGCGGTTCGGCCTTCGGCCTCACCGCATCACTTGCTCCGTCGTTTTGTTCGGCCGTGGGCAAATGTATGGGATTTGTATTGAGACATTTTTTTTTGTATGAAAGCAATATTTTTTTTTAACTATTGGGAACATGCATGCAGTTCTCTCCAATATTAGTTGAAGCATCACCCCCCTGTCTCTAATAGTTTCCGAGATCCCCTGGGGTATTCAAGGGTCTGATGGTCAAAGTGATGGTGATGCTCGGCCTTCGGCCTCGCATCTACCTCACTTTGACATCGCAGGTGCTGCGGTTCGGCCTGCGGCCTCACCGCAGCACTTGCTCCGTCGTTTTGTTTGGCCTAAGTCAAATGTATGGGATTTGTATGGAGCAGATTTTTTTTTGTATGAAAGCCATAAATGGTTTTAATTATTCGAAATAAACATGTAGTGGTCTCCAATATTAGTTCAAGCATCACCCCCCTATCTCTAATAGTTTCCGAGATCCCCTGGGGTACTCCAAGGTCAGTTCCACCTATCACCAATTTTTCATCGATTTTTCTTATTTTGGCTTCATACGTATACATTAGCTTCAAAAAACTGAACCCGACACCCCAGCAACATGCAGATCTGCTCTCCAGCCCGTCAAAAATTTGACATGTATGGCGGCCATCTTTATTTTTTGACATATCGAAATTTCGATTTCAGATATGGAATCTGCACCCCAAAAAACCCCCGGATGCAAAAAATCAGCTTGCTGCGGCCATTTTGAAATTCGGCCGCCATTTTGACGACGCCATCTTGGATTTTTGCAACCACCGGAATACGTCCCCCTAAGCCCTCTATGACATTTGTTCGAACACCCCCCACCTATCTCCAACCGTTCCAGAGTAATTCACATTTGAAATTTGTATGGCGGCCATGTTTTTTTGTATGGCGGCCATCTTGGCGGCCATCTTTCCTTCAACTACAAGCAGTTCTAACAAAAGTTAGTTCGAGCACTCCCCCTCTAAGTCTCATAGTTTCCGAGATCCGTTGGGGTACTCCAAGATTTTTTCCACTTTCAGCTGATATCGGATTTTTCCCGAGGTCACTGAACCCCCCACTTTACAAAAATGTATAACACTTGGGGGGAAAACGACTCCTTCTGGGAGAACAATTCTGTCAGTCAGTCAATCAGTGGTAATTGAATTTTATATAATATAAAACGTGGCTTACTACATAATATAGAAATATATGAGCATAAAACCATGTTAGCAATCGGAAAATCGTTTTATCCGTTCTTTGAACCTCGAAAGGTTTTATTAAAAAAAAATTATACTAGTGAAAAAGGTACACACCTTGAATCATGCAAAACAGAGAAGCGTAAACGCTAAGAACTCACGGATCGGTTATTTCCCGCGCCCGCCGCGGCGGCGGTACCGCGTTCAATTTTCAAAACTAATATTCTACAAAGGCTGCGGTGCCGCCACCGCGGCGGGCGCGGGAAAAAACCGCTCCGTGAGTCCTAAGCGCACATATTCAAAAAGATTCCACTCGAAAATAAATACACCAATAAGAGATGTCTGCATTTACATAATCTAACCAATGATAGTGATACCTACCAATTATAAAGATTCAAGCTTTTCTGTGATTTAACATTCGTTTTCGAATTTATGAAATGCTACAGAAGAGTAGTTCCATGAAAGTAAACAGGCATAAAATATGTGTACTAAACAGCTCTAAGCTACAATTAAATTTCTTAATTGACCACCAAAAGATCAAAAAATAATACCTTTTATCAGTCAGCTATAAGCTGTAAAATTGTTGAATAAATAAGGTAATAGCAGTTCAAGTGAAATCTAAAACGATTCCCAAAAATCCTTTGATATAAAGCAATAAAAATCCTTGTTATAAAAGGGTATCATAACGATTTACGTTTATAATTGCTATCGCGAAGAAAATTGAATACAACGCTTCGCAAATTTGAATTCTATTTACTGAGAGATAAAAGTGTATATTGAATGAGAAAAACGTAGAATGGTCGATAAAATGTAGCTAATTTTGGTGTTAAGCTCTATTAAGGATTGTTTATGTGTGGGGTAAAGTACTTATGGCTTTATCTGTCTCAGGATTGGTTATTGGATATTTTGGTTAGCAATATAAGTAGGCTTTATGTCAATCGAGATAAGATTAAGAGAGGGAAGTAGGTTAGTAGATTTACTGCGCAGAAATATTGTTTTTGTAAGAAGGCCAAATAAAGAAGACTTCGCTTTACTGAAATGAAGTTCGTATAAGAGAGGCCAACTATCTTTTAAGAGATTTCAAACCACCTTAAGGGCCTCTGACTTGGCTTAACAACTGCCGCATGATGATAAACAGAACTAAATTTAAAGTGTAATCTGACCTACGGAAACACGCAAAATGAATGTTGGCGACGAAAATTGCTTAACATTGGTAATCGCAAGCTATTGTCTCTGCTAGCTAAGCTACCGATTTACTATGACATGAAAAAGCTGCTGTGATTTAAAAATTACTTAAAAGTTGAAATGAATCCATTAAGGCCCACACAATTTCTCTTCCAAGAAAATTTTCTTTGAAGGCAAATAATTTCATCACCTATTCAGAACAGATTTAGCGAGTCAAATCACATGATTAATGTTAGAAAATCGCTAGCAACATAATACCACCCTTGGGGCTTACATTATAAATCGCTTAGTGTAGTAACGAGGCTTCTTGGCTTATAGAACCTTTTTAGAATGAGCATTGAAGTTTTATTTAATAAAATGTTTGTATATTTATTCATCTCCATAACAATATGATGATGTGTAAGTACAAAGGGAGTACAGGGAGCACCTGGTTTCAATCTGCGCAAGACCGGGACGAGTGGTGTACAAGAAGAGAGGCCTACGCTCAGCAGTGGCCGATATCAGGCTGATGATGATGATGATAAGTAAAAACACGATTATCATAATCATGGAGCCTACTGATATAAATTAATCCCTGCCTTGAAATTTACTTACCCGGTGTTGCTTTCAAAGCTTTTGAAATTGTTCTCTATTCTACTGCAGACTAGGTTTGTTAATATTCTATGACAGAGTGCTTTATCAGACATGTGGAACGTCCAGGCATAGTTTTTTTTTCTAGCAAATTAAAAAAACTTATAAAAAATAATCATGTAAACTTTAAAAATATGTTTGTCGATTTCATGTCATCTAGGTTATTATTAATAACGTTATTTGTTTTATTATTAACGTAAACTATAATAATGTACTGATATTTTAATGTATGTATGATATTTTTTGGTTAATAAAGACGAGTATAAATTTTGAGTTTGATTCGATTTGACCCACTTTTCTTAAATTAAACAAGTTTATATACAATACCACACATAAAACAGGCGATATAACAAAACCTACATCACGTAGACACGTTCCCATCGTTTGGGTTCCTGGTACCGCATCATTACAGATTGACATGGGAATTCCATTCCTTCCATAATGCATGGTGTCACGGAGATATTCACATACAAAGTATACGTGTCCTGGTTTGTATGGGGTAGGGTTCTTATGCAGCTAAAATGATGAGTATGACCGTAGATTTATTTACTTAATTAATTAACAAACTTAATTTTAAGAACAAACATTTTCATTATTTTATTAATAATACAGATTGTAACTTCTAAAATTTTATTAAAACTAAATGTTATAAATTCAATTTGACGAGATATTGTAATTTGTGTAGCATATTCTATGATATCAGTACTTATACCTATGTATGTTACAACTTTACAGTATCAATAAAGATTCTTTATCTTTATCTTTATGACGGAAGGTGGAGAATGGAAAAAAGCTGATGAGTTTTAAGATTCATCATACTGCAACTAAAATATAATAAATTGTTTAAAATATATATAATTGTTGTTCCTGGCTGTATCATCACGGCAGTTGTATAGCCATGTCCGAGGCTTTAAGGGTGGTTTGATATCACTGACACCAGAGTTGGAAGTTCGTATACGAACACACTTAGAGATACCGAGTTGCAGGGAATTCTTTTCTGTAATCTTCAATGAACCCATACAGATTGATTTATTTAACGAATTAATTCTGCGGGGGAGTCACGACCCTCAGTCATGAGGAAATAAGACTCAAAGAGAAACGAACCTATAACTTATTTTTCTATAAAACGGGGGAAAATGCTCTTTGTTTTACTTAGTTAGGTACTTACTTTACTCATTCTCAAATTTAAATAATTTTGATTTAGCCATTTGATTTTAGTTCCCAAACTTTCAAATAATATTCGTCTTTCGTTATTTTATTATTGTATTCGACAGTATAGCACAAAAAATGTATTTGTAATATGTATTTCTTTTTGTTTTGCAATCTAAATCAAACCCATTTCAAAACACGCATTCGTAAAAATACGGACCGTGTTTTTCCCGTGTGTTATTTTTTTATTCATCTCTGTTTTTTCCGATAATATAATCCAAGTAAATCCTATGTAAATTCTTATAAATTTGTATTGGATAACATTTTATAGGTAAACTTTGAGTGCAGATTAACTTGTATTATTTTGGGTTGGATACTTCATATAATATGTAAATCATAGAACTTCTTACCAAACCAAAAAACCGTCAGTAGATTTGTATGAATTACTTCATACAAATCTGCTGACAGTTTTTTTTATTAAGTTCTTCATAACTCGGCATTAGATAGTCAAACAAACCTACGAACTAATCAGTACAAAAAAGTTTCAAAATTTGGCATGACTAAAAATTCAGTCAATTGCCATTAAAAAGGCTTTCAAAAGCTTCGCTTCGAGAGGGCGCAACAGGCCTCTCATTTTAAGATGAGAAAAGGCATTGTAGGCCTCTCTAAGGTTCAAGGGGTTTTAGGAACCTTACCTAATAATAGGATTAGCGGTTCGATGAAAATAGCAATTCGGCAAAAAATATGAAATGTTTAAAATACATATCAAATACATGACACGTATGACACAGATGGAGTAAATAGAATAAATAAGAATATGTACTAATTTTGTTCAAAATTCTTAATGTGTTAATTAAAAAATAAGTTTTAGGAACATTATTAAGTTTATCTATGATATGAAGATAGGAAAGAACTACAAATTGCAGATTGGCCAAGGGTTAAAAAAAATAAAAATCGTTTCGAAGGCAAAAATCTATCATTATGGGTAACCAAAGGAAAAGGATCAAAAGTTACACTTATAAAGTTATACATTACTTTAACAATGGCGCAACAATCATAATCATCATAATCATACTTCCACACTTCCCCGAAACCAACTCCGACATGACATGTTTTCAATCACAATTTAGTCCCCAATTGTTTTCACGTTGACAATTCCATACATAATAAAATAATCTTTATTTACTTCAAAATAAAGTTTATTTTTGTATTGAAAACACGTTTCAACAACCTGGCGATAATAGAAAATAAAATATTGAACTATATCATTCTCAAAACAGGGTTCTTTTCAGCTTGCTGAGGTAAGGAAAACTTTCAGTGGTAAAGTTTACAGGAAAGTTAGCGTTACGTATAAGAAGTTATAGTTGATTTTTGTGTGGGGTTTCAACGCATGCGTGGTTAGGAATCCGCAGTGCGCGGCGCCTTCGAGACGAGAAAGCGTGTGGTTCGGTCATTAGAAAAAACTTAATAGTTTACAGTAAGTTTCACAAATGTTTGAACCAATAATTGTATAGAATTATTATCGAACACCAAATTTTATTCCTCTTGGACACATTCCTTTACTTTTCTGTCTTGTTTACTCTCTCTCAAAACCAAATACGATCATAATTTGTTATAACTTTTTTCTCTATCAATTTACACCTTTTGTGTTTTTTAAGCTCGTGCGAGAATCATTTTTTTTTAATTAATTTCAGATTCAGTGTATTAAAGGTGCATTTTTATTAAATTTATGATTTATTTAAATATTTCTTCATTATTTAACAAATTCAAATTTATTTAGATTAGAGAATGTATTGGTTAGACATTGGCCCAGGTATTTGTGACGTGGTTCAAAACTAAGCCAAGCGTGACAACCAACAGCGGTTGTCTTGGCAACGTTGATAACTGTTGCTATCTGCAATGTTATAGGCTCTTTGAAGACGGAGTTTGCAAATATGTACCTATTTAAACCAAAAATAGTTAATTGTAGCATTTATTCACCATTTTACAGGTAGATAGAGTTCTAAAAGAACTCTACCTATAAATCTTGTCTTGTCTCATAAAAAAATACGCATTAGTGCTTACTAGTGGTTAAACATTGTTTTGATGGAGTTGCTAATTCAGTCTGTACATTGAAGATATCGATTCAGAATTCATTCAGCAACAATCAATTGAAGACAGAAAAAAAAATGTAATTGCTTGTAACTGTCACTAAAACGGTAATTGTTTTAATTGAGTATATACCTAGTCAGGTCATAAGTATTGTCACACAGTAAAAACTTTTTTTTTAGAATGTTGGCCACAAAAAAGTTTATTGAATTCGAATTACGAATTGTTCATGAAAATAAAAATGTATACTTTTTAGAATTTTACTCATTTTTAAATATGGAGTGGACGCTTAAAGAAGACCGTGTTGCAGTTATTGCATTGCATCGTTGCGGTTACGCGCCAATTCAAATTTTTAACATACTGAAAAATTTGAATATAACCAAAAGATTCGTTTATCGTACCATCAAACGATACAATGAAGACTCTAGTGTAGATGACAGGTCAAGAAGTGGTCGCCCTCGGTCTGTTAGGACTCCAGCAGTGATAAAAGCTGTGAAGGCGCGAATTCAAAGAAATCCCAAACGTAAGCAGAAACTGTTGGCCCTTCAGATGGGGTTAAGCAGAACCACGGTGAAAAGGGTGTTAAATGAAGACTTAGGGCGTCGGGCATATCGAAGAAAAACAGGACATCGTTTGAATGCTCGTCTAATGGACCTGAGACTGAAGAGATGCCGCGCTTTGTTAAAGCGGTACGCGGGAAAAAAATACCGGGAAATTCTTTCTTCGGATGAAAAATTTTTTACCGTAGAAGAGAGCTACAACAAACAAAATGATAAGGTGTACGCACACAGTAGTGAAGAAGCGAGCAAACGTATTTCGCGTGTCTAACGAGGTCATTTTCCATCCTCGCTCATGGTATGGTTGGGAGTTTCTTATTGGGGCTTAACAGAGGTACATTTTTGTGAGAAAGGTGTAAAAACGAATGCAGTTGTGTATCAAAATACAGTCCTGACGAACCTTGTGGAACCTGTTTCTCATATCATGTTCAATAACAAGCACTGGGTATTCCAACAAGATTCGGCGCCAGCTCATAGAGCGAAGAGCAAACAAGACTGGCTGGCGGCGCGTGAAATCGACTTCATCCGGCACGAAGACTGGCCCTCCTCCAGTCCAGATTTGAATCCGTTAGATTACAAGATATGGCAACACTTGGAGGAAAAGGCGTGCTCAAAGCCTCATCCCAATTTGGAGTCACTCAAGACATCCTTGATTAAGGCAGCCGCCGATATTGACATGGACCTCGTTCGTGCAGCGATAGACGACTGGCCGCGCAGATTGAAGGCCTGTATACAAAATCACGGAGGTCATTTTGAATAAACTTTATTGTCATAAGAATCTATGTTTTGTTAAGTTCATTTTGGTATATAAATGGTTACATAAAGAATAAAGTTGTTTCAATTATTTTATATTAAACATGTGACAGAATTTATGACCTGACTAGGTATATAAATAAAAAAAATAAGTATTGTAGTAGGTTGTAGCTGTTAAATCACACCACATTAGATACTACAGTCTATAATGCACTGCATGTTGCCGAGGATACAAGGAAGTAAAAAGAAGAAAAAGGTGCTTGGATGTAGTGATCACTATCGTCAGACATGAGTGATACAATCCAAGGAGGAGAGGTAGCTGTTAATATACTATAACAACCAACACAAATGTCTGTTGTCTTAAGTTGATAGGAAAGAATCGCAATACAACATCAATCATTTTCCAAAACTGTAATCTTGTACACTTCAATTCAATTCATTCATTTTTTCAGTAAAGTTGTTTGTAGCACTATCTACGTCAAACATTAATTTAAATAACAATTACCACCAGAACCTCTGAGTAACATTATAATTTCAGTAGAAAACCAGCAGTTACATGATATTATGTTGTCAAACAAAATAACCCAGACAAATATTTATATTCACTGCGACATTAGGAAAAGGCTTGGCAAATGTATTTTACCAAATAATTATTTACATGTAAGGGAAAGTAACCTCAATGTCGATGGAAATAAAAGAGAAAATTGCTTGAAAATAAGGAAAGATGATCATTTCGCACTGTACTCGTATACTTCGTTGCTTGTAATATTTGTTCAACGAACTCGATTTTCCGTGTTTCTGTGGTTTCGCAGTTTTATTTAATTAGTCATATTTTTGATGGAGAGTAAATAATATTTGTTTCATTATAATGTAAAACGGAAAACCATAAAGCTGATTGAAGAAACATAGGCTCCATTTTATTTTTGCTTTTGAAATATAAGGTATTACAAAGCAGAGCAATTTAGATACATAGTTGATTAAATCTACCCTTTCATACGAATATTTGCTTAATTCTCTTAACGAAGGAACAATATAGAAGGTTGTTGTAAGTTAAACTGATAAAGTAATAAAAATAATGGTCAATTTGACAAGGACCTCAAAACACAAACAAATTTATTATTGTAACTTTCGGGTACACATAATTTAATTTTTACAACACACTATATTTTTACAAACACCTAATATATACGTATAAAAAAGTTGTGCGCCGGGGAAGTCACGAAAAGTTTGTATAAACATTAGTAAGTTGCTACCCTTTAGCTAATAGCAAACCCTTGTTCGTCCCTACAACCCTACAGCCTACATTAAGGCTCGTGTCATGAAGTCAGCGGCCCATTTGACCTGCCATTTCCTACACGACCTGAAAAATGTCGCATTGATGCACGGGGCGCTCTGACATGCAACTCAATGATTTAATGTGAAACTAGCTAAAGTCGGATTTATTCGTGTGAATTGAAAAAGTTTTAGAGTAGGTATTTTATGAATTATTTGATTTGATGTGGAACGTAAAATATAATGCAGTTATATAAATGCAAAACAAGGAACAACAATTGTTCAAAATTTTGACTTTGGACATAAAGAAAACCTCAGATAGCAACCTTTTTGCTAAATTTATAGCATAAATCTCTTGATTTAGGTATTTAATTATCAAGCGTATTTTCAAAGCAATAAAGTTTTTGAAGTTATTAGTTATTACAAGCATTAGTAAGGTTTATGCCATATCGTCATACAACAACATCTTATTACAAAAAACACACTAAGCCTTAACCCAAAACCGTCCAGCTTTTCCAAAGCTCTCTCGAGCCGTATTTTTCCACCGAGTCCAATTTCAAAGGTGCTTAGGACCCTTGAACTTAAATAAGCTCCGAGAACCTAAGCAATTCGTCCTGAGTACCATTCACATGAATAACAAGCTTAAGAAACTCAGTTTTTTTACAAAGGTTAAAACATTGTAAGAGTTACTCAAAATTTACCGACGTTTTTGAGAGATTTTTCGTTCGTACTCTTAAGGATTGGGTTTTTATTGTTTTGTTGTTGTAATATAATAACAAGTTTTATTTTAACGGTTAATTACAATATAAATATAATGTAAAAAAAATTTGGGAATGTAATTTTTTCGATTTTTGTAAGTCTAAGAGGCCTGAATAGAAATTAAACTATGCTGTCATGGATAGAAGATCACTGTTGATAACAGATGTTTTTTTTTTCATCGCAAGCGGTACTTGCATTTATTGACATTATTCATCAAAAAGTACATTTTATTACCCAGTATATATCCTTGTTTTCTACTTTAGAGGGAAAAGGTACGTTCATCCATATTTTGTTAGACGTAATTACCTGCGTGATTCATTTTAATTAAAAGGAGTAGGAAGTTAAAACAGGCACAAAAGTCTTTATTTTTTTTTTAAATTGAAAGTTAGATTATTAGGTCTGTATTGGCGATGTTCCAAATATTATAAGGTATTTCAAAAAGTACCACCACATAATGAGATCATCACTAAAAGCTGGTATTTCGTGACGTGAGGTCCATATGTTCTCCTAACCTTACCGATCTAGGATTGTTACTAGATTGAAAGTTTTCAAATGACAAATATCAATAGCCCACATTTTTTAGATGTCTTTTGTTATATCGAGAGAATAAATAAAACTTTCTTAACAACACGGACAAGCTCACATAATACAAGTTGGTCTGATGGTCTTACAAATTTATAAATATTCATATAACTTTATATTGATTCACCGCACTAGTACTTAATATCTGGTTAATCTTGTAGGTATTAGAAATAGTAGGTTTTCTAACGTTGCAGTGTAGAGACGTATTTTCCTTGTGTTTGAAAATGATTGGTGTAAAATGTTTATTCGTTTTGGCGATTATGAGTTTGTATTGTGGTAAGAATCGTCCTTTGTTTATATTAAATACCATGTATTTTTTAAGCATATAACGTGCATGTGTGTTTTTTAATACAAATGGAGCCATAGATATCGATACGTTTTCCTTAAAAATATATCTTACTCATAATTGGGGTAACAAGTGATTAATTAAAGTAAGTCTTGTCATTTCTAACGTTTTGACCAATGGAGTATAGAAACAAAACATTGGTTTATTAATCAGATTCAGATTTATTTATAAAAACGCATAAGTTTTTTTGTAAAATTTCCTGTTAAGACGGACTTGGCATGAGTGTTTGCAATATCGATTAGTTTGCAAAATCATTGTTCTTCTTTTTCTTATCGAATAAGAGTGGCCAACTCTGGAATCGAGACTTTATCAAGCCGCCTTAAGGACCTCTGACATGGCTTCACGACTGCAGTGCTAGACAAACAACCAGGATCTACAATTTAACGTGTCATCTGATCCACGGAAGCGCCCAAACTGGAATGCCACTTTTCAGTCACCCATCCAAGAACTGACCGCGTTGACCTTTGCCTAACATTGGTAATCGCATACGCTAAAGTTGTAAGAAACGACAATTGTAAGCTCTTTAATCATTTTAGATGTCCTGAAATATGTTTAATAATTATCACATGGTATAATCTTGATCAAGAATTTAAATAAATGATTTTTTTGAAACACTTAGCACTTCTAATCTTACTGACTCATTTCTTTTTTTTTTCAGTAACTCTAGTTATTTCGGGTAATCTCACTGGATCCCTAACCCTGTTGTCCTGTATTTACATGAGAAACAAGCAGATTAGTGAAAACAGTACTCTAATTAATGAAGATTGTGCAAGATATTTTCCACAGCTATACAAAGAATGAATGACTGTACATAATTAAAAATAAACAAGTTCAATAAACTAATGGGTGTTTGTGATTTTTTGCCAATACCGTTTTTGCTTGATTCAATCAAACTTACTCTCCAAATATAAATGAATGAATGAATCATTCGTAAATTAAGATTAATAATACGATTAAATTTGAACATAGGTACATTAGCTTTAATTCTACAGTTTCCTGTTCAAACCGGTTGATAAAATTGCAATATTATTCTTGCAGTTGACCATAATAACCAGCTTAATTATAATATTTAAAAATATCCACTTAGTGTATCTATTATCTTATGCCATAATCGACTGTAACTTGATAGTAAATGGTCGCAACCATACACCATTGACAATTGGAGTAAGTACATACATTTTACTGTGAAAGAAAACAATTCTGAAGAATCTGAGATGTCTATTGTCTAAGAACTGCAAACCTGTCTGCAATCTCAAATCTCAAAACATAATGTGTCTAGTCTGCTATGGAAGGGGTAAGACAATTTATCTGCTATACAATGAGTTATAAAGAGGAATGTGGTACACGACACACGGACGTAATAAAAAAACACAAAGAAATAAATATAGATATAACGTTTTTTATGAAAAACTTATTAATAAAAAATAATTTTATAGATTCCGAACATGTAAAACAGTGAAAAATACATACTTATGATATAAAATAATAGTACCTACAATACAATGTAAATCTTATACTGAAATCCATTGTAGCAAATTCTCAAGAACTATTCCATTTATTCCCTCGACTATTCAGAAATCTGTTGGTTCAGTGCAACAATAGAAACCTCTAGTGATTTGTGAAATCTCCACAGGGTATCAACAGAAAATAAAATACATATTGTGTAAATAAAATACAATGTAAGAATATTTCCACCAGTATCAAAAATAGTAGAAGCTAAAAATCTAGTTTTTGATTTTCGTTTTCGCTCGTGACAAACAAGTCACTCTTTATTTATATAAGTTGGTTTGCATATGAACATATTTTTGTTATGGTTTTTAAAGTCTTGCAAATTTCTATTAAGGCTGTACCTACTTTTACGGTTACTGATAACGAACGCACAATCTTGTAAGGGTAGCTTAACAACTCAGAGGTGTGCCTACAATATCGGGTACTAGGAGATTACAGCCTAAACTATAAAAGTAAAGTTCAATCGATCTGTTTTGGCAGGCGTCGACTCCTTTTGGATATTGGCTCGGTCCCAAGCCTCGCAAGTGATCATGATATCATTGTATTGGTACCACTTGGTTTTTTTTTTTGCGTTTGCGACTATTATCTGTGTCATTTGCTGTTCTTCTACTTGTGCGGTGGTAAAAGGGGGCTGCAGGCATAGCAACATGTGTGCCGTGTCCAATTCTTCCGACTTAATGCTATAAATTTATTCCTCTATTTTGTAATTCTGTTTCACACTCTCCCAAGTAAAAGATTAAAAAATACGAAAGGAGTTGTCACCTTACGCCGATGCTATATCAATACGAACTGTTAATTACTCGGTTGCAATAAAATTGTTTTATTTAACTATTTTCTGTTCCAAATATGTATACCTACTTCCTCCGACGATGGCTGTCAGAGACATAGCCAGACTAAACCTATTGCTTAAACAGTTAACATTGTTTATCAGTGTGATCAGTTTTATCATTTTAGCGTCCAAAATTCACCAAATATAAAACTTCTATCCCTTACCTGAATCTGCAGAATACCAATAAAACATTCCTTGACTGGGGTCAAACCCTCCTAACATCTGGCTTGAGCGAAACGAATAATTAAGGAGGACCCTGGATCAAAGGGAAGGTTGGGTGAGATACCTGTATTAAAACTGGTATGGACGTTAGTGAATGTATTTTATACAGAGATGTATGTATGTCAAACTATGGTATTGGTAAGATGGGTACGGTGTATGACTGCGATTATTAATCTAAGCTAAATATAAACAACTGCTGTCGCGGTCAGTTTTTGTAAGAAAGATCATGAAAAGTAAAATCTACCATTACATTTGGTCATTTCCATGGATCGGATAACACGTGAAACATTACATATTGTGCTATTAATTAGACGGTATTCCATAATAATTGAGGCCCTTCCAAGGGTTTTAATCAATTTTCTTTATTTGACAATATTTAAAATACCTATTACGTATTAACTTAATTTTTTTATTTTATAACTTTTTACCAATAGGTATCTTTATTTATTTACATACATACAAAATTAACATAAATATACAGAAAAAAATTGTAAACTTACAAAACACAGATAATTTTACAAAAAACTTAGCACCATAACATATCAAGTACTTAACTAAAAGATTTTGTTTATCCCGTGTGTCCTAAGTCCTAATGCCTATAGAAACTTTGAGACAATTAAGCTAACACATAAATAGGACATCAAATCTCTGTAAGTACACACAATACATCAAACAAGAACAAGGGATATTACGAGTAGAACTTTCGAACATCTATTGCTTAGGTAATTTGTATTCTCTGGGCGACGGAGAAAAGACAGACTTAGTTATCAGATAGCAAATCAATACACTCGCCAAGGGGCAGTCGGATTTAGGCGACCTTCAGAGAGTAGGCTGTCGATACGAATAAATTAGTATAAGTTGTTATTAGACATATTAATCTAGGTTCTAAATGTATAGAGCTGTAACGAACCAGCTTTGGAAAATTACAAGATCTAACAATAAAAAAGCAGATTCGTGATTTGTAATGTGTTGTTGTGAATATTATATGTAGCAATAATCATTAAAAATGATGGCCCAAAAAAGTATGTTGGCTGGTTTTTCAGTAACATTATAATAATTATTTAGTACAAAATATAGGTTTTAAAAACTCCTGTCCTAGGAGCTCTCGTCAAATATGCAAGAATTTTTTGGTTTGTTGATTTGCTGTATCCAAAGCCTGATGCTGTGCCTCAAAGCAAATGCTGTGACCTTATTATTATTTGCATTATATCATAATACTTTTTTTAGTTCCTGGCCACAGAGTAGGTACTAACATTGTCTTCAAAGATTTTGACTGTTTTTTATTTATTGCAACCTTTAAAGGAAAATACAACTTAGTGGCAAAATGTTTTCTGATGAAAAAGGCTGACAGAGCTATTTATAAAAAGGCAATACACCTGCCCGATGTAAAGAGGTCGGGTCAAATCTCTCGGATGAAATTACACAGACAGTGTAGGTACGAGTATTATTTGTTCAGCATGGGATCAAAAACTAGATTTTATTATTAAAATATGAATAATACACATAAATTAATAATACACATTAATTAATATAAATAAGATATATGTATGTATATTGTACACTGCCTGTTTACAAATTGTAAGTTATGTCCATCCAAAAGGTTGCCTGGAAGAAATCGCCTAAGGCGATAAGGCCACCCAATGTGCAACATTTTAATTTAAGTATGTTTATTTCTGTTTTGTAATTTTTGTGTTTTTACGGTGCACATTAAAGTTATATTCTATTCTATGAATTACGAATCAAAGTATTCACAAGATGAACCATTTTCATTTAGGTATGTAAATAGTGTTATCTCAAAGTTCTAAATTTTGATTTTAAAGTTTTATCTAAGTACATAATTTCATTGTATATTCTTATCAACGACATTCATAACATTCACATGCATACATATGTACACAGATAGAGTTTTCCGACAAAACACCTGCTATTTGATATTAAACCTGAAGCAAAACTCTTACTCAAATCATTATTAATCACAAGCAAATATTTAAAAAATAATCGACTGACTAAATAATTCTAAAAGACGCATAATGACGAGGCAACATTATGCAGGAACATTTTAGATCCGAATAAAATGCCCGTTAAATAGAACCTCTGTAATGCTCAAATTTCAAGTAGGTCGTAACGTCAAACTTCATGAGCACTTGTCATGGAAACGATCTACAGTTTGCTTATAGTTTACAAGTTTACTAAAATGTTGATTCAAATAGATGATGCCAATATGAATTCTAATTTTATTCAATTAACAAAATGTGTCATAATAAAAAAACAAAACATGTTATATATACAACATAATCTGTTTTATCAAAAGGCAGCGTACTCAAAGTACTGGCTGCATTGCCCCTTTGAATAGCAAGACTAACAGTGTGGGAAAAGCATTAGCAATTAGATATTCGTGTGCCAAACAAGCGTTTTTGTATTATTGTAGTGACTGTTATTTAAATCTGTGTGTTATTTCTATACGGGTTACCACTACGTAAAATAATAATTTTATTATCATCAAGCTCCTTTATTCTTAGGAAATTTATCATCAAAAGAAATAGCTACTAATTATCCTTTCTGTTTGAGATTTTCAAGTCAATAACGATCGAGAACAAAGTATATAAGTACAGTATACATATTGTACAAAGTATATATACTTTGTACATGTTACTATACTTATATACTTTGTTATACAGTAGTGACATCCTCATTACTTGTAAGGGTTTAAATAAGGAGAGTTCCAATAAATATTATTATATTCTAGTGAACGAACGCGGCTTTGCTCGCATTATTGCGGCTAGCAAAGGAAACTCGTATGACCTCACACTATCTACATACATATTAAAAATCATGATGATTCGTTCAGCCGTTTTTGATGAGCGTTGATAAACAGACACAAAATTTGAAAACCTCTTCTGTTATCGATATAATGTACTTATCCCGAAACATTTTTTTCCCAATATCGTCTACTTATGTACCTACAGATTTTTGAACATCTTCACCTTTATTAGGTAGGTACCTAAGTATATGTTTAGATTTTCCTGACCGAAATACAAAAAAATCTTGTGTGTGTAACGTAGTACGTTACCTTAATCACCTAGGTCTATGTTTATTCTATTGATAACTTAGATTACCTACCTACCTTGATTTCTGGCGAAGAAAGTTGAGCTCAATTCACAATTCTTTTTTTTCACATCACAGTTGCAAAACATAGTTTCTGTCAACTATATTGTTTATAGGACACATTTGTCAATACACTTGTGTTTATTTTTATTCACTACACTGCACGTAATTCGTATTTTTCTAACATTTCCAAATAAATAAACAATACTCGTCTGCAAAAGATAATTTCCGATATTTGCTAGAATGAAGCTGGTGAGGTGACGTTGACTTTGACAGATAGATCAATTTGAAGTACAGTCAACTCATCCACAGCTCAAGGCTCAAACCTTTGACGATCAATCCAATCTGATTGATGCTCGAAGGCTCAAACGCATTATGCATTATTAGATTGCGTCGGTCGGAAGCACAAGTTCTTTCAATTAAAATTTCTCAGTTTGATGGCCTATCTTCCCACTTGACATTGGCAGAAAAGTTATATCTTCGAAAAAGCCATAAAAAAAAGCACAAGTTCGGTCGTACATGGGTCATGGAGTACCTACCTACTGCTCGCATCTTTCTTTGGGATGGATCAGCAAAATACCAGCTAGAGGCGTTGGATTCGATTGAGACGCGAGCTAAGAGGTTAGTAGGTAAAACCACCATTAAGATAAGAAGGCAAAACTCCAAAGTTTGGAACATCGCCGCAAGGTGGCCAGTCTGTCAGTCTTTTATCGAATTCATTTTGGAAAGTGTGCAGAGGAGCTACATGAACTGATTCCCTCAGCTCCCTTCTATAACCGAACAAGCAGAAAGTCCGCAGGTAGACACCGTTTTATGGTGGAAGTGCCGAAGTATCGAACACAGCGCTTTGCTTCAACGTTTATTGTACGGACGGCAAAGCTTTGGAACACTTTACCAGAAGCTGTGTTTCCTGCGAACTACAATCCAGGGGTTTTCAAATCTAGAGTTAATAGGTATCTTCTAGGTAAACGTGTTACACCCTAGGCTGCAGTAATGCTTAACATCAGGCAGGCTGTAGTCAAACGTAAGTAAACCAATCCCAAGTAAAAAAAAAAAAAAACTTTTAGTGGCCATCTGCCTACTATTTCTGTGTAGGTACTTACATAACTTGTTGCTTTAAAAATATAACCTTTTTTATACTGAATTTAAAATTGTATTTTATTTATTTTCACCACACAACTCAATACCAGTACTACAATATGGTCCTTGAAATAAAGGTTTTTTGTTGCTCCGGCTTAGTATATCCCGGTAAGTTTTGTTAGAATTTTGTAACGAAATATTTTGTTTACTTTAACCCTTACCTGCCAGCTTAGTACCGACCATCACCTTTTTATGTACCGGTACTTGGTACCGCTTTTGCCTAATTCCGGTACTAAGCCCTAGTCATTCAAACTTAACATTTTACCATATCCCTTTACATCTTATTTAAATTTAACTTGTAATCTACTTAAATTTACATTCATTTAAGTTCATCTCGTTCTAATTGACCCCGTTAAAGGTAGTAATTACCACTATTCATTTTATCTCGCATTTATCTCGTTACAGTAAACATAACCATTCATTCTATCTCGTTACATGTGATATCTGTAGCCTTTGAAACGTAAGAAGTATCTATCCAATATGCAATACAAACTGTCTGCGGTAACACTAAGTGCTGTTATGGATTTCATCAGACATTAGCGTTTGGATGACGTCACATAGTCACGACACTGATCATGTTTCATATAAAACTACAGTGTTACTTATAACGTAGGCAAAAACTTAACACACCATTTTTATTGTTTTACATTATATTACTCACAAATTTCATATAAGTCACAAAATAACTGCTATGTTTTTTTAAAATAAAACGGATTTGCACTTGGCCATAGTTTGCCTGATGGTAAGCAAAGGCTATGGCCTAAGATGGAGCGTGCTATAAATTGTATATCGTTGCCACCAAGTTGACTAACAATAAATCACATTCAATAATCATTACATTCACACCAATTTTTTTGATGAAATCTTAGTTTTCTTATACGAAAACATCATCAGCTTGAGATGAAAACATTTATTTTCCTAACCATACAGATATATCAAATTTCGGCTGCCGAAAACTTGATAATCTATATTCTTGTACAAAATCTGTTCATTGGTTCATTTAAAATTTAAGAGCTCGTCTTGTCGGTGGTTATGCGCCATTCTTGCGATTTCCTTGACTTCCTTATGCGACCTGCTTTCTTTTTTATTTGGTCTACCTATGTATGATCTTCTCGGCCTTCCTCTTCTTCTTCGTGCCTCTAACTTTCCCTCAATGATAAAATATGTTTATTTTATTTTTTTATATGTTACTAGTAACTCTATATACTATTACCTGCATCTACATAAAACGGTTCTTTGTTTGCTAGTTCCGATTTCAGGTGAATCGATTTTGTCTAGCGATTCGCAGAAAAATAGATTGCTATTAGCATATTGCTAGGCTCTTATTTTACAAACATACCCAGATTGAAAATTATGCAATAAATAAAATTATCTCAACTCAGGTAATTTTTTTTTATCGATTAAAATGCTATTGTCTAATGAAGATAAAAGCTTATTTTTTATGATGTTAGAATAAAATATTTACCTATACTTTTTCGCTTCTTTTTCAAACAAAGTAAACACTTATGGATTTGTTTGTGCCTGTGATTCAAATTGTACTTAGCTTACATTTCCGTAACTTAATTCAAACGCTTTTAATGTTTTTGGTATATACCTAAAGCTATTCTAACGATTACATCATATAACAATTTTAATGACACGATTAAGTAACTAAACATTTATCTATTTTGTCAGACCAATATCATAAGTTTAGTACATGGCTACCAAACTTTTACAGGTTCTTAAATTAATAAACAAAGTTAGGTATAATTTTACGAGGTCCATGACCTAATTTAGGTCAGGTTGACTTCCTAAATTAATATTAATAAGTCATGCATGCGATCACAATTTTTCGTGACGTTACAAACTTATTCACTTATGGAATCAAAATAACTTAATCTAATCATGATGAAAATGCTACTTTTAGGGTTCTGATTTCAATGTTTATTTATAAAATCCTAATTAAAATAGATTCAGATTTATTTAGGTTTTTTTATTGAATTTAGTTACATATTACATGTTGGTTCAACTTCTTTATTTTAAATAAAAATAATCATAAAATATGTAAGTAAGTAAGTCTTCATTCATTTTAATATTACAAAATCACAAACATAAAATAATATGTCCATCACTCAAAACTCAATTATTTATAAAATAATAATTTATAATTAACATTCACTTTCATCTCACTTCGAAATCACTTACGAGAAAACTCAGCAACCTACGCTTCCATTTGCCTGCCATAAACAGATGTTCCTCATTTCAATTTTGCTCTCAACAAATTTATTCCACACAATAAAGATACGGAACCTTCATGTATAAGGTTTCACGCTCGGTTCAATTCTTTGTTGTTTTCAATAAATGGCAGAATATTAAGAGAGCTGGCACGCCGTGGAACTGAGTAAACAAAGGACTGATACAATCGTTTATTATTTTGTTGGTGAGAAAGAAAGAAAGAAAGAATTAATTTATTGAAATACGATTGTGTAACCGCCAAAATTAATTAAAAAAAATACTTATTTTTAACAATAACAATATAAAGTGTTGATAATAATTAAATTTATAACCACATAATATTTGACCACATATTTCGCTACATTAAATTGTAAACTTGTAACACATTAAGTCGTGTATAATTAAAATGTGTTTTTCACAAATTAATCGGGACACATTATGACCTATCGCGCTAAGTGTCCGCGTCACTTCCGGCCACAGATAACCTAATATCCGGTGCCTACCTACTACTTCCGGTGGATTAGATTGCTAGTACTTTAGTAAGGCTTAGGCCGCCCGTAATTTGTTGGTTTTGGCACCAAAAATTATAAGTTTTGCCCTAAAGTTACTATTTTGGTTTACAATTAGTAATTTTGTGTGCTTAGCTATATGTATATGCGTAAGGATGCGTTACGTTTTTTACATATATATTATTTGCTAGTGGACGCCCGCAACTTTGCTCGCGTTATTTCAGGATAAAAAGTTGCCCATGACATTCCTAAGATCTCACTTAAAACATAAACCAAATTTCATGATGATCCGTTTAGCCGTTTTTGCGTAATCCGAGTTTAAATATGCAAAAAAATAGAGTAACAGACAAAAATATGAACACTACTGAAAAGTATTTTATTATCACTTTTTTTTTTCAAATATCTTCCTTTTGAACTTCTTCAGCTTTATTATAAGTAGGTATGTATAGATGAGTGGCTTTGCTGCGTCACATTCAACATAATATATTTTGTAAGATATTAGTGGTAAACTAACCCACTCGCAAAAAAAATACGCTTACATTATGGACTAGTTACTTTGCGTATTTTAAACAGTTTTTTTTTTCTAAAATGCTAACGATGCTTTTTCCAATTGAAATTTTATTAAAAGGAATAATTATAATATATCAGAAAGTCCTAACCAAAGACTTACTAACATAAACATAAATCGAACCGCAAGCTTACAAAACTCAACTAAGAGTTTAAACTCCGTTCACATAAATATACCTACACCATGTACATCAAACAACATCCACAGATACCTACTAAAGATAAGATAGGTATTATAATAAAATATACCCTCCGTACTAGGGAGCGACGGCACGAGTAATGCTCGACTTATTAATGAGTTCTAATGACCCACGACTTTGATACCTACCTACAGTACCTACAGTACTATCTATAGCTACACGAGTACCTTCATCACGTAGATACAACTTGAGTCACAGAATAAGTACATGTTAAAGCTTTGTGATATTTTGTGATAATATTGACGATATTATTATGTGTCGGATTTATTTATCTTTTACATCTTACTAGGTAATATGTGAGTGTAAGTATTTGCAGTCACTTTAAATGCTTAACTGATTCAAATTAAACTTGGTAAAGAGTGTTATAAACGTTTGTTTAAACATAAGTGTGGGTAACGCCGCGGGGCGCCGCTAGTATAAAATTATGAACAAAACAAAAATATAATTGTATTTAGTATTCTAGGTTCCAGCTGTTTGGCATAGATCAGCAGTCGTTAAGACATGTCAGACGCCCTTAGAGCGGGTTAACAAACTTTCATCACTTGGTCACTCTCATTTGATTAGAGGATGAAGTATCATATCAAAACCAAGGTTAACTTTAGCGCCCCAAGATGGCAGGATAATGTGACAAAATCATTATTAATGTATTTGAGCCATTAGAAAGTTATTCATGTATTTGGCACAAGAAAAATAGTATGACGGAAAAAAGTCGTAATTCACAATACAAAATCGCGTTTCACCAATACAAATTTAGCTACAGAACTAAGTAACCCAACAAACAACGAGACATTCAAACCCAAATTGTGCGTAATTTCCCAAACCGACCTACATTTTCAAATGCTCATGACTCTACAAAATTTAAGCCCGTAAACTCTGCGGTCGGCCATATTTTTTTTAACTGCCCTCTTCATTTTTACTACATACGAGTTCGTACTACAGAATAGTTATTAGCTTCAACGCGCAGAAAACAATTTAGATAACTTTTATGTGCACACAAACGCTTGTGAATGGTACCACGCTTTTAAAGGGTTTTTTTTTTGTGTAAAAAGGCCGCTAGGTTGTGTTTGGATGATTTTTTAAGGTTCGTTATTTGAGGAAGCGAAGATTAACATAATTGCTCTGTTATTAGCCTAGTATTTGGCATACCTTCTTAAATAAATAATTATAATATGAGAAATCCTAATAAATGTATATTTTAAGATATTTCATATATTTAATCGTTGATATCAATTTGACAGCTATAAAATACCAGAAAATATATACAAACATCACTTTCGATTATTTATATAATGTTTGATTACTAGGTTACCTGGAAGAGATCACTTTAGTGATAAGGTCGCCTAATGTCCCTGATTACCTTTATATGTGAATTGTATTTTTTATTTTGGTGTACAATAAAGTATATTTGATTTGATTTGATCGTTCCTAGCTCTTATTATATAAAGTTTGTTCTAGCTTATCAATATATTTTGTTTGTCAGTCGAGCTACTTCACTTTAAGCCAATATTTTCTTAATATTAAAACTTTCGTGAGACATTTTATCAAAATATTAACTAAACGGTTTTCACTCACGTGTAAATCGCGTAAGTTGTTTACGCGTTTCGGATGTTATGACATCCATCTTCAGAACGTATGTTCTGGGACCGCGGCAGCACGCAGCTGAGTCTGCGACTACGAGTGAAAACCATTTAGTTAATATTTAGTATTTTCTTTTTAGTCTAACCTACCAGTAATAATAATTTTAAGCTCACTATTTAATTTATGGCCCACATCAAATATCAACTACCCCAAACAAACACTAACTATTCTCAGTCAAACCGGTTGTAAACAAGACCCATACAAACATGCCCTATTTAATTTCACCACAAATTTTTCACCTAGATACTAAAATTTTCTGACATAATGTAGTAAACGACGAACTTTGTTTATAATACTGGCTATTGCCTGCGGCTTCGCACGCGTTATTATACATATGTACATACACACCTTCTTCTTGAATCACTCAATCTATACTAATATTATAAAGCTGAAGAGTTTGTTTGTTTGTTTGAACGCGCTAATCTCAGGAATTACTGGTGCGAATTGATAAACCATTTATTGGGAAAGACTTTAGGCTATATAACATCTCGCTGCAACGAATAGGAGCGAAGAAACAATGGAAAATGTGGAAAAAAACGGGGAAAATTATTCATCTTTGAGGGCTTCCGTTGCGTGCGCCGCGAAAACGGTTCAATATATCAAAAAAATATATGAAAGAATTATTCCTCTTGAAATGATCTAACAAAATGTCCCGAACAGTATACGTCTATCTCTTAAGATTAACTCACTAGAACCGTTTTTATGGTAATAACTATTCCACGCGGACGAAGTCGCTGGCACCAGCCAGTCTATTAATAAAAACTGCATTAAAATCCATTGAGTTGTAGATCTAAACATACATACTCGTACAATATAGACATAGGGACAGACGTGGGAAGCGGCTATGCTTTAATAGCGTGGCTCAGCGGTTCCAGTGTCTGCTTTTCATACAGACGCACACTAGTTCAAGTCATGTGTGGATTTGCACTCGCTTAAAAAAACCGACATGTGACCGGACCACAATATCAGAGGATATGGTGTCTTCCGTGGAAGATCCTGGGCGCCCACCACGATGTATTTTCCTAAGAGAACTGTCCTGACGAATTAATTCTATGGGGGAGTCACGACCCTCAGTCAAAAAGAAATACCTACGACTTCAGACAGAAAAAAAAACAGCTACCCGTAGTAAAATACTGGACATACTAGTCCATTACTATTTTACGTCGACCTCTATCCAACAGACGCTCCCAAAGCGGCTGTTCTATTAAAACTTATATAATTAGTCTTGTCGATTTAACTTTATTGACATTCTCTGGCGTAATCAAGCCGAAGTTGTTTATTGTGAGAAGTTTGTGACGTGCACGTTACTTGCAAACTTTGGTTCGAGTTTATCAAGGCTCAGCTGTTTGATGGAATGAAATGATGGCTATTTCTTGTTTAACAGTCTTTGATACGGAGTTGGCGTTAATTATGTGCAAATAATACCGAATGTGGTAAAATATTTTATGAAAAACAAAATAAAAAAAACGGCCACAGTTTATTTAATTTGTATAAAACATTTGATTAAGTACATCTTTAATCAACCGAAGTGTTACAATTCACAAGTGATTATAGCATGAAAAACTTTTTGTGGTGACGGAAGTGTTTTTTTGTTTTCATTGTTAAATGAGACGTGTACTATAGATATATACATTTCGAATAAATAATGATATGAAAATAGCATGTACAATGTACATATCTGTCTACTGTGTACTTTTATACTACAAAATATTTCCATTGAATAAAAAAAAACTCCCAGCACAAAAACTACATTTCATTTGTACCACACGAGTCAAGAAACGTAATCGCACTTTGAAATACACAACATAAAGATCACATTTCCAAAGCACGATTCCTAACTAAAACCGGCATTAAAACTTCTACTAATAACGTTATTCAGAAAATTAACACTTCGGTCACGTACCCGAATGTTACCGATCTCTTTCGAACTTACCTACTTTCGAAAAAGATTTACGTGTTCTCTTTTCGAAATTATTCGGGAACCGTCACATTTCACCCAATATTGGGTTACCTAATTGGAAAATCGTGAAGATTGATTCGGATCGAAAAGATGTCTTAAAAGGTAAGTTAAATTGAAAGAGACTTAATGGACATTACAATTTAAATTTATGACAAGAAATATAATGAAAGCTTTCCTTAAAGTACAATTAAAGCTCGTTTTAAAATATAAGTATAAGAAATAGCAACACATTTTAACTTAATTCAATTTACACATGATAATTGTAGTTATTATTAGTCAATAGGAACATAACGACTGAATATTCATCTCCATATGATACTTACTAGCTATGATTTTTTAGTTCCCATCTAAATCCCAAAAATACCTGCCTCTAAAACCTTGACCTCTCATCGCTTAGTTCATAAAAATAGCATAAACTCAACCCTTCTGCGGTAGGCTCATTCAAATCGTCTGAATGGAGGAACTTTGACACTTTCATTCATAATCTGAGACGTGGGATGTCAAAGACGCATAAGAAAACGGAGGTTTGAATTTAAAACGGTATATATCTATCTACTAGTGAACGCGCATGGCTTGCTCGCGTTATTTTGAGATAAGTAACCTATGACACTTCTAAGACCTCATACTACCTACATACCAAAAATCATGATGATCCGTTCAGCCGTTTTTGCGTTATGGGCGTTTAAATAAGTGTCATAGGCTTTTTATCCCAAAATAATGTAAGCCACGCGCATCTACTAGTAGTTGATAGTAGTTTTAAAAATGCCTGAATATTATCCAGTACCCAGGTAATGAGAGAAATTCATTTTTTAAACTACTGTGAAATCACGATCGAACCTTGTGACGTCAGATCATTAGGGCGTCAACTTTTTCACTGAACCACGCTCACTTCTATGCTACAACAGCATACATAGTACGGCAGTCGTTAAGCCATGTCAGAGGCCCTTAGGGCGACTTGATTAGCTCTGAACACCATTTGACAAATTCATTTGATAAGAAAAAGACAGCATACATCGCTAGTTACAACGCATTTGTATGAATTTGTTGTTCCTCTTAGCTAGGTACCCTAATTTTAAGTCATCGGCTCGCAATATACCAGATACCGATTTTACCCAAATATTATGTTACCTTCAGACTTCCATATACTTGTATCTGTTAGGTCAAAGTATATCATTTCCTGTCCAGATATTCCATACGCCTCAAATCCTGGACACTAAGCTTCAAATCATTGCGATAAAACTAACTGCATTCTCAACCTTATTGCTACAGTTATAAAGACTATATGATTTAGTGATATCTTCGAGGCTTGCCCCAGTTGGCTGGTTGCCTGAAACGACAGGATTCGATAGTATGACCTAGGTACCAATGTTATTGATCTATAGTCTGTCTAGGCTTGGTAAATGTGTGTAACATGTCATAAAGTTAGTTCCGTTTGGTGGAACATGGAAAATAGAGACGATTTAAATTTTATTTTATTGGCATCAGTATTTTGTAAAGGTAAATTAAAAATATATGTTATACTAAAATATCAGTATCATTACATTTAGTATCATACATTAAAGTGTTGGTTTACAAATATATTTACAGTTTTGATTTTAGTTTGATTGTTATAAAATTAAAATCAGTAGATACGACAATAAATAAACCCTTTGTAAATAATACTATCATAGAACAGATATAATTATTTAATATTGATCGGTTATTTTATAGGCGCCTTTACTAGTTTAAAGGTTTACCCGAAATATCAAAATTAATAGAAGTTCACATGGGTATATCACATTTTTAAATCAATTAACCCGAAGTATACGTATATTATTGTAACCAAGACGCAAAGTTTTGTACATAAATCAGGATTTTCTCCCTGGCATTTTTGTCATCAGGGTTTCTCTTTCTAAAAATAATTTATGAAAAACAAAAAATTTAAGTATTAATGAATAACAAAAATAATTTCATCGAAAACAATTAAAATAAAGTTTGCAAAACGGACCCTTTTTCCGCCTAAATGAACTTATCCCTTTTCCGCAGCTTTTCCGGTCCACATTCCGCAATATCATTGAAACGTTTCGCTTTTATTTGTCTTACTCTCGTTCTGAAAGCTTAAGCTAACAAAACAGCGAGAAAAGCTCGACATTTTATATTCATAGAAGGATCATAAAAGTTTTAATCAACTGTTCGGAGAGGTAAGTTTTGTAGGTAGTAAAGTGTCGTAACATTTTGACCCTCGCAACCCGATTTATTGAGTAAAAGTAAAATAAATATTAGCTCTAACAAGTTTTTCTATGTTTTAAGCTTGGGACCTAAATATCTTTATTTTTTTTTTAATTACTTAATTGAGTCTCTGGATTGGTCTCAAATGCATATTTTCTGTACTTAATAATAAGATATTTTGTAATTTGACAAAAAATTGGTTTGAATTTAGGTATATTAAAATCTCTCTTTAACTTAAAATGTCTAAGAGGACACCCTAATATATTTTGGGTACTATATATTTTAATATATTTTGGGTATAGTAAACAGTCAATTTGTCTGAGGTTGCTGAAAATTTGTAAACGCCAAATAGTTACGCATTAGTATAGAATGGTTCTTTAGAAAGGCTTGTGATTAATATGTTTTGGTTTAGCGAAAGGTTGTTTTATAAATGAAGCATTTTCTAAAATAATTCATGCAACTGTAGTAAGTTGATTTAATAGCATAGTAAAATACAATATATAGGTACTCAATACGTTTCCCTCTTTTAGAAACTATCTAAAAATAAAATCAAAGTTCCGATTAACACAGTTATGTTAGAAGAATAGGTAACTAGAATAAAATATTAAATAAATATATATATATATATATATATATATGTTAGAATATTTAGGAAAACAAACACCCTGATTACAAATACATACATACGTATGTTTATTGGTTAATAAACTGCCACATAGATTAATTAACTTGCCTCCGAACGCTTTTAAGAACATTATTAAAAACTTCTTTTTTAACAACCCATTTTATACACTAAACGAATACATGAGATTGCCTTTGACAGAATCATCATTTGTGTATGACCAAATTGTTAGATAAGTTTAGTAAGTAAGTCTAATTTAATTCAAGTATGTACCATATAATTAAGAAAAATGTAAATTGTAACGAGATGTTATAAGGTGAATAAATTTCTATTATCTATTATTCATACTAGGAAAAACTTTCAGTTTTTTTTTTTGGTAATTAATATTATCACGCTTTTAATTTTCTTTGAATTGAATAATTACTATCGACCTCATAAAAACTAGAAATACTCAAACCACAAACATAACCTTCAAACTAAAAATACATAAAAACCGAGAAAATAGACATCAAAACCAAATATCCATAGGATATAACAGATCACCATAAAACATTTTACGTGATAGCTTCCTCCATTTCTCAACGTACCGTGAATCTAATCCAGCAAGTGCGGGCCTGAGATAAATGACAGCTACTTATACGAGCTTTGCAGTCTCATGGCTTAACGAGCCTGTTAAGGACACTTTGTCCGGTTTTTGTTGAGGTGCTACGGGGGTATAATTTTGTAGACTTGCTACGACTTTGGACATGCGTAGATGATGTACGACTTTGACTTTGAGATTTTTTTTTTCTAATTCCTCATGTGGTTCCCAAACAGTGTTTTGCTGATGTTTGTAAATTAATAAAGTTTTTACCTAACGAAAGAGATAGGTCAATATTTTACAATAGACTCTGTCAAACTTATATAATTTACCTTGCCCATTTCACGAGAGTAAAATTACTTAACTACCAATACCTTACTAAAGTTAGTGGTTACTAAACGAAACAGATAGCATCACACAAATTGGTTGTTACGCTGGTCTGTTGGTCACGAAACTATCATAGTTTGAAAACGAATAAAGACGATTACGAAGTTTAGGTACTGTAGGTATGATTAACTATGGCCTTGACGTAAAGCCAGGGCCAAAACTATCATCAACACAAAGTAAAAACTTGAATGTTAATTAATTTTTACTTTTACTTAGATTTTTAGTTAATGAATTAAAAGCCATATAAAATTTTATTGTGCTTTATTACTATTTGTACGTGCGTATGACTTTATTATTTGTAAAATGTACAAAAGTTTTTATTAATCTTGCAGTTATTGGCTTCCTGGGTCGGATTAAACCTGAAACTGTAGGTCCCAACTATTTGTCAGGATACAAAAGTTTTAAGCTATGTCAAATGTTCTTAAGATGACTAGATAAAGCAATCCCTCATCATCATCTTAAATGTATTCATTCGTCATGATGTTTACGTTACTTAGAGCTTTCTTGATTTCTTATTAATCTAAGAAGTAAGCAATACAGAACTAACAGAATATAACAATTCTTCGTTCAATAATCATTTTAAGATGTAAGTAGTAATTCATTGGAAAAAACTTCACAAGCTTTTGACAAAATTGATTAAAAATTAATTGTTTAATTTTTTGGTAAAAATAATTGTTTTGTTCCTGCCTCTCTTTGCAAGACAAAGTAAGTAATTTGTTGGAGAATAAAATGTGCAAATTTATTTATTATCTTGCCTAAGGAATATAAACGAGCGAGCAATGAATATAATAGTCTATTATTTTCGTACAACAACTTATTACGAACCTTGTTTGAGGGTGGTTTGGGTTTGTATCTTCTCCTTTCCTTATTATTTATCTATATATTCTCTCCCAATACAAGAGGAAACATGGAGGAGCGATAAAACTCGCAACTAGGTCAGGCTGCTGGGGAATGGAGGTTTAATATTTTAATGGTATCAATGGAGTTTTCATTGGAAAAGTATTGAAATAAGATTAAACTATTATGTTAAAGGGGAAACAGGTAGTTGGTGTTTCAAACTTGTTATTCAGCCACTAAAAATTGCCGCAACAAACACTGACCGCTGTAATAAGAAGGGTAACTATAATGATTATTGTGAAGTTCTCCATAAAAAAGGGCTGAAATTGACAGTAGACGATAATCGGCAAAAAATGAAACAACCGAGAGTGTCCACTAATCCTTAGTAATGAAGAATACAACGCGAAAAGGACAATAGCTAGGCATTGAGACAAAACTTCCATATCTTACTATATGACCTCAAACACTACATAAGTCGTAATTTATGCTCGTTTTGAACTGACGATGTAAGAAAAAAGCCAAAAACACATTTAATTCTTCTTAGAATCTATCGCCCAGGTCCAAACACAATTCACAATCCAATCAAGTGTCCAAACTACCAATTATATACATATAAGAACCAGTTTATATTGTATTTAACAAAAAACATGTCAAACAAACATCACATTCTTCTAAGAGTCCAACGTCTAGGTCCAAAGCAATCCACAATCCAACCGAGTGTCCAAACTAGCACTTAGAGTAGCAGTGTGCCCTAATTGCAATAGTTCTTTAATCACAGCTTTGTAGGCTGCATTTTGTGGCGAATCTCCCACTTGGCACTGCGCCAGGTAAAAACGCATGAGTTCCGCACACGGAAGTATAAATATACGGGGTGGTGTTGCAGGCGTTAACGCGACCAATACGCTGATAGCTATTTTATTTCTGATCGTACGTATATTAAACGCAGATATTATAGTCTTTAGGTTAAATAATGATGTACGTGTGAATCTAAATATGTTATGCTTTGAATAAGGTATGGAAAGATAATAAAAATATATTACATACATAGAAAACACGTTATGAATAAAATGAAATAAGATTTATTAATTTTAGATATGAATAAATATCTTTAAAATAGCCTGTTGAGACACACAAGTCAAAAACTAATCACCAAACGCTAGTATTCTAAATAAAGTTCTAATAATTTAACTAATAATCAAAAACATAAGCGCAGCAACATATTATGGTGTTTTTAAAAGACTTACAACATCTTAAGGTTATAGGTATTTCCCAAAAAAGCATGACTTGTCCTGTCTGTATAAACCTATTTCTTAAGCTGTCCTGACATACAAATAAAACTTGTAGTTTTGGCTCGGATACCAGATATGAACCAAATGCGTCCCCTCGTTTTAGGAGATTTATACCAAGAGTTTAATTCTGCAATTTCTGCAATTTCGGACAACATACAAACATACAAATTATTGTTTGCTTGTTTCCTTTTACAATTATAGCGCCCGTAGCTCAACTAGCGGAGGCAATCGCATACAATTACCAATGTTAAGCAAAGGTCGGCGCGGTTAGTCCTTGGATGGGTGACCGAAAAGTGGCATTCCATTTTGGACACTTCCGTGGGTCGGATGATAGTTAAATTGTAGGTCCCGGCTGTATATCTAGTACGGCAGTCGTTAAGCCATGTCAGAGGCCCTCAGAGCGGCTTGATAAACTCTCGATACCAGAGTTGGCCACTCTCATTAGATAAGAAAAAGAAGAAGAGAATATATTTAAGTACTACCTTTCACAACAGTATAAAAGAATAGAAGGAGAAAGCTAACAATATTCATTATTAATGAAGGCTTTGTAAGCAGTCCTAGTATCATTCCTTCATCATCCTAGGTTTACACGGGATATTATAGGCGACATAAAGCTAAAATTAAAATTACATCGCGATTGGAAACGTAATTACTTTGTCAGTTATTATTATATATTTCAATATTTAAATACATTTACAAGTCTTCTAATTCTAATTTGTAGTGGGGGCGATGAGTCCTGCACTGATATTACTTGCTTTCCATTTGTATCATTTGTTTTGGTAAGTATGTGAATTTGAGACCGACAAACTCGCCCTAGTGTCTAACTCATTTGATAGAACGATTTTACAAGTCTAATACACAATATTATTTCTAATAGATTTTCATTAAGTACCTATCGCCTAATTTTTTTTTTCTAACCTATAACGTTATGGCCCCGTGTGTTTTCATTTGCACAGACTGCATGGCGTCATAGTGACGCGACATGAGGTCACATAAACTATGATGGGAATACGCAACTTGTACATTTAACAGTTTCAAAGCATATTTACGTGATTTTTAAGGTTTGTGATTGGCTAACAGTTTTCTTGATGTTAAGCATTGCTGTAGCGTAAAGGGTTACACGCTGTAACTTTAGACTATGGGAAATGTACAAAAAAATTGCTTAGTGTATGTCATTTTGCATAAGATGTCGCGTATTTATAGAGAAACCTTTTAGATCTACCCTCAAAATAGATGCAATAAATCCAATGGAAAACTAATTTAAACTTATACTAACAATTGGGTAGTTTTTCTAACTCGGGTGACCCGTAAATTTGTTGGTTACATTGAGAGCAATCGTGTCTAAATAAGTTAACAGATCCAGTAGTGTAACGTATGCTTTGAAATACTATCCTGTAAAATCATTAAACACTATCTTGAGTTTTTAAATAAAGGTAAACCTATCCTATTCTAATCTAGTTTTTTAATGTTAATTCGGCATTTTTTCTGTTCTATATATTGTGGAAAATATATAGAACAACATAATGAACATATACTTTCACCGTAAAACCTTTAAAAAAAGATGTAAGTTAACAAATAAACTACTATTCTAGTACAAAAGTTAACCTTTCAAAGGTCAACGACATTTAATTACAAGTTCGTAATAGGAAAAGTTCGAGTGGTTGTCGTCCGACCAATAATTTCTGCGTATTATGTATCATGGCGATTCAAACGAACCGTTTTATAAGGTATTCGCAATGCAGTATAATTTATAAAAGTGTGCCTTGATGATACGTACGTATGTTCAGCATTGTATATGTAAATATATTTATATATACAATATATAAAACGCTTGCTACTTACAAGAAGTGTGGATTAGATAATTTGATAACATTTTTGTAGTTAAAGAAATAATAATTAAACCTGATGCATAATGATGTCACGAAATCATAGTTTGTATTATTCTATGAATAAAATGTTGTGGTCGATGCAAATATTATGATCTTTTGCAAAGTGACGAAAGATTATGAAACTTTAAAAAAGAAAGTACTTGGATATAGATACACTTATTACTGGAACTACGTTATTAGAAAGCAAACCTCCAGGATTAAAAGCATAGGTTTTGTCCTTTATATTTGATCTACTTCGCAAATAAAATTTATTTGTTCAGAACAAAAGATAAAAGTCCATTCACATAAATTTCTTTTACAAAAATCTACAAAGAAAAGGCCCCTGAAAAACGGAAGCCTTTATCGGGGCCTCTTTTATACGCTGCAAAAAGCTACCGAAGACCCAAGATATTGTGTAAGAAAGCAGTTCGGTTGAATATTCAATGAAAGAAATCGAGACCCGCGGTACGATTCTCATCTAAATTCGAAATTAATACGCGCAATATTCAACCTTAACACTGTAATGAAGTATCGTGGCATGTTGAGTCGATAACACACGTTCTTTTTTTGAAAAGCGCCGAAAAATAAAGAAGGTAATCCAACAATAGACTCACCGCGTCATCCCGGCGGACAAAGAGGTTGAAGCGCGAACTACCCGGGCTTGTGCCACGCTATGTTGAACCTTACGCCCGTAGTCCACATGTGTTAGAATCCTATGTCAAGCAGCACTGCACTGAGGAGGCCGAGTGCAAGGTACGGGACGGGCGCGGCCGGCGCGCTCCGCCGATGACTGCTGAGCTCACACTGTAGGGGTGGGAACGTGAAAGTTGTCAATACTCGATACGGTTAGATTTTTCGATAAAAATGGTATCGAATCAATTTCCATGGGTAGATTTTTTTTAATAAGACGTGTGATATAATTAAGTAACAAAATTATATTGTTATGTAACATATTGTAATTTTTTACCAAAAAGTTTATCTACACGTCATACTAACACTCTCACTCGTTTAGTTCAAACACACATTCTGTATTGTCATATATTTCCTAGCTATGTACATTATATAGTAATAACATAATCAACATAGATAAAAGCCTCGTCAACATATTCTGTCTAAACTTAAGACTACTAGACCAAGTAAAATTTGACTAACTTTATTTCAGTAAAAACTCTTGAAAGCGCTTAAGTAACGCATGATAAAAATCTCGATATCTTTACAATCATCAACATAAGTACTATTTCTTATTGTCTACTACGTTATTTACCCTCTTATCGATATAAGGCTTCATTTTCCTACCACAACACTACTAAATGGTCTACGCATGCGCGATAGAACCGCTCTGTCAGACCCCCGTCGGTAGTAAAATAAATATTACATTACGACAAAACTAACCCGGGAATTTCGTATTCCACTAGATTTTCCACTGAAAAAGAAACGTGAAATAAATGTTGTGTTACTTTTGATGTTTTGAGGTCTGAGTGAGTAGCCAAGGTGTAGAAAACATGACATACCTAGTTGTAGTAAAATGTACATGAGTGTATTAAAATTGACATGTTGAAAAAAAAATTAAACTGATTAACTAAAAAAAATGGTTCATACACATTTTAAAATTTACGTGAACATATTTTCATGATTAAAAAAATATTTTGGTATCATGGTGACGGATAAAAAAACTATATGAAACAAAATTATTATATAATAATTTTAGTTGTATTTTGATGGATATTAATAATTGTTTATATTTTGATATTTAGGTATGTTTTAACGCTAGTTACATCAAGTTTACAACGCAATGTAGGAAATGCGCATTTTTGCTTCCCAATTCTCAACGTACCCTATATTTTATGACAAATATTTGAAGCTTCAAACTGTCGCGACGCATTTTTGTCTGTTTTGCCTCGGCTGTCTATTCCGGTCACGACTCTTCTGAGTTTCGTGAGTGTTCAGCTTTTATGAATAAATTATTTTATTTTACGTCATTATTTATTTTTTGCAGTGGTGTTTGTTGTCTTGTCTGATGAATGAAAATGAGGAGAAAATCTTAAAATAATGTTGATACGAAGACAGATTGACTTTAAATAAAAAAATAATATGCCTTTTGATTTTACTGAGAAATGCAACCATATTTATTGGAATTTATTTGTAAATTGAAATGGAAGTTTTAATCACTAGCATCTACCGATAGCTGCACATTTTGCCATTCTCCTACGGATGCACAAGCAATAGTAAAGTTGACTCTCGTCAAAAGTAGGCTTGGTGGAGGATTTAAAATAAAATGGCGTGGTGTGTTGTAGCAGAAAAATTGGTGAAATGTAGGTAATTGACAATCAAAAATCCTAGCAGCAAAGGGTAGACGGGGCATATTATTTGATTTCTGGCACTTTCAGCAAACATTTTTTCTATAGAAATTGCTAATCCACCACGGGCAGTCACAGCCAATCAAAATCTGTCAGCTCGAGTGCGCTTCAGTTTCATACGAATCAGATATCAATTTTGCTTAATAAGTTCTCATTCAATAAGAAGAAGAGTACAAGTACAGTTGGTTTCCCAGTTTACCTCTAACGTTTGCATAATGCAATGGAAAATTAAATTTTCAGTTTCCAAAATCAATAAAATATTTCCTTACCACGAAGGCCATAAGACCTGCAAAATACCGTTTTACTAAACTTGTTATATTGCTGCGGTGTAGCTTGCGTGATAATGTGCATTTTTGCTAAATCACAGTTTGAGGAAAGGGTTCTAAACTTTGGATGCATTCAAATAAATCTGTATTACGTATTTTTTGGAAATTCATTCAGTATACCAAAAAGTTCTTTAAAGAAAAACGTTAACTGAAAAAAATAACTGTCCATCACAAAATCCATTATAATTCTCTCAAGTCATTTAATGTCACCATTTCCCGCCTCTGTATAAGCTGCGACCTCATCAAACATTTAATGGACGATTACTTAAATCTTAATGACAACAAAATTGGGCAAATGAATGGAGAATATTTAATTAAGGGTAAGAAAGTAAGGGGAAAGTCATACATTTGTACCTTATAACCGTATATGGTACAAAGGATGGATGAAGGTGAAATATCTTGGTTAGGTATCTATTTAGCAGTACTTTGACATAGAAATAAGCTTTAACAGCTAATTAAACAGGTGAGTTTTAAAGATCAAATATAATTCTTTTATAAACTAAATTCACACGTGTTACTATAATGTTTTATCTGATTTTATCTGTTTTATCTGTAATAATTGTATTCAATGGCATTTTTTTTACTGAAATTTACCTATTCTTTTATTTTGAACGGTGACAGGTTTTACAAAAAGGTTAACTCCGTATCGAGTGATTTAATTGATATTGTTATCCTGTAAACTTACCGTTTAAAATTTCACAAAAAAATCTAGTTAAAGTCCTCTCTCTAAGACCACAGTGCGCTTCTGTGAGTGTCATTTCAGATTAAAGTGATCGTCAAATGCTCAGTCATGAGAAAAAACTAAACATTTGTAGCGAGTGTGTCAGTGTCATTTTTTTTAACAATACCGGGTTAGCACTTAACCACAGTTAACCTCATGGTAAGCAATAGCTATGACTCTAGTCATCCCACAAGCACACTAGCTAGTTACCTATTTTAGTCTAAATTACAAAGACCGAATCAAGTAGCCATGAAGCTTTCCTTCCTTGGCCAAAAGCTCTCAAGCTTAGCTTTATACTTGTAATCCTTATAGCGTCCCGACACGCCACCACTAGTCTTTATAGCTTTGACATTGAACTGCGTGACAAAATATACATTTCTTCAAAACTACTGCTTGAATTTATTACAACTAGGGCTATTTTATAAGTACCTGTTGGCCAAATTTATACAGCTGATGTAAATTCACCTATGTCTTAATAATAATAATAATAATAATAAATAATAATAAATATTTCGGGACATTGCACACAACGAATAATGATAATAATTTTAATGATCAAAAAACGATAGATAGCGATAAGTTTATAAACTCTTCCAGATTTCTGATCCCATAGCTTAATAGTTTATTGGTATTTACTGTACAAAATAATTTTTAAAAGACCTACTTCCTGTGATACTTGAAATTTTAGTAAAAGACAATATACATAAGTTTTATCTTCAATCGATATGTTTAAAATATATAATGCATTGCATGCTACAAACCATTCTCAGCTTTTGACATCTAATATTGCAAATTTCTATTTAAATAGATAGATAGATAGATAGATTAACTCTTTATTGTTGGCACATATTAAAAAACAGTACATAAAACAAATTGTATCTAAACTAGTGACACAAGCGGCGGCCTTATCGCTAAAAGCGATCTCTTCCAGGCAACCTTCGGCTGGAGAGATATAAGCAAAAAGAAAAAAAAAGAAGAATGTTGTGTACAACAAAAAGGAAATAAGAAATATTACTAATATATACTATATATAAATATATATACCAAATATATATCTACACATATAAATACACAATACACATACTTAAATACCACCCTGATAACCTTATCCTTAAGAAACTTTTGCCTTCAAACATCTCAACGAACCTTATTAGAAGGTAAATCACTTACAAGATGAAGTAACATCATTAGTGAACTGAACTTCCTTCAACAGCTTCCTTGAAAACCTGCAGACAAAATTATTGATTCAAGATTTTTTGGCAGGATATCAAATATCTACAAGCAACCCGCGAAATAAACCTTACAACCAAGCGTTACGGTTCAATTTTCTCTGCAATGTCCTTATCGTTGATTTCGTATTACCTTTTGGAAGTGAAATCGCAAGAATCAGAATATTTAATGATCTCTACGCATTTATCTGAATGTTAACGCAATAATTTCCGACGATCATTAACGTCTTGAATTGATAATCTTGCAAGAACAATATCAATCTTGCACACGATTTTGTTAAAGTATCTAATTTAGGTTGCAAAAATATGTCAAAATTCAAGGTTCTTAAAATATCATAATCAGTTAAATAATTACTACGTTCATTATGGTACAATATGTTATCTGACTTTGTTTTGTATCTTATTGTAAAAATTCGGGGACTGATCATTTTTATTTACTGTTGTAAGTCCAGGTCGTTCATTATAGTATCATATAACAGACGTATAACCATGTCATAGGGCCGTTTGATAAACCCTCCACACATAGAATTGGCCACTTTCATTCGATAAGAAGCTGAAGCTAAAAAAACATAAATTGCAAACCATTTTGCGGTGTATGATCAAATAAGATGAATTAGCTAAATGAAGATGGATATATTTTTTTTCACTGATAGGCTTTTTTTTTCCACTCTAAATATACCTATTGGCAAAAATCTACCAAATGCCCTAGAAACTTTTCATGGCACACTAGGTTTCAAATAAAGAAGTGGAGAAACGATTCATTTGTTATCAAACTATTTGCTCCTGTATAAATTCCTCTGTTGCAAAGCAAAACTCATGAATATATAGAACTACGTCATAGGTTGACGGTTAGCTGAATTTATATGTGTCTCCAACCGACTTTCTTGGTAACTTGTCTTTTTTTTTTCACTCATATAATATATTATTTTAGACGATAAAATAATCAGGTATATACATAAACATGTAACAATATCCTAGTCTTATAATATTGATTACCTTGGCGATATTCATTTGTAGCTGTCTTGCTTTTTTATTTGATACAATTAATTAGTAACACACATTTTTTTTTAAACTTGTACGGGTTTGCACTTGACCATAGTTTACCTGATAGCAAACAAAGGCTATGGCCTAAGATAGCGTGTTTACCCGATAAGAACCGATTCACTCTCGCTTTGAAGATCGCTGGATTATAGTGCGTGGGGAACACAGAGTCAGGCTGGAAGTTACACAACCTTGCGGTACGAACAACATTCGACATTTTAACAATTTTATATGCTTATAATTATATTTTACTAGCTGTCCCGGCAGACTTCGTACTGCGACCTAAACTTTTTTTTTTTTTGTTTTTTTTTTTCCTTTTAAACCTTCCCTAGACCTCCACGAACATTTCAAGACTAAGATAAGATAAATCCGTTCAGCCGTTCTCGAGTTTTAATCAGACTAACTAACAACAATTCATTTTTATTTATAAAGAATAGGGGAGACAATCTGTTTAGCACAATCGAAAGTATTTGAGCTATTAAAACATCTATTAATAATTTAAAATACTAGTTAAAGTTACGTTATTTCATATCTATTAATATTTTATCCATGAGATGGTGATATCAAAAATATTTCAAGTTCCGCTGCTGCGTGAATATCGTGAATCGTGGAGTGAATGATGATGTATTTAACAGAGTTACTACTAACCTACGTATGCTTTTTTTTTTATTTTCAAAACGTTTATAATAATAACTAACAGCTCTCAATTAATTCTGCAGGGAAGACAAATCCTCAGCGAAGAGGTAAAAAAAATCGACTAATTCATTAATCATATTTAATCGACTTAAAAACGACTCAAAAAAGAGGAAGAATAGTAGAAAAGAAGCTACATGTTAATCGTATATCACCCAACACAACATTATAATACTTGTAAATTAAAACATTTTGCTAATGAGTTTAACTTTCCAAATGATATTTTTTCTGATTTTTCCCAATGGATTTTAGGCCTGTTAATAAAAGGACTGGAAAATAATAAAATAATTTGATGTTTTACAAGTAGGTATTGTAGATAGGTACATGTTACTTGATTATATGCAAATTGATTTGATTAGTCTATTGTGTAGCCAATTTTCTTTTTTTTTTTAATGCTGTATGTAGGTATAACATAATCAAAAGATTTGTACATAGATTTTTGCCAGGATTATTTCGGTTGGTTTTAGTACAACATACATCTTGTCATAAAACTAGCGGATCTTCATTCTCACCTTTTACAGCTCAGTTGACAACTTTCTCAAAGAGTTTTGATTAAGTATATGAAAAGGGGAAAGAAGAAAAGTTAAAAGTTACCTGTGTGTGTTTAATTGGGTATATAAAAATGAATGTAAGTACACATTACAATAAACAAACATTGATAACTAATCTGTTTCACTTTCAATTAATTAAAACACATACATTGTTAGCTCAATCCTAATACAGTCAATCAACAGAAACATGAGATGTAGGCTATACCATGTCTGTCTCCAAACAAGAATAAAAAAAATATTACTATTACAATAAACTTTGAAACATAAGCATATAGAAGCACCTGTTGGGTTTTAATGATAGTATTTGATGCAATTGAGGGTAGTTGTGAATGCAAGAGCCGACTGGACGTCTGCGCGTCGCAGATCCGGTTTGAGTAGCTAAGATCGCGCCGTGCGCGGTGGTTGTGTCCGTGACACACCAGCACTTCACCGAGTAGCAATGATCGCGCCGTGCGCGGTGGTTGTGTCCGTGACACACCAGCACTTCACCAAGTTGCCAAGATCGCGCCGTGCGCGTCGTTGTGTCCGTGACACCCCAGCACTTCAGAGTCCGTGACTCTGGAACAGAACTAAATGAAGTCGGAGCAGGAGCAGCACCATTCGTCTGTCGCGCATCACGGAGGCTATCCCCGGAGAAGCAGCGTCGTGGATGAAAGGTTGGTGAATGTTTTTTATGATTGCCCTCTTTGCATCAATTCTGTTACGTCAAAATCAACCCCATACAGTCCACTTAGTATCGAACACACCCCCTAATGAGTATTTTGTGCCCACAGCCCGAGTTTTTCCATATAAACTTCCTAAACAAAATTAAAATGGGCTAATATCCTGTGTTTTGAGACTTTTGACCTTACTGGCATATTTTTACGATAATTTAAATAATAAAACCGACTATTTTACATCTCAGTTCAGTGATCATAGCGCCTGGCGTAATATTTGTAGCAAGCCTGTTTCAGTTTGATTGCTCCCTTCTTTCTGTTGATATTTTATGTTTTTTTCTTTGTGAATACCAAACCGATTGCCTAAAAATATACGGGACCACCAAGAAAAGATATGTATATGTAGCCTATATAAATTTCACAAGTGTTTAAATATTCGTGTAACATACGTTTCGTACCTAAAATTTATAAAAAAAATTAAAAACAATCTTCATTTGGATTTTTAAGTCAACAAAAGGCCAGTCTTTATAAAAAAACCAACGAGTCAAGAGACGCGTTCATTACAATTCTTAAACGAAAAACTCGCACTAAGCCTACAGGCATTTATAGCCCTACCTGTGACTCCCTGAGGAAGCTTTGTCGTAAAACCTCCTCCATATGACTGTAACCTCTGATAAACCTGCCAGGCCCTGAATAAACTACAGTTTGATCAGGAAGGGCTGGATGTTACATTCAATCGGGAAGATGTTTTCTTTGATTTTACCGAGTGAAGTAAAGATTTAAAGCGTCGAATAGTTAAAAGGTTTTTATTGTATAATCTCCTTCCTACTTTTACGTATTATAAGTATTATTAAGAAGTATTATATATTATCACTTCCCCGTTTATCATCGATAGTATGTTTGAGGCTTCTTCATGGTACCTACGGTAATTCTTTATAAATGAAGCTGTCTTGTCATTGTGGTTTCTAGCTAGAAAATAATGTGAAAATTTAATCTAAATGGCAAGATTCCAAACCTTCAAAAGGAACTAGAACTTCTTTGTACTAGATTTTCTATTTAACCTGCTATTTGACCCTCAAAATAACCAAATGGTTTTTTGGTCTCCTATTGTTAATTAAATTAATAAAAAATACTAGCACTTCAAGCTGTTCTTTTAACTAATGCGGGTTTGCACTTGCCCATAGTTTGCCTGATGGTAAGCAAAGGCAAATATTTGCGCTTCCATAACATTGCAACCTAGTAACATATTTCCGTATATTCGTCAGCGCGTCGCCATCATAAAATGCAAGCGTGTAGCCTACCGTAATGCGGGTTTTAATTTTTAACCAGCGGAGTTACCATGCTCGCATTTTGTTAACTGACTTCCATAACGCATTTTTTTTTGTTTGGTGTTAAAGTTAAACTGAATTTGACTTAAATTTTTCTTATTCATTGATTTTTATTTACCGCAGAATATAATGTTGTGATTGATTAGATATCGCACATAAATATCTTTAAAACACTTAACATTTTTATAGTAGGTATTATGTGGTTATTCGATTAAAATCAAGCAAATTGTTAAGATTTTTTATGTACATTTTGCGGTTAATTTATTAAGTGTTAAAAAATCTGCGGAATGCAATTAAAATATCTGCTGTATTGTTGAAGATTCCCAAAGTAATTATTCATTAAAGCTTTACATAATACAATAGTCAATTACATTTGGTTATAATTACTAATTGCAGTTTGTTTTCCATGCAAGTACATTGATTAATCATAATTAGTGTAAACAAATAATTTGTGTTTACTGTGGTTTGTAATCAATTATTTCCAATTGTTTTTGTACAGGTATTTTTTTATGTCAAATCATACACATCAAAGTAGGCAATCATTAAAAATGTATACGTATTCATTTTTGTTATTTTGTAAATTAGCTTAAATTATTAAATTAAAGTTTACATGACCCCAAAACAGAATCATGATGTGAATCAATCCGTGATTCATTGCTTGCATGCTATAAGCACAGCGTTCTGCAATTCCCTATGGGAAGTGGGAAATTGTGTGGGAACCAGATCGGGACTAGCAGTTGGGTAATAGGTATACAGGGTACTGCGGTGGACAGTTCATTGTTAATTAGTAGGGCTCCGTATTACCTCTTGTTCATGGCACATTTTCTTAACCATACGACGTGTTTGCTGTTTTGAAAGAAAAACTTGTCGTGGCACTTTAGTATAATCTCGCTGAAGGGAATTGTTCCGTACACGACAGCAGCGTTTTTAAATTTCGCCATCATTTTACAACACAGTACTTTTTACAGACTGCGAAATAGACGGAGATTTTCACTCCAAAAATTCGTTCGTGTACAAGAGTTTACCTGTAAAGAAAAATCGGAGCGTTATCGGATAATTTCGCTAAACACAGCAATATGATGTTCTGACGGTTTTTTACGTACTTACAGTTAAGTATTTCATAACGACTAAGATATATTATATAACCCTGAACAGTCTGTGGTTTGATCATTGGTTCGACCTGTATTAGTAGAGCGCCTCTATCGAATTTCCAATTACGACTAGGTACCTCTTTATAGTCTGGTAATGAATAATTCTATTAATACTACTTAAAACCTTTTGGCCTTTGTTGCCTATTTCCTCTTCATTATGCTACGGCGCAATAGATCTCGATAATTTCTGGTATGGAGATAGTCTTAGGACTTGACGATTTCAATATATTTAAATAAAATAAAACATGTAACAAAGAAAAAATATCTCTTATGATATTAATAGTTAGACATCAATGGGGCGGGAATCGAACCTGTGACCCGAGCCGTTAAATCCACCGTGACTAATTAGTGAAAAGCCTGAGTGCGTCTAGTTTATATAAGTATTTTATTAATAGTACATAATATATATCTACATAGATTCCTTTTTGGCTCAGCAAAAGTGGAAACGAATGGTACTTATAACGTTACAGAAACACAATGTATAATTTCGTATATCAAAATATTCCGAAACCCCCAAAAATAAATTTAATTCTCAAGCCTTCGTGCGCCATCTATTACAATGTAGCGGAACTATAAAATACTGAAGGCAAACAGTGGCAAACAAAAACCAGTGCTTAGTTTTGGAACCTGTGTAATATTGTGGTTTTATTTTTCACTGTAAGATTTTCCACCAGATAACGTAATATCACATGCTTGCAACAGATGGCGTTGTGCGAAGTATATTCTAAAATTACATTCACATAATGAAGGTTTATAAAGTAAATGATTGGATAATAATTATTATGAAAACTGAAATATTTTTTACCAGAGATATTTTTTTAAATATTGACACTTAAAAATGTAATTTAACGAAATAGTAAGTAAACATCTGTAATTAAGTATGTTTACGTCTTTGTAAGTTTATAATCGTTTGTATGTCAACAATTATTTAATTGTTATAATTTAATAGACGATTAATTGCTTAATTTTGTTAGCAATACAGACTTTTACCTACTTTTGTAGTTAAACATTTCTTGGCAGCGCAATCTAACTAATCAAGAGTCAAGAAATGAGTATCTCAGCGCTCCAAGTAAGAAATTAGGCTCCGTCAGAATAACTTTGTAACAACGCACGCTTCTGGAATAATAAACTGGCAGAAAGATGATAATTACAATGGAGGTTTAGTAGTAGGCACAACTATATCTATATCTAAATACATAAAACTCAAAGGTGACTGGCAGATTGACTGACTGATATAGTGATCTATCAACGCACAGCCCAAACCACTAGACGGATTGGGTGAAATTTGGATTGAACGTAGATGTTATGACGTAGGCATCCAGTAAGAAAGGTGTTTTGGAAATTCCACTTTTAAAGGGGTGAAATAGAGGATGCAAATTATACTTCTTATTGCGAGCGAAGCCGCGAGCACCCACTAGTTTCATATAAAACTGACTGGCTGGCATAGTGATCGATCTATGCACAGCCTAAACTACTGGACTGATCGAGCTGAAATTCGACATGCAGGTAGATGTTATGACGTAGGCATCTGATAAGAAAGGATTTCTCGAAATGCCGCATTTAAAGGGGTGGACGCAAGTTTTACTTCTTAATGCGAGCGAAACCCCTAGTGCCCACGAAACCCCCGAGCACTTACTAGTTTTGATACATATATTGTACGTATTGTTCAAAATAGGTATGCTGAAATCAGTCTTTATTGCAATCTAAAAAAAATTATACTTTGTAAATAGATAGTGACAATCAAAAAAGTTATTTAGGTATAAGATTATAATAACGTGAGAAAAACACCTATGCCTATCTAAGAGGTATTTTCAATGCAAACGTGGGTTTTGAAACCACCGATTTGAAAGAAACGTGATCCAATATGTATCAATTACTTAAAAACAATTACGTACACATAAATAAATTCTGGTGTCTAAACATGAAATTCACATAAAAAATTTAAGCTCATGTATGCGATTCAATACTGACGAACGTAAGCTATCATCATCAGTGTAACAATAATTACTATTTTTTTGTTACTGCAACTATTTGCATAATTACTTACTCTGTATCAAATTCTTTAGGGATGCCAAATTATGTACATACTCCCATACATAATCATCGTAATAAGTTTGACGCACAAATGCACAATTTCACAATACCGTGTCATTATTATAAAATATTTTATCACAGAAAAATGTACACGAGTTTTTGATACCCATTAATTGCCTTCTCGATTAACGTTAGCCATACTTTTTATATAAATTATGTGGAAGCGGAGAAAATTAGTGTATTAGTGCAATAGAAGTAGGTAGGGAATGATGGGTGACCACTCGGTGTTCTATAGCAATGGATCAGTGCTGAAAGATCCAGAGGAATTCGTGAAGGGAGTTGGTCGCATGTTCTATTTGATAAACCCGAAGGAAACAGTGTTCAAAACAGAAGGGGAAGTGCCTAATTTTTATCTTCAGGTAAAGTTTTTCTGCTTGTTTTTAGGACCCAAAACTCACGGTTTTTATGTTTTTTTTTATGTTTAAGTAATCTGTACTAACCACCTTCTAGCATTTTCTCTTTGTTAGTGTTTTTCCATTCACTTCTGTGTTGACACGCAATATAATTGTATCTGTATACTACGCTTTATTCAACCAATGAGCTAATGAAATGATGATGTTCGTTCCAAATCAACTTTGGCTCCAGCAAACGTATCATTGTGGTTGTTATCTGAACCGCTCTTATATAGCTAATGTACGTTGTGCTGTATTATTAGGTGTAAATTTTCTTGCCCAGTAGTTAAGCTGCAATTAGCAACTGTTCAAAAAAGAAGACACTGAAAAAAAGAACTAACAAAAAGAACATTGTCCTACACTCCCCAATATTTACTTTTTGCTTCGACAGCACGTTTTATATCACGTGTAAAACATGAATTTTTCGCAGAATAATAAACAGTTACTATAAGAAACCGACCTTGCTAACTAAGACAATTCAACCATAACGCATGAATTGGCCTGATAAAAATGTGACGAATCGATTAACAAAAATTGACGACAATTATACGCAGTTTAATAAAGTTAATAAAGTGTGACGACGCTGAAAACATAACTAGGTTTCTAAGTTTCTATCAATGTTCTTTAACTATATGAACTCTGTATGTATGTCTATAATCATATTATCAGAATTTGATAAAATTTTAGTAATCTCTATTTTCTTTGGCTTAAGGCTTCTAAACGCATTTTGCTTAGTTTTGTATGTCTACGTTTTTTCACGCAATCTCATTATACTATAAGGATTTCATCAGGTTAGTTTCCACAGTGCTATAAACAGTAAATAAGCAATAACTTAAAATTCTCTTTTCAATATACTTTATAATTATTGTGCTGTGTAAGTATTAAAATCGTAAAAGAAATACTAAATCAAAGATAAAAACATCAATTTTTTACATTTCTTATCAAAAAACTAATAAAATTTATGAATAAATTATTAATAATATGGAAACAGTTCACGACTTACTATCACAGGGTCAAATTGCGTAAAGTTCAAACACCTTGGCCCAGTAGAAGTAGAGTTCAATGGTACAACACTAGTTTGCATTTGAAAGTTAATTTAATATGGAAAATAGAACCACTGTTGTGTTTATATTATTAGCTATACTACTGTTGTACCACGGCTATTATCGCTTGAGTTTGGAATAATAGGTAAGGGTGGATTATTTGTATATTTACATTATAGGTACACAAAATTTTATCGAAATTGGCATTTTGACAATAATTGCTTAAGAAAAATGGAAAAAAAGAAAAAACAATAACACAAAACTTACGACTTTCTTATATAACTATGGGAATAATCTTAAAGCTATTATTTGGGTAATAATCGAATTAGTAGGACTCTAAAACAAGTTGGTTATTTGATTGAAAAATAATTAGAAATTTTATTCAAACCACAATACAAACAAATAATTTATTTACATAATTACTATTAATTTGTTTAATGTAAAAGAAACACCAAATTAAGGGCCCAGCATAGTTCATTTATTCAATTAAAAGCCTTAACGATTTTTTAATTGTGAGATCTTTAACTTAACTGTAGACATTTTTACTGCATTTCTAAAGTAATCCAATGTCAAAATTAGACAATTAGGAACCTAACCACAAAAATACACTAAAAGAAATTCCTGACAGTTAGATAGATGATCAAATACGCGTTTGAATCTTACTCGTAAATTATCGTAACCACAGATTTTTTAGCCAAGAATGAAAAGCGTTCGAAAACAATTCCAATGGTATAACAAATCATTTGACCACAAATATTTCGTTTGATTATAATTAATTGATTTATTGGTATGGATGATGGTCCGAATTTTCAACATTTTTGTATCTTTTTATCTCTAAGATCGCTTCGAATCATCAATAAAGCATGAATTCAATAATACTTTTTAAACTGTAATAGCATAGTAATAACTGACAAAAGTAGTAAAATACAGAGGGAAAGTCTTTTTGTTGAAATTGAGTTGACCACTTAGGTAACTAGTCAAAAGAAAGGAAGTAGTAAAAGATTATGTTTGTTTCAGTCATGGCCGTATTTCTTCATGTTCATGATCTTGGAACACATCGTCCTGAAACTGGAAGGCAAGAAAGGTATCCGACTGAACGATGGAATCACCAGCTTCTCCAACGGAATATTCCTTGAAGGCGGCAGGTGAGGACCTACTTACAATAGATTATGTAATCATTTGTTTTTTTTTTTGTATACATTACAAAAACTAGTGGACAATTGCGGCTTCGCTCGCATTATTTGGGTAGAAAAGGTAACCACTTCTGAGACCTCATACTACCAACACAACAAAAGTCATGATGATCCGAGCCGATTATGCGCGAGGCGTTTATATTAACAGACAATCATAATATAAAGTATAAAAACTACTGAAACGGGTTTTATGCTCGATATAAAATAAAAATAAATAAATAAATATTCCGGGACATTGCACACAGCGCCATCTAGCCCCACACTAAGCAAACGCTTGTGTCGTGGGTACTAGATAACGGATATAATACTTATATACTTTTCTTTTGTAAATACATATGTACCTAGTTATTATACATACGAACGACCAGACTCAACACAAGTAATTATAATTTTTTAAAGTACATAAATACTTGTGTCATGCGGGAATCAAACCCGCGACCGCGACGATTAGAAGGCAGAGCCACTACCAGCTAAGCTAACAGGCCAGTCAATCAAATTTAAAGTATACCCAACCATTTTTTTTTTATTTTTAACCAGATTTTTGACGTTCCTAAGCTTAATTATATGTATACAAGTGTATAGATCAAATGTAACATGGACTTATAAGAGTTCATATCAAGAAACATTTAGATGTACATATTATGTTTGTAGAGCAAAATTTTATCTAAATCGCTTTTCAATGTTTATTGTGTACTTAATTTATCCTACGGCTAATTTACCAGTAGTATAACTTAGCTTAGTGAATAAGCTACCCGGATATTCCTATTAAAATAAGTTTAAATTGTATATTATATATCACATTTTAATAATTGAATACTATATTTCAAATCAAATAGCCTATTTTTCGTAACTGATGTCATAAACTTTAGTATTTAAATAATTATTCATCACGTTTTTATCTCGAGATGAAACTCTAAAACGCATTATTGAATTCAAGTTTATTCATATATTTTTTGAGTTTGTTTATTAGTTTTAGTGTACCTACAGTTGATGTTTAAATTGAATAACAAGCAATAAACATAATCCTGTTTTCGTATCAGTCATAAGCGGGTACGGGCTTGTCCAATTTTCTTTGGATGAAGCGTTTACGACTTCAATTTGAACCTTTTTTTATTACCTTTAATCTTAGGTAATATTTGAGGTCTAAGTTTTATAGGTATGCAAAACAGTGAAAAAAAAACAAGTATTCAATTTGTTTGATTCTTAAGTGTGTCTTGACTGGAATTTGAATTCCACAATTCACGTACCTATTATACAATAAGCTTCAATTTTAAAGGATGCTACCGCCTGTGATCACTATTACAGATAGAAGTGAGATCTGACAATATCAACATCAGCAGTTTGCCGCTAGAAATGGTCTGAAATATAAAATGTGACAAAACGTTCACGCTCATTCATTTAAACATCTATTTATAGTACTTTTCAGCAAGACTAATCTCACTTACTTGTCTAAAACGATAACATAAGATATTGAATCAGGCGTTACTTTGCGGATATCCATTGTAAATGAAACTCTGGAGAAATATGTAGTGTTTTTCCGCTGCGACTGCTCTTAACCGACCTCAAACAATAAACTTGATGGTTTTTAGGTGTGTTCCTCCATATACCACCGCCACAACTCTCCTCCGTGGCTCTTAAGATCTTACCAACTCCGCACATTGTGTCTTCAAGCTTTGTAGTTCTTTTTTAGCAAGATATTCTCGTCGACACGTGTTTCGCCTCTCCACGAGGCATCCTCAGACTCGAACGTCCGCGTTGGTCTACGTCGGTCGTTCGGACCGAAGTTCAAGGAGTCAACACGTCCTGAGGATGCCTCGTGGACAGGCGTTAAAACGTCAACGTCAAACGTGAGCCTATCTCATGCAAAATAAACAATAAAACTACTTCCAGATTGATATGGCGTGGCGCTGAATCCTACCTGTACACCTGGATTTTCTCCAACTACCGCCTGGTGAACCTGCCCTGGGACAAGACTTCCACCTGGATCCTGGCTGCTATTGGAGTGGACTTCTGCTATTATTGGATGCATCGGTATGATCTTATTTAATTGTAATGTAATTGTGTTATTTATAATTTTCCATTTGTCATCCGACACACGGAAGCACCCAAAATGGAATGCCACTTTTTGGTTAGCCATCCAAGGACTGGCCGCGGCGACCTTTGTTTAACATTGGTAATCGCATGCGATTGCCTCCGCTGGCTGAGCTACGGGCGCTTCATTGCGCTATGTACGTCCTTATGTTCTGTTATAACATTGACATTTTATATTTCCAGAGCTTGCCACGAGATCCACGTGCTGTGGGCACAGCATCAAGTCCACCATACTTCCGAGGACTTCAACATGGGGGTCGGCATCAGGCAGTCCATACTGCAGGGCTGGTGTGGTTTTGTAAGTACAAAATACAAATACAAAATAATTTATTTGCCAAAAACTATGTCACTAAATCATTCGAATCATCTGACCACGTGGTAGCCGTTAGGCTGTCTTACGAGGAAATTGTTATGCTTGTAGATTTTAATATTATTCTGCAACGATTTCAGAAGTTGAACTATACTGTTTTTAATAGATTTTCGACACTTTCATTCTGATTAGCTACTTACATAGAGAAAACTATATATAAATTTCCACCCTGGGCATCAGCAACGTGCATTATTTCTCCAAAAATTTAGAAGCATACAAATCAATGAAACACAATAACACAAATTCTGGTTTTTTTTTAAATGACTTCTTAGTTCTTTTATTTACCACTAAAATATATTTTATGCATTCCATCATATAAGATCAATAAATTTATGCCTATGCCCAATTAAAATGAGATAACATCAAATTGAAACTAAGAGTACATATTGAATAACGTAAAATACTGATATTTTTTATATAATGACATAATTAGTTCGGGTGCGTGATCACTGTTTTTACTTATCAGTTTCGTATCGTTCTAATTTATTGTGATAATGTAATGATGTAGATGTAGGATAGGTCAATGTTATACGACTCTATAGTCGTATAACATTCATCCGTTCGTTCGTTCATAGCAACAATCATGAAACACAAAATTATTTGAGCCTTTTTTTAATTCAGCGTTATAAAACGTTTTTTTTACATATACCAAAAACAAACCTTAGAAAATGAAACCCAACTTTCTTCAAGCTTTTTACCATGAAATGATTTTTAAACGTATTCGTACAAAAAATCCATTGTACCCTTCTTTTTTTACCCACTACAAATTGTCACCGCTTAATCTTTAAGCGGTGACAATTTGTTTTCACCACAATGTACCTTCCCTAGGGAACTCCCCGACAAATGAATTCTGCGTGTGAATCACGACCTTCAATAAAGTTAAAATACGACTTACTACTTCCTATAATTGACTTATCCTAGAGTTTTCGAGGAAAATGTCGTAGAGTTCCATCTAATTTTAATTCTAAAGTGAAAGAGATCGTCCCGCTTGGGGCGTTTTGTGCACACTTAGGGCGTTTTTAGAGTTTCATTTTGTATGTTCCAGATATTCTACCTGCCCCTGGCGCTGGCGATCCCCCCCGCCCAGTTCGTGATGCACCACCAGTTCAGCTACCTCTACATGTTCTGGATACACACGGAGACTATCAAGTCTCTGGGCCCTCTGGAGTATGTCCTCAATACGCCTAGTCATCATAGAATACATCACGGTAAGGGGCTTTTGAATATGGTATTTCATGAAAAACATTTTCGTAAAATGTTGCCGAGATGAGACCACGGGTCTCACTGTCAAAATGTTATCAGATATTCTGTAAGCCAACTTACTATATTTAGGAGTTTACTGAGAATAGCAACTTTACACATTTTATTGCAATAATAAGCATAGTACAGTAAAATGATATGCTAAGACATTTGAGTTCTAAGCGCAACAAGTGCTTGTTGTATAAAGGCAAAGTTACATTTACCTACATTTGAGTGGTTCAAATAACATGCTTAATAGTAGGTTCCAACTTTAAACGTAAACCATATCAAAGACCTTTGGGTGGTTTGAAAATTTGACACCAAAGTTTGTGTCTCTCATTATATACTCGTACTAACTTACTTCTACGTACGTAATTGTTTCTATATCACAATGCTGTTCAAAGTTGTGAAAGAAATGATTGAACAGAACTTCCTATTTCTTTCATACTTTGAAACCTCTTATAAGTACAGTTTCATGCCATCTTACATGCCGGAAAGCCTTCGAAGGATGTCGTTAACCTAATGATGGTCTCAGCACTCTGACAGTTCTATTTTACGATTGAGGAAAATTGTTCCAATTGATGATTGGCTCTAAAAATAGATACTTGAACGCATTTTCTTAATACGTTTTGTTTTACGGCGTATGAATTAGTGAATATACCTATATTATGGTTGTTAGTAAATATTGTTGTTCTGAATATTTCGTTTTAAATGTTATAATTGTACAATAAAAAATTGTGCGAACTCAGTAGCCTCAAATCTATATTATATAAAACTCAAAGGTGACTGACTGATTGACTGACTGACTGATATAGTGATCTATCAACGCACAGCCCAAACCACTGGACGGATCGGGCTGAAATTTGGTATGAAGGTAGATGTTATGACGTAGGCATCCGCTAAGAAAGGATTTTTGGAAATGCCACTTTTAAAGGGGTGAATAGGGGATGCAAGTTTTACTTCTTAATGCGAGTGAAGCCGCGAGCGCCCACTAGTATAATATATGTACCTATTATAAAACTTATAACCGTGACAAAACAAAACATACATCATAATTTAGGTGTTAATTTTGTTTTTAAAAATCTTGGATAACATGGAACATGTTGTTATCCATATACCTACTTTTAGACTTATGACCGCTGGCTAATTTTTAAAACTTTCTTTATTTTATTTTGATTACGTTCGGTCAGGTCTCGACGGGACTAAATCCAATAGATTTTTTATTCTCAAATAGCTGTTTTGTATCAAATTTAATATCAATTTCTGTATAACAAATGTTTTTTTAAATCCCACAGGTAGCAACCCCTACTGCATAGACGTGAACTACGGCGGCGTGCTGATCATCTGGGACAAGTTGTTCGGGACCTTCCGACCTGAGCTGGAGACTGATAGAATCGTGTATGGACTTATCTACCAGCAGCCTTCCTTCAACCCTCTGCATTTACAGGTACATAATATATTTCCTATTTACTTGGCGGTTGTGAAAACTCTTTCATATAAAGTAGAAGAGGTAGAAGTGTTTTGGTATCTCAGATAGTTGTCACCTTGAAAATCTAAGATTGTCACGAAACATCTGTAGGTGCGTTTCTAAAACCTTGCATGAAAGACACTTAAGTATATGTAGATAGAGCTACTCAATCTTCAAGCAATGTCACTTCTAGTAATCTGGAGTCTTGAAATAAAATTCATGATTATGAAATTAAAAAAATATCTAATGTCACAGATTGTTTTCCAGTTACACTGTAACAGATGTACACATCAGATAAGGCCACTGAATTGGCCAATTGGAAACTCTCGACACCAGATTTGGCCACTCGTATACGAACTTTAATACCAATTTCAATTTTAAATTTAGTATGTGACATGCGGTTATTAAATGAAGATACAATACACAGAATTTGTTTAGAATGCATTCTGACTTGACTTCAACGACTACTTTAAATTTATTTCCCACTATCTATTGACAGACATTCTACACTCGCTACGTGGTAGTCCGCTTCAAGAGCTACGAGCAGTGGGTGCACAAACTGCGCGCTGTGCTCGACCGCCCCAGCTGGAAGCCGGGGTACAACGTGCGCTTCCGGGATATGGAGGAAGATGTATGTTTATTTGTTACTATTCTATGAATGATAGAACTTATGAGTCTATTAATTGAAAAAAGGACGTGGAGTTGAGGTTATTTCCGGGCTCCAGTCATCTCGATATTACGAACAATAGTAGAGAAAAGAAGTGCAAAATTTAGTCAAATGACGTACTTGGGAGATGTTAATTGCTCATTTCAGATACAGGCTGATTATGATAATGGTACGGTTATAAAATCGTAATTGTGTTTTTATTTCATGGATGATCGATACGAAGACGATATTCTTTGGCTATTTACACACTTATTTTTTTTAATAATTTCATTAGTTTAACAATTATTTTTATCATTTCAGCCTGCCATTCACCTGCGTCCGAAATACAACGTTGTTCTCCCGTCATGGTGTACTGCCTACCTTCTAGTTCACTACAGTTTGGTGCTGTACGGCTTTTACCAGCTGTTCTTGATGCATACGGTAAGAATTGTTTATTTTATTACATATTATGTGGATAAATACATTTATGTATATTCTGGAATATTTTACACAACGCCATTTACCCTATGAATGAATTTATTCATTCTGTTTATGAACATTTTTTTTTTCTCTAAATATAAGTAGCTGAATTGCCATTGCCATCCAGCGTGGTAATGCGGCCAGTATGCTGGGCACGCTGCCCTCTGGTAGTGGGCTGGAGCACTTAGATTATCTTTAGGCTTTTCTAAAGATTTTCTAAGTGCCCCTATTTGTAGTAGTTAGAAGTAGAATGTTTAGTTTTTCTTTCCTTGTTTTTATATTTTATTATTGTAAATAAAGTTTATACTTAACTGTACTTAGTAGCTGAAAATCTCAAATATAAGATATTGAATCAGGCGTTACTTTTTTTTTTTTTTTTTTTACGTGGGATAGGTTTACGTTTGACTACAGCCTGCCTGACTTTGCGGAAATCCATTGTAACTGAAACTCTGGAGAAATATGTAGTGTTAAATTTAAATATATATGTTAAGGAGCAGTCGCAGCATAAAAAACTACATATTTCTCCAGAGTTTCAGTTTCAATCTCAAATATTTGATCACTTTCATGATCAAATAAGTGCTTATTTGCGGCTTGAGACAATTAAAAATGAAATGACATTTAAATCGAGATTTCATTGTCACAATTTCAGCATTCTTCTTAAATATCACTTCTAAGTCCATCTCAATCTTTCCAGGTACTCCCTACATCCACAGTAACAATACTAGTTGCCTACATCCTACTTTCCCTCACCGTGTTTGGGATGATACTGGACGCGTCACCAAAGGCACCATTATACGAAACCCTTCGTTGCATGGGCATCCTGGTTCTAGCCAGATTCTTAGCTCCAATACTCACTCTAAGCTATATGTTAGAGACTTTCTATGTAGTATCAGGATTGTTCTGGTTACTGTTTGTTTGTAAGACCAATGAGATTAAGGCTGTGAAGACATCGTCGGAGTAGAAGTGAACAAATGAAGTTACGAATAAGCATAAAGTGGAAGCCGTCCAAACGTACGTATAATTGGTTAATTGAATTGTGCATGAATTAATTATAGTTTTATTGTAAAAAATGCCATGATACATTATTTTTTATTATTACATACTAGTTTTATTGAATTCATTCCAATAGAAAATACTATTATCTATAAAAAATATGGGCAAGATCAAATAATAATATTATGATACTTACAGCACTCATTTGCTGAAATTCTAGTTCAATAGTTTTGAATATGGAAGTCCTCTAGGGTGCTATAAGCTTAGTCCGTGGGTCGGATGACACGTAAAATTGTAGGTCCCGGCTGTTCATCATAGTACGACAGTCGCTAAGCCATGTCAGAGGCCCGTAGGGCGGCTTGATGAACTCCTGACACCAGAGTTGGCCACTCTCATTCAATAAGAAGAAGAAGTAGTTTAACTATAAATTACTCTGACAAAAGATACAACACAAGTAAAATACATATAGCTCAACACTTAACACAATTTCACAACAACTTAAACACACTTCAGTAATTCAATCTACCGCTGCCGCGTTAGAGGTTTTCTACACCAGTTACTTGCGTATTAATCTATATTAAGTTTCCTTGCGTAAAAGGAACTTAGATAAATGTAAAGGCCTGAAAGTAATAACCTAGTTCCTTACAATCTCGCTATATTTTTTATTCAAACGAACTAATATTTGATCTCAACATTAGTTACCTACTAAAACGGAGATGATGGAATGAATTTTCAAAAAGATGATGACGAATTATAACTTTAGATTTTGACATCTAAAGTTGTCAAGATTTCAATGAAAATTATGACAATATATTGTCATGTTGCACGATAACGAATATTCCAGCAATTTTGTGTTTAGAAGTATTTCGTTGTCACATTTCAAACAGAATTTATATTGTATTTTATTATAATTAATAATAGATACAGTTTAAATGCACCATTAATGCAACATTCCAGTAGCGTGCATTGCCTCTTTAAATCATAATAAAATAATTAGCATTAGAAATAGATTGTGAGAAAAAAGCAGACAAGTTCTAATTGAGAATAAAACATTGACCACTCAATTATGTTTTATAGTACTTGCAATTGAAACGAGAATAATAAAATAATCATTAGTGATGGGAAACAATTACAAAAATGTCGAGTATGCTATTACCTAAATATATTATTGATCGATTAAGTACGAACGATTGATTGAATCAATTGCTCAGTACAAATCAATGAATGAAGTAATTATTTACTTTGTACGATGACATAATTGAAATTGCTTTATCTCTGTGTTTATATTGATTATTTAATTGAGACTTCCATTATTGGATTACATTCAAATCGAAGTGTTTCTCATTTAGACAGTAGGTACTAATAAATAAATTACAGTACTTCTCTTGAGTAAAGTAATACTTGCATAAAACGCATGTATGTACTATGTAATATTAAAAATATAAAAATATTACGAGTAAATTAAAAGCTTGATAACAAGTGTGAATTTCTCCAACTTTTAGCCTTACAAAGTAAATTAGTTCTAGGCGTTTCGAAATATCCAACTTCGAATGTTGCTTTTCGTGATGTTTCCGTTCATTTCTTATTTTATTAAAAATACTTTAAAATAGTAAAATGATTTATACAATCAAAATTGTTCAAGTGAACTCCAATTAATTCCCCGAAAGCAGTCAATTTATGACGCAAAAAGATATTAGGTACACGACTTTATCCCAGCTCTATTTTTAGGTTCAGATCTAGAATAAATGCAACAAACGATTAGATTGAGCGAGCTGATTAACATTTTATGATGCAACAATATAAACCGTTGCTCTATAACATTATGACATAAGCAAAACGATTCATAAATCACAATAGAATCGATTAAACAGTTATAATTTCCGTCAACTTTAGTGTTAAGATAATCTTTATGGCTTATTTTGGATTAACGTTTTGTAAACAAAATTAGTGAAGAGGAAGACGCAATTAGGAATTTTTTCTCTTAGGTCTATTTTTTGACATGATATTTTTTGCTATGATTTAAATACTTACATATAATTAAAATTCGATGTGTTAAGCTAAGATAGCGTTACCATGTCTGACGTAAATAAAAATTAAACGCTATTTACATCCTAAAAAAATACAACTATTAATTTGATAAAAAAAATATTTTCAAGTTGCCTTAAATAAGGCAGAACTAAGAACAAAACATGATTACATATTATTCAGGTTGTACATACCTTGAGGTACATAAGTACCTATTATTATTTCTATTACGTTATTAACACGTGTAACTAACAATAACAACTAGCAGTTTGTTTATAATAATCAAAGTTGTTGAATGAGTCCTAACCCAAAAAAATCTAGGTAAAAATTTTAGTTGTAAACATTTTCAAAAGCAAAATTGTTTGCTTTTGTATGTCAAGGATTTATTTTTTGCACACTGTTAACGCTATTTATGTGTTCAAATGTAAATATAATTTAGTTTAGAGGAACGAAAAAATAAATCGTCTAGCAAGTCAAAATAAAAATGCTGTAGGATAATATAACAGACACTAGAATTAAACTGCAGGTGCATGCAATACAAAGTTGTAGCTTTTTTAAGAGTCTTTATCAAGTAAATGTCCTAAAAGACAAGTTTCAGTGATAATATAGTAGCTTAATATAGCAGGAATAAAATATTTGTAGAGTATGTACCTAACACAATTATTATTAGTTGTGTGTTAACTTAGATTTGTTTGTACGAAAATAAAGTTTTAATTGGAACATGGACATAAAATTGATGAAGAAAATTCAAGAGCTTATTTCAGCGCCAAAAAAAAAATGTATGATAAAAATTAAAAAGTATAGTGTGTAAAACGGCTTTATGTGACATTATTAATATGATTCATTTATTAAATTTACATTCACGTGTGGTATGAACGTTATTATTGGCGTGTTTATTGAATTATAATAATATCACCATAGGCGCTACTTTGTATGTTAGTCATTAAATATTTATTAAAAATAATAATATAAAAATAAAATTACGTGGTCAGTTTGTTGGTTTAGTATTTTCGCCTACTTTATCAAGTATTTTTTTTATTAGTTTAATTTTACTAAGTTATAAAAATGAAAAATTCTGTCATTAAGTTGATACATATACAAAAGAAAATATAAATGAAAAAGTATTTTTAGCAGAATTTGTGTACGAATTTCGTACTTCTAGTAAAACTAGACGTGTATTTTTAAACTGAAAAATAACAGTGCTGTCAGATAAAAGCTAGATAAATGGTGCAGACATTAATGGTTGGAAAAGAAAGATATTTTACAAAGTATTTGGAATCATTCTGAAAATAAAATACATAGCCTTTTTCTAACTCATTCTAAATTTTAGTTTAATATATATCTGTTTCTAATATGTAGTTTAATTCAGATATAAAAATAGAGTTATTACATATTTTCGATTTCTTTCAAAAATCGTATATTTGGTTAAAATTAGTTCGTTAAATCGCTCAAAATGTCAATGTCAAACTTGTTCAAAGTAGTTCTTACATTTTTATAAAATCTCATTACTAGTATTTTTAAAACAATATTATAATATTTAAATATTGTGTGAGTAAAACTAAAGCTCTATTTCATATTGTTATCAAATCATTTTGAACAACCAAGCATTTTGACGTTATAATCCTGCCAAAAATACTGACCTACTCTTATGCGCGAATCTCTGAAGTACGTCTTGGCAATTTTTCTAACGCAAGCAGCACCGAGAGTTACAGTTAGTCTTACAATACTTTACAACAATCTATGTGGCATCGAATTTAAACCTGTTTCTATTGAAAATGCTAATATTGTTGCATCATATGTGGACAAGTTCATTACCATCTTAATATAGGAAAAAACAGTACATAAAATAAAATATAGGTACCTACCTGTTTTTATTACGCACATAAATTAGAACATTAAAACTGTTTATCTTATATAATACATACATAATGGGACTAAATTAGATTTGTCATAGAATTATTCGGAGTGGTGATTTAAATTGATCTGAATGATCAACTACAATTGATAAGTAGTTATAAGAATTAGGTCAGACATTCAACTGTTGTTGGCATGACGTTCACAGCTATAAGAGACATTGTGTTCATCATATTGAACTCTTGAACCTAAAGTTAGTTACGACAACTGAAAAAAAAATATGCACATGGTCCGATGGTAGGATGACATTTCCAAACAAGTAGGTAGGAGATGGATTACACAGGCTGGAGACCGTACTATGAGGTACGTTGGAGAGGAGGCCTATACACAGAAGCGGGTGAACAAGGGCTGACATGATGGTGATCATGATTTGAACATGATTTAATTAATAAATATTTCACAGCGAGATCACTATTTGAATCTCTACAAACGTAACGGAGTTTTTGATCACTTTATTTAGCTAGATAAAATCTAATTTCATTTGATTAGGTACTAAGGCTATTTTTCAGCTTTAACTACGTTGTCAGTGTGCAGATGTCGCTTTAAACTATAACGTTTCGGTTAGTGGTCAAAAACCTGAGTGACACGTGGAATATACATTATAGGCTATGATTTTATTCAGTAAATGGGAAAAAATATAATACAGGTAAAAAAAATATGATATACACTTTAGTTTATTTATTACATAATGTCATAATAAAACAAGGTGTAATGTTTATGTCTATTATACTTGTATTTAAAATGTAAGCTTGAAATATTAATATGACTACTAACCCCAAAAATAATTTTGGTAATGATAGTAACGAATGATAATGTGAGATAAATAAATAAAAAACTTCATAAAAATACTCCTAGTAATATACCTAGGTCTCAACCTAAACTAAAAGAAAAAGCTAGCGTCCCCAAAAGGTCAATGATGTTGCTGCTAAGATTTGCAAAAAAAAGTATTTATTCAATGTATCGTAAACAAGAACTTCATAAAGAAAATATATACTACCTCGTAACTACAAGAACTTAAAAACACTTGGTGGTCGGCACGGCGTGGCACCGTCTGATTACAAGCCCAGTATTTATAGAACCAATATAAGAAAAAACAGATTTTCAATATCCACACATAAATTCAGTTATATTCGACTCTACACCTGTTCAAGTGAAGTTTCCTTTTGCATAAAATGTGGGGCAGAGTAATTGGATTCCGGAAAAAGTTGGCTTAATCAGTGAAGTTATATACATACATTTTTATTTTTTATACTCAGTGTTAAAATAGCAAGATCCGTGCCGAAGAATAACAACAAGTAATGGATCACTCATAGATCTAATTTTTAAGTAAAATGCGTGAGTGGTCTAATGAAATAAAAAATATATATTGTTCTGACTAAAAAATATATGAATATTTACATTCTTTTTTATTGCGCTAAGTGTACTTACAATATTTAATTGTATTTTATTACTTTTAACCTTTCCTTCTGTGATCTATTGGAATCCGAAATTTTCCGCAAGGATAAGACAAAAGTTGATTAGTTACTTATGTAATATCTATATTACTATGCAAAGTACTACATTCCTTTATTATCGATTAATTAGAACGCAAGTCTCATGACTAGACGCTTTAAAAATAGTAGGTACCTACCTAATAAAAATCCAAATAAAAAAGTGAAGTCTGGTTATGAATCAAACCGTAAACAGTACTTGTAGTTGAATCCTGAGACATTGGCCCAGTTTAAAACACTTCCTTGTTCGACTGGTCCTGATTGCAAGTCATTGACGCGGGTTCAAGTTTGCGATTGTCGTCTGTTATAAGATATATATTTATTTATTACATAAGTACAAGCCAGACAATAACAACAGAGTACAACTATAACTTAATAGAACTATAAGTACAGTAACTTGCCTTAAAAAGGACCTTGTTTTGTTTGGTACCTCAATTAAGAGCCTCATTGAACAGAAATTGCACTAGAATCTACAAAATTACTTATAATAAATACATACAAGAGGTCCTATACCGTGAGGCTCTTATATCTTTATTATGGTACTAACTACGTCCCTGATTTTACAGATTTTAATGAGCACTAAATTATACGTAATACTCACCGGCCGGTGACTTTTTTGCCGGCCGGTTAGTCTGTCTGTATAATAATAACCTGTTATAACCTGTACTAGAAATCCAAAGTTTGTTACCTTCAAATCTGTCTGATATAACTAATCATGATACTGGGTTAGTAAGAATATGATGTATTTCATATTTTAAATCTATAACTTTACCTGTCCTTATGTCTTAATTTTATTAAAATTTTATCATGTCAAGTTTTAGTAAGTTTCTGTCTCAATAAATATATTTTTTCTTTCTTTCAAAATATCTAAATCTTATTCGGCATAATTTTGGTTTTTTTTACGCAAATGCAAAAAGGCGTTTTATGTCCTAAGGTAACTTTGCCAATACGTGTTTAGTGAGTAGGTCTAAAGAGCAAAACAGTTCGACAAGCAGTGTCACCAAACTATGGGCCTAGTTTTTTTTTTTTACAATAAATGTGTTTGCACTTAGCTTACCTAAACTTCAAAATATTTGATTTCTCTGCACCAATAGTCGACTTGTTCCCAAGCTGTAGTAAGTAACCCTGTTAGTATAAGCTTAAATAGATAAGTTAAAGTTGTCAAGAGTACTCAGTGCTAACGACCAGAAGCTTGTTACATAATCACAAAAACTAACCAGACGTAGGCTGAGTCTGCTAATATTCATTAAATTAGGTTACATGTAAATTTTAGCACCTCAAAATACACAATATGTACTTTTTTTTTTTGCTAGTAATGTGATAAATAACATTATATTTGGTTTTAATCGATTTAATTTGAGTTCATGCTTTAAATATATAGAAAAAAATAACCACGAAAATGATTGGAAACAAGATGACTTTTGACTAAGTTTCATCGTTCATTGATTGTTTAGCACTTTAAAATATTATTGTTTTCATTGTTCTAATATTATTGTAAAGTGTGAGTACAAAAATATGTATACGCTATATAAATTACAAATTTTATGAATAATAACATACAATTGTAATAAAAAACTAAAACAACATTTTTTTCCAGTGTTTTCTTTTCGTTTCTCCGCTACCCGAACATTTTGCGATTTTGCAATTTTTAACATAAATATTACATTAATTTTGTCACATATTTTAGGATATATGTTGTTATTAAATCTGTTTTTCTCAATATTTCCATACTAAAAGATCGTCGTCTAAATATGCCATATAAAATTTGCATAATGTTATTTTGAGTCGTTGACTTTTTAGCACTTATCGTGAAGTAGGTGGTAATTCATATTTTTAACAAGCTCAATAGATAGTATGAGAAAAAAACTAGTAAAGCACGATTGGGAAAATTATTCCCACTAGATCCATAGTCCAAATCCATTGTGGATGGTCCGCGCACGAGTTTCGTACCATAATATTCATCTATAACGGTTCATGAAATACCTACAACATAATGAGAAATAGACATTTAAAGGGAATCTTAGCGATAGCCTTAAACTCTTTGGGTGCGAAACTCTCAATATACGTTTTTTTTTTTTTTGCGATCTTCAAAGCGAGAGTGAATCGGTTCTTACTGGGTAAGCACGTTCCATCCTAGACCGTAATGATTGCTTACCATCAGGCAAATTACGGTCAAGTGCAAACCCATTTCTTATAAAAAAAAAGTAATACTTATGTATTATTTTAGAGCCACATTTGAGTAAGTTGTACAACAAGAAAAGATCTAAGATTTCATTACTCCCTACATTTGTTTCCTCCCCAGGGGAAAGTGCGGGGATGCGTAAATGCATTTACTCCCCGAAAAAAAAGGCAGTTGACCGCGGTCACCAAGAATGAAACACACACAAGCGAAACTGTGTTTTAAGGTGGATTATAACTATATTGCATTGAAACTTGCTCTCAAACGAGACTGCCAGAATACACCATTAGATGCTTGGCAATATCAATGAATAATAATTAAAACCAATTGTAAAATACAAATCTTAAGCAATTGTTAATTGAGTGATTCATTGTGTGCTAGCGGTTTTTAAACAATTGCACATTATATTGCAAATTGTATAGAACTTACTCTGTGTTTGTCTAAACCTAACCAAAACAATACAGGTCATAATGTACCTATATCTAATCTATCTATATATATAAAAGTCAAAGACTGACTGACTGATATAGTGATCTATCAACGCACAGCCCAAACCACTGGACGGATTGGGCTGAAATTTGGAATGAAGGTAGATGTTATGACGTAGGCATCCGCTAAGAAAGGAGTTTTGGAAATGCCACTTTTGAAGGGGTGAAATAGGGGATGCAAGTTTTACTTTTTAATGCGAGCGAAGCTGCGAGCACCCACTAGTGTATTGGTTATTAATTTTAGTAAAGGTAAAATTTTATTAGATTTACCATTTTATGTAGGCATTAAGATTTGTCAGTATCCGAGAGTAAGGAATGAGTGACAGTAGGTTTGTTTATAGATATAGCTTCTTTTATTATCTTACCGACGTAGTTTCTTAGGCTGGTGCTTTTCTAAAAAAAGAAAATAGCCGGTGCATACTATTATGAAAACTATCCGGCCTTTCGAAGCATACAAATCGAATGTAGTTTTAAGTATAAAAATATCGATTGTATCGATTTCTACATTGGCTGCTTGTTATGTCACAAAGTTTTTGTTGTATATTTTTCCTTATGTTTACTCTTCAAAGAATCATAAACATATTTTAATCACTAATAACCAAGTGACCTACATGAAATCAAAGATTGCTAAGATCAGATACTACTTTGAGGTTAGAAATATCCAGGAAAATATGAATACGGTGTTATAAAAGCCACCAGTCACGATACGGGTGTGACTTGCAAAAATAGATAATTTTGCAAGTGGCTGTGTTTTAACAAGTCAAAGATTTATGTGATGGTTTAATCTATTATTTGTATGTGATCTTTTTCTGCATATAAACTTAACGGATATGCAACACATCTATAAAATGTAGCAACCGTAATGTCTGTCATCTATTTTTGTTTGTATTTCTTATGTAATTTCTATTGTAATTACTAAAGGAGCATTTTATTCCGAGCCGTTTAAAGAATTTCATGTCAGAAGTTAGAGTTCCATGGTGTTACTGGTGCTACAATAATTTTGGATAAAAGCATAGCTTATCTGTTAATCCAACCATATAAAATCAATACATCAGTTTATCATCAGTAAAAATGTAAGTATGAAGTCATGATAATTTTTGAGGAAACAAAACCGCGTGCCCAAGACAGTAAAAGGATGTGGTCACATCATTTATTGTGTTAAAATCAAGCAAAAAAAACTGGGTAAAAAAATTAAAATGATATTTTTAATAAATACATAGATTAAAGATCTTGCGGTTACAAATGATTATGATTAGGTACTCGTATAATCTATTAATTACGTGTTACGGTTTAACCCTTGTAATACCTACATGTAATAAAAACTTATTCTAAGGACTATCTTACATCAGAATAATATCATAAAGGCGATTAAGTGTGAAAGTGTTTATTCTTTTTTCACGCTGACTTTCGAATGTCGATTAGATGAAAATAGATAACAACCAGGTTTAACGTAAATATATTAACGTATCGTATATTTCAGTTCAGGTTTTCATTGCAAGAGAATCTTTTCTAATGACGCATCCAACAGTCATTTTCTCAATCAAGTCTAGTATTTTTTACCGAACAATTGACAGCAATACATAAGTCGCTTATAATCATTTGTATTTCTGCGTTTTTAGTGTAATATTGTTGTCAATTTTATCACCATGTATGCGGTAGGTCGGTTGATAAGAGTTTTTTAACGAATTCCCGAGCCCGCCAATATTTTATCACAAAACTTAGAAAGATATCTGTGTTTTCACATTCGCTATCAGAATGTAAACAAATATACATACTTTGTTCTTAAACCGCGTTACCCACTCGGCGCGATATAAATATCCTATTCTTAACCCTAAAATGATCGGGTACATTAGACACGACTAATAATGTCAAGCGGAAAATTGTAACATAACTCTAATTACTTATTTTAATTTAGTGATAACATTATTTTTGTAATCGATTGGGAGTAAATTAGTTTAAACTGTAGCTGAAAAATACCAATTAAGGTTAGTTTATTTCCTTCTCAAGATAAGGAAATAAACTAAATCTATGAATGTTTTGAAACTAAAATTAAAGAATCATAATTAAATCAAAATGTTTTTATATGTGTCATCCAAAGAAGCATGTTTTAGCATAAGCTAAGTAATAAAAAAGAATGCATGATAGCATTCCAATAGAACACAAAAAAGCAATGTTGCTACCAAAAATAATGCAAACAATACCATTCGGGTAAAAACTGTATTGTGTCATTAATAAAACATACGATCCGTTCAACCGAACCGCAGCGCAGGCGCAAGTGTTAACATATTATTATACATGTTCGACGTTGTTTTGCTATTTATACAATCGCGACCCACTCCAGCCGGCTGTTTGCACTTGATATCTCTACTGAGTGCACGCTTCGATCGTGGCAGATAACATCGTAATAATTGAAAGACAATTCCAAATTTGAAATTTTGTGTTACATTACTTTTTATTTGTTTTAATTTGTAGGGGTCATATTTAACCAGTGATACGTTTGAAGGTTAAAGTCGTATTTCGTGGATTGTTGTGATTTCGGGACAATCTGTCTGTTACAATGTGTCTGGAGTTCATTGAGCAGAGACGCTGATTTTTTTACGTTGAATTGATTTTGTAAGTTTATTTTTTTTATTTTTTGCTTTTGTTTATTTGAGTCGTAGTTATTATTACTTGCAGCATTATTGATAATTTAACATCAATATGTTATTTAAGAAATTTTATGGATAAAATTGAGAATGATGTGTATTACAAACATGGACTATATTTTGTTAATACATTTCTAGCAAATTCATCCTTTTTTTTCTATTATCATTATAAACCAAGTTGAAGCATACATCGGCATACCACAGTATTCACAAGTTTTCAAACACAACCTAACAATATTATACTTGTACCATCATAAACAAACCTTTCTCCACAATCTCATTACTTCAAGGCCGGTCTAGAAAATGTTTAAAAATAGAACAAGCCATGTTTTCTTTACTAACCACTCAGCGTATTCAAACGCGCGCGTTCAACTTCCGGAAATATAATTTCCGTCAACATTACTTATGGGATTACAATCATGTAGGAAGAAAGAAAACATTTATAATTTACTTAGATAAAGCAATTATTTAATTAATTTACTTCGATTGCTTTGTATTACGATAAAATGTATCTAATGTCACTTTAGGGATGGTAAACTAATTCCATGCTAATAAAGTATGCACTCCGTATATGTACTCATTTCAGCGTAAAGCAGCACCAACAAATTAAATAACTTGCTGACCTATTAGTGGACTATTTATATTACATCTACTTTTTTCCGCGAATGCTTGCAGTTTTTTTAAATACTTTAGCAATAGGTATAATAATAGTGATGTCTATATCCAAATTTACGTACTTATTTAATGTCAATATGTAGCGCGTTTTTCGCACAAGGCATTGGCTTGCACAACATGCACTTATATTTTGGCACTCAGTCAAGAGCATTCAAACAACTTCTTATCCGTGCGAAAACAACTAAATTTGGATAAATAGAGGAAATTTTTTCACAATAAAAAATCATAGGTAGGTACTATTATTTAAAAGATCAACAAGCAAGTTAGCGTACACCATATTAGAGTAACAGGGCTGTAGTCAAACGTATGCCTATTCCGTATTAAAAAAAAGTTGTCACTCAAACTTATTAATGAATATTTTTCAAACTCTGTAAAATATGAAGTACTTTAATGATTGTTAACAAAGTAGCTAATACTTGCTAATTGACTTGAATAGAAAATCAGTCGCCAACGATCTAACGGGATTTTCTAGCTTTTTCGTTTAAGAGGTACATAATCTCTGAGCTAAGACAGGTATGCATGCACCTACCATTATGTCGTTTGGTCATCTTGTTTATAAGTAGGTACCTAAAATATGAATGAACTAGTGGGTGGTTGCGGCTTCGCTCGCATTAGGAAGTTAAACTTGCATCCCCTTTTTCACCCCTTTAAAAGTAGCATTTCCAAAAATCCTTTCTTAGCGGATGCCTACGTCATAACATCTATCTTCATTCCAAATTTCAGCCCAATCCGTCCAGTGGTTTGGGCTGTGCGTTGATAGATCACTATATCAGTCAGTCAGTCAATCAGTCAGTCAGTCACCTTTGAATTTTATATATATAGATAATGCCTTCCAAATATCATAGGTTGAAAGACGCTAAAATATTTCTGTTTATTGAATTCTATCACTCAGAATTCTTTACACGATTCGCTTTGAATACATTTCGAGCAGATTCAATAAAATTGGAATGTTCTGCCTGTTGTTCTGTTGACAGAAATGAAATATGTTTGCCTTTAAAAGAACAAAATTAGACTTTTATGATGAAAAATATAAGATCAACCACATTAGGAGACGAAAATAACTCGAATGACAAAACAGAGATTTTAATGGACAAGAAACTGCTTTGAAATAATAATGGTATTATTTCAAAGAAACGTAAATTTTAAATTATTTAAATTATTATTCACTAAGCCAACTTACCTTTAAAATATTTTAGAAGTCTTGCAGAAGCAAAATAGTAATTTAACGTGAGAGTGTTCAATGAAAACTAATTTTCAAAGTACAAAAACACATCATAGCACGGCCAATTAATCAATCGCAATTCATAACAGATGATCTGTGGTTCTGTAACAAAGCAGAGCGTTAGATTGTCAATTTGACAAATGATTGAATGAATGAATTTTGACGAATGAATGACGCAGTCATATAATACGAGTATTATACGGAAACAAAATAAAAAGATATTAATAGCGGCGAACATGCATTATTTTGGAAAATAAAATGGTTTCACAATAACAATACTATTAACAGTAATGAGTAGTTTAACAAAGTAGTTAATAAATGAAAACACTGACATGTGGATCATAAAATACCTGGTATTGACATTGTCTATAATGTTTAATGCAATAAACATTATCATTTGTTGATATTTAAGATCGTAAGATAAATTTCTCATTGTATTGTGACCTTGGCAGCGACTCTGAGATATCATAAACTTTATTCTGTACAGGTAATTTAAAACAAAATCTAAATGTAGGTTTATTATAATTATTTACCAAATTTCTAGACTGTGCGTGTTCAATTTTAGTTGGCTCGTACAAATTTTGGTGAGAAATATTTTGACACGCACATCTTCTACTACCTTTTTAAGTGTCACGAATAAAATGTGTGAACATTATTTATACTTCACACAAACTACACAAATGCCCGCACTTTAGGCAACTATATACTACTTCCATACTAAAAATCGCGGTGATCGGATACCCTGTTGCTACGTACCTAACAGAGAAACAATGACAAATTAAGGAATTTCAATTATTCAATTCAATTCATTTTTTTCAATTCATTTATTTATAAGCACAATATGGGTTGGTGGAAATGGTATTAAAGTATAACAGTATGGGCTCTATATTGTAGCCTAACGGCATGCAAATGTTGTAACTTAAATATCTACTTATATTCATCTTTCATACTACGGAATGATGGTTTAAGTAGGGTCTCGAGAGTAATTTTTTTTTTTTACTACGGATAGGTTTACGTTTGACTACAGCCTGCCTGATGTTAAACATTGCTGCAGCCTAGGATGTAACACGCTTACCTAGAAGATACCTATTAACTCTAGATTTGAAGACCCCTGGATTGTAGTCCACAGGAAACACGGCTTTGGCACGGAATTTAGTCTAGTAAATTAATCTAAATATATAAAACTCAAAGGTGACTGACTGACTGATTGACGGACTGACTGATATGGTGATCTATCAACGCACAGCCCAAACCACTGGACGGATCGGGCTGAAATTTGGCATGCAGGTAGATGTTATGACGTAGGCATCCGCTAAGGGGTGAAATAGGGGATGCAAGTTTTACTTCTTAATGCGATCGAAGCCGCGAGCATCCACTAGTATAGACTAAAGACTAATTACCTATTATAAATTATTAGATTTATTTAGTAAATTAATTTAGACTAATGTAACTATCGAGATACATAAATATATGTTTTCTTTATAATTTTCAAGATATTTGCACACTTTATATATAAGTACACAAGTCTCATATAAATCAATTGATTTATACAAATTTAAAATGTATATATTATATGAAAATAACGCGACCAACCCAAGTATTTTTAACACAAAGACAACATAAACATCCGGATATTATCACAACATTCTACTGTTCCGTTCAGTACGTTTCCTAAATGCGTAATACAACAGTATATATGTCAGCAGTACACTTAATCACTGCTGATACATATATTTAGTACATAACATACATTGGTGCATAAACTTACTAATTGATTGCCACTAAGGTCATTGCAACATTTTAACTCTAGCCTTGTGGTAATCAGACAGATAGTGCCCTTTGCTAGGGAAGTAATGTGGTAAATAATACGTAATATCAATACAAAGTACAGTTGATGAAGATATGTAATATGTATGTCTTTATCTATAACTAGTGGACGCCCGCGGCTTCGCTTGCATTATTTTGAGATAATACAGCGCCATCTAGTTCATATGTTCCAAACAAATACGAGTCTTTAAAATGGCTGTAGGCAGCGGATATCGATGACCACTTGGTTTAAAATGAACATAACTTTTTTATTTATGAACCGATTGAAATGAAATAAACACTAAATGTTAAGTTAAAAGTGAACCAAAATGTTAGTGAAAACCGTAGACAAATCGATTCAGCCATTTTCTAGTCTATAACGAACAAACATACCGACAGACAAACAGACAAACAGTTTTTTTTAAACATGATTTTTGTGTTCTATTGCATTAACACCTAAAGACCCCTCAACTTTATTCTTTTCAATTAACTTCAATGTACAGACACTGACTGGTTACAGCTTTATTATATGTATTTATATGTTATTATAGCACAGAGCTTTGAAGTCCATGCTTGTCGCCCTGCGTTGTTCTGTGTATTATAGACTAGCGGACCCGACCGACTTCGTCGTGTCAAAAAGATTTGTAATGTGGCAGTTTTTTGTTTCTACCTATCTTTGACGTCAGTAAGACACCTACATTGCACAAGCAACTGCAATAAAGCTCAAATCGACTCTACGTTTTAGTTAGAAAACGTTTGTATTGGAAAAAGAAAAGGGCTGTTTTTAGAGATTTTCCGGCAATTATTAGATTTTTTCTCGCCGTTCAAACCATCCATAAACTTCAACGAACAGTTAAAAAAATAATTGGCCTAATTGTTTCAGGCGTTGTTGAGTTGTGCGCTTACCAAACACATTTTGCCATTCATTTTTATGTATAAGAAGATAAGATTTCACTAATGTATGTTAATCTACTTATGGGGTCAGAACTTGGTGTTAACATGAACAATAAAAGTCATGTATCTGAAAGAAAACATTGTTTATTATTAAAAATTTACTTCAGAAGATAAATTCAATCTATCTGATAATTGTCTTAGAGATGACTTTATATGTAGATTGGGTTTTTTTATGTATTTATAAATTCTTTATAAATGTTTAGTACACCTCTGACCCTTTTCTTCTCAGCTAATCGTGTCCATCCAAAGGTTGCCTGGAAGAAATCGCTTAAGGCGATAAGGCCGCCCATATGTACGTCATCATAAATTTATCCATTCATGTATTTCTGTCATGTTGGTGTGCTATAAAGACATATATTATTATTATTATTTATTAGGTCCCAAAATAAGTTTTAGGTTGATACATAGATAGAAAATTCTTCATGTCAACACACGATATTAATTACAAAGAAAGAAAACCAAAAAAAAACAACAGTTATTGTACAGTGACTTAGATTTATACAGTTATTATATCTTACATGGAATACATTAAATTATAATATAAAAATTACAAACATATTTCGGACCAAATAATAACGTGATCTAAACCAAACTTACTAAGCTGTATTCTATATTCTATACAATAAGAACATATCAAATTTTTGCAAGGAAATGTCTAAGTGAACTTTATGTCAACGAACTTACTGGTGTACCTATACCTTGTGACAATAAACCTGGTTCGTTATAATGTAATTGTTAACGGTATCTTACAACGAAGGCCACAGGCCAGGGTCTGTCAGTTTGACACGTTGTCTGCGAACAGTTTAAGTAGTTTTAATATTTTTTTTTTTATAAATTCATTATTAAATAAATATTCCGGGATATTGCACACAGACAAACGCTTGTGTCGTGGGTACTAGATAACGGATATAATACTTATATATTTTTTGTAAATACATATTTAGTATACATAGAAACGACCAGACTCAACACAAGTAATTACAAATTTTAAAATTTATAAATACTTGTGTCATGCGGAAATCGAACCCGCACCTCTAGTTTAGAAGGCAGAGCCACTACCAACTAAGCTAACAGGACAGTCATTAATTTGTCTCTTTAAAGAAGTCGTCAACTATGTTTAAGACTATTAAGTTTAAAGTTTGTAAACAAAGGTCACACTTTAACGTTAAAATATTTCAGGTTGTCAATGAAAAAAAGTTTGCCCCTTTTGTTCTATCTAAACAGATTTGGATGGAATTTGGTATGGAAGTAGATAAGGCATTGGAAAATACACATGAAATTTTTCATCCTAAATTAATCGGGTAACACCGCAAGGCGCGTAAATAAAAGGTACTATTCTTTTAATAAAAAGGAAGAAAAGATTGCCTCTTCTAGATTTATTTTGTTTTAAAATGTGACCGCAATTCAGATTACAAAGGTCAGCTCTGTAATATAAATACCGACCACATAACACGTAACTATATACATATGTAATTATAATATTACTTTATGTAATATTAACTTGACAACTGCTTATCTGCTGATTATCGTAATTTTTTTTTTCGGGTTAAAAAGTTTAAGTTAAATTTATTGGATTAGTGGTAGAATTTTTTAAGTCTAGTAAATTTGTGATGCTTATAATTTTTCATTATAAAACGTTAATATTATATACGGTATAAATAAATAAATATACAGTATAATTATATTGTAATTTCTAATAATGTTGTTAATAGCCGTTTATTGCATTGGTTGAGATTTTAGATCAATTCCATTAATTAATATAAAATAATAATAAAATTAGTAAATGTATAATGTAGCGATTAACATTTTTTTTCTGAAGCAACGCGAACGAATCCGAGATCATCCACTAGTTATCTTTAAAACTAAAATAAACTTTACTTTTTGGCTGCGTCTATTTAGCAATATTTAACTTTATTACTTATCAATGTTTCTAATTAATAGTAGATAGGGTTCTGACCTTCGCTACAAGTTATCAAAATGTGGACGATTTGTGAAAAATGGGCAAAACACGCTCTTTGCAACTTTTGAAATATATTGAGCAATAGATAGTTCTAATCTAATGATGTTAAAGGTTATTTCTATTGTTACTGTGGTATGTTGATCATTATTTTCTTTCTAGAATAATTCATTTTGCCCTTAATTTGGACGATTAGAGTTTAGAGATATTAAGTTATGTACTTTAACATTGACGTATAATAATGTTACCATTTCAAAGATGTGTAACAATAATAATATGATAAATGAATACCTGCTCAAATAGCTATAAAATATTAAAAATCGTGTATTTATAATAAAGTATAATAAAGATAAGTAAGAATACCTAAATATCTAAAATTAAATAGTAAGATAAAAAAAACCTCTCGGAGCGCTTGTTTGACGCGACGCGTGACCAAAATGCCTGGCTCAACGTATCAGCATTGCCATCCGGCGTGGTATCGCGGCCAGTATGCTGGGCACGCTGCCCTGGCAGTGGGCTGGAGCACTTAGATTATCTTTAGGCTTTTCTAAAGATTTTCAAAGTGCCCCTTTTTATGTTGTAGTTAGAAGTAGTATGTTTAGTTTATTCCCTTGTTTTTATATTTTATTATTCTGAATAAAAAATTTAATATCAAGAACACACCAGAATTTTTATAAAATAAGATACCCGAATTTTGAAAAATATCCATTCTTCATATTTTTTCAGTACATATGATGAACTATACAACAATATCAGCAATTGACCTTACATCACACACACGTGAACGATAACTGATCAGTGATAAGAGAATCTTACAGTTTAACCTACTTGTCTGCATCTGCTATCAGTGCTTGACTCTTATTTACATTCTTTGTTCTCTGATCCATCTCTAATCTTCAAGTAAAAGGTAAAGATTATTTTAACGGGCTTTAAGAGTGAATTTGTAATTTTTAAATATTTTTTACATTATAATCAGTATTAAATAATCTTAACCCTTAGCAAAAGTCTTAAATACATAATATATATTTTATTCGCAAAAATTCGCAAAAATGCGCATTAAATGATTTCAAATAAGTTACATGTGCTAGTTACTATAAGAATATTTTTTATTATTATAAACAATGCATACATATAGTATTTTTTATCTAAATCATGGCGTTTGTTTTCCGTTATGAACTAAAACATTACTAGAACTAGCATAGGATCGAAATCTGTGCTTAGTTTTAGGGTCGCTGCTTATCGACTTACTATAGCAACTATATGGTATCTTTTTATATAATAAAACGGGGTTGTATTTGACCATAGTTTGCCTGATGTTAAGCAAAATCTATGGTCTAAGATAGAGCGTGCTTACCCGAATAAGAACTAGTTCACACTCGCTTTGAAAATCGTTAGATTAACTTAAAATTAGACGTAGGTATCGTCCGATCTGCCAGAGTACGTAAATGGAATGTCTTTTTTTTGGTCTCCCAACCAAGGAATAACCACGTCGACAGTTTTTTTAGCACGATATAATGTAGGCTTACGCTTGACTATTAGCCTGCCTGATGTTAAGCACCACTGTAGTCTAGTTTAATTTGTACTTCCGTTCCACAGTTGCGCGAATACCTCCGCTGGCTGACCTACAGCCGTTTCAATAATAGTATGTAGTGTTACATGATTACAATAATCTAAGGAAATTTAGTTCATATGCAAATACTGAAAAAAATACATTAGAATCTCATTCAAACTTTAGCAATTTACTGTCTGTTTTTATCTCAGGGGTCCTTTACAGTCCAACTCCTATTTGTATGCTAATTTCGGGGCATTATTTTGCGTTTGAATAACCGACGCGTTATTTTTTACAAAAATTTGCTTTCATCAATTAAAATTTAAATTTGGTTTTAACAGCTATAGTATTTATTTAATATCAAAGCCAATTAGCTCCTACAAGAATAAAATAAATTTTGCCATAGCCTTCAAACGTTTTGTACAAATTGTTTGATTTACATTCAATTTAGTATGTAATGTTTTCTGGTTATATCTATTTTGTTAGGGTGAAAATATTAAAAACTTAAATTTTAATTGTTGCAACATCAATCTGGAAACATATTGCATCACTGTAAAAAATACAAATTCAAGATGGCAATGTTAATTCAAGCTGTCAAACACCGTACTAAAACTATTTAAAAAAATATATTTGTGAGACAGTGTATGAACGTTAATCATAATTTTATGCTAGTTTTTTTATGTTTGCGGCTAAAACGGGTCTGGTAAATGAGAACAAAATATTGATCTAAACAGTAATATGGATTTCAATGTAAAATGTTATTGATAACCGTTGCGTTTTGTCGTTCTACCCTACATTACTGTTTCTTTAAAGTATGTTTGCATGAATCTGTGATTGTGTTCATATTATACTTCTTCTTCTTAAGAAGACACTAAACTTATTGAATTTCTTATCTGTTTTGTTATGTAACATGGTGACTTCGCGGAATCTTAGGCTAGATGGCGCTGTGTGATTTATCCCGGATTATTTATTTTTCAAAATTATTATTAAATATAACGTTTCTCGATTTTCAGAGTACCAGGCAACCATAACATCATGGCGGTGGAGTATTCGTTCGCGAACGCCACCGTCGAGAATGGCTTCTCGGAGCTGGTGGGCGACCACATCAAGGGTCTGGGGAGGATGTTCTACCTCCACTCGCCACAGGACACCATGTGGGAGAAGAAGGAAGACGTGCCTAACTTTTTTAAGCAGGTAAGAGATGATTTAATGATGATTGATTGTTTGTATTTTGTTCATTCTGGGTAGATTTTTATGAGCAGATCTTTGAGTAACAACGAATTTAAACAAATGCCTGACTTTCGAAATGTATGATTAACAGTAGTCACACTGTATAAAGTTATGTCTTATATTTTTGGGTCCTCATAAAAGCTTATTCGAAAAAAAATATGCAAAAAGTCAAGCAAGGTTGCAAGTTTTGTACCGAACTGCGTTTTAGTTTTTTTTACTGTTTTTTCCAAAAGTCGTGAAACAATAATTATTTAAATTTTATATTATGCGATAGTTACATATAACTCTGTAAATATCAGTGGGAGTGTACATATGTGCTTGAATACCTTTTTTAAAACGACTAGGTTAGGTACAATTATCATTTCATGCCTCTTAAATGTTGCAAAACATTTAATATCCAATACTTGCCGTGTTGCAACTTCTGATAACTGACTAGACAGAACTTGTAAGTACCAAGGTTATGTTACCCAATATGCATAATATGCATCTCATATTTGAACATTATAATTTAATTAGTTATCAAGGTAAATAGAATGAAAACATTCCTTCTAGTTTTATTAAAAATGGACAAAACTCATTTGGACCAGCGCTGAACTAACTAGATCAATTTAATAAATATCTATTCTTAATATTATAAAGCTGAAGAGTTTGTTTGTTTGTTTGAACGCGCTTATCTCAGGAACTACTGGTGCGAATTGAAAAAATATTTTTGTGTTTAGTAGACCATTTATCGAGGAAGGCTTAAGGCTATATAACATCACGCTGCAACTAATAGGAGCGAAGAAATAATGGAAAATGTGGAAAAAACGGCAAAATTATTCATTTTTGAGGGCTTCCGTTGCGTGCGCTGTGAAAACGGTTCAAGATATCAAAAAAAAAATGTATCAAAGAATTATTTCTCTTGAAATGATCTAACAAAATGTCTGCAACAGTATATGTCTATCTTTTAAGGTTAACTCAATAGACCCGTTTTTATGGTAATAACTATTCCACGCGGACGAAGTCGCAGGAACCAGCTAGTATAATATATATTCCGGGACATTGCACACAGCGCCATCTAGCCCCACACTAAGCAAACGCTTGTATCGCGGGTACTAGATAACGGATATAATACTTATATACTATATCAAAAATATACTATCTATACATACATGTAGGTATGTAAAATTTTAAATAGATAATTGTTAAAGAATCGGCATAAACCACTCGTTTTTCAATTATTGTTGAACAGAACATTGCATTAAAAAGCTAAAAATACTACAACAGCTTACCATTTATTAATCGTGATGATTTGATGAACCATATTAATAATGTAGTTATATTTTGGTTAGTAATTTTAATTAAATAGCCCATTAAACAAGAGTACCTACATTATCTTAATAATTCTTTATATTAAAATTTTTCTCGTTCTTTATCTCTCTAATCAACACTCTGTAAATTAGGCCCTTTTGTCTTGTTTATTGAGTCTCATGACCACAGAAACCATTGCCCAATCACCACCCGTGTCAGTTTGCCTCCGTGTCGTATGTCGTGGTTAACAGCAACACGTACCGTGGGATACTTAATGCTTACTATGTTGCTAATTTGCACTTATATTTAACTTATTGAAACAAACTTAACGGTGAAGGAAATCATCGCGAGGAAACCGACATGTATAAGGACCATAATATCCGAGTACATGTGTCTTCCGTGGAAGGCCCACCACGATGTATCTGCATGTACAAGAGAACTCCCCTAGATAATTAATTCTGCGGAGGAGTCACGACCCTCAGTCATGAGGAAATACGACTCAAGAGAGAGAGAGAGAGTAAATTATCTAACTTTGGTACGTTCCGTCAAGCATCCAAGCCCCGATTGCATTTATAAGTAAATTTCCTTATTTGATGGATGATCGCACTTGAATACCTTTATCAGCTGAGGTATAGTATTAATAGTTCATATTCATAAGGGCTAGATGGCGCTGTGTGATATGTCCTGAAATATTTATTTATTTACTTTATTTATTTATAAGTAGAAGAAAGTGAATGATTACATCCAAATAAAATCTAACTAGAAATATGTATCGACTTCGTAGCTACATATTTCTAAAAACTAATTAAAGCATTTTTGTTTTTGTTTACGTTTTACCTATTTCACTTTTCACCTGACGCCTTAGTTTTCTTTAATTTATTCGTACCTCCAATTTTCACAGAAAAATAAACAGCTATATTTCAACAATTACCATAATTTACTTGAATTATGATTTATTGAATAATAAATTATGATGATAGCCTGGGAAAATTTTTTGCTTAGAAAAACCCATTCTTTAACATCGAGCATCTTTTATGAATCCGGTTCCGAATATTTTAAGCAATCAAAAAAATTATGAAATATCTCAGATAAATATTACTTAAGAGCTATGCGCTGGCATTTAAAGATATAACTACATTTGAATTTCTAATTCGTCAAAACAAGTTCAAGGGTAAATTCAAATTAATGTACCTACTCTGTACACGTACTGTCAGCGTAAAAAGAGGAATAAATATTTTTTCTTAAATTAAATATGTAAAGACACTTAATGTACAATATTTTTCCTATGCCTTTTATAAAAACTTGTGTTTCTATTTTTCTTATTTAATGTTACACCAGGGATTCTAATTAGCATGTGATTTCATAAGAATAGAAGAAGAACCCAATCATTATTATTTAATCAAACCTGACATTTTAATTTGATGATTCCTAATTTAATTTGACATTTCATTTCTATTCTATTCTAATCTTGGTTGTGGCCTCTGCGGTATGGCCGCAATTTTGCAAATGTCGCGTGATGTGTTGAAGACTAAAAAAAAAAGTTGTGTGTTTTTTTTTGGTTTTACGAGTATTTTAGTATTTCCGACATTTCATTTAATATCTAAATATATAAAACTTAAAGGTGACTGACTGATTGACTGACTGATATAGTGATCTATCAACGCACAGCCCAAACCACTGGACGGATCGGGCTGAAATTTGGAATGAAGGTAGATGTTATGACGTAGGCATCCGTTAAGAAAGGATTTTGATGAATTCCACCCCTAAGGGGATAAAATAGGGGATGAAAGTTTGTATGAAACTTTGTCAATTTTAAACCGATCGGGCTGAGACTTTGCATGTATAAAGCTACTATATGACGTAAGCGCTCGCTATGAAAAGATTTTGATAAATTCCACCCCTAAAGAAGATAAAATGAAGGATAAAAGTTTGTATAAATCTTCTAAGACTTTCCCATTTTTGTCTAGCCGAAGGGAAAAATTGCTCTTACAACAGAACTATTTGCATGCGCTGCCTTAACAGTTGTATAAAATATTTTAAAAATCTATACTAATATTATAAAGCTGAAGAGTTTGTTTGTTTGTTTGAACACGCTAATCTCAGGAACTACTGGTGCGAATTGAAAAAATCTTTTTGTGTTTAATAGACCATTTATCGAGAAAGGCCTATTATAGGCTATTTAACATCACGCTGCAAGTAATAGGAGCGAAGAAATAATGGAAAATGTGGAAAAAACGGGGAAAATTATTCATCTTTGAGGGCTTCCCTTGCGTGCGCTGCGAAAACGGTTCAAGATATCACAAAAATATGTTCATAGACTATTAACGGTGCCATTGACAAGAGAAGGTTATCAAGAAGAGTTGAGCACTATATATCAAATCGAAACTGCCAACGGATACGGAAAACACATGGTGGACGGGTTGGTAAGAAGTAAGACAAGGCAGCAGGTTCGCAATATGTTATATGCGATACCACCGGACAGGCCGAACAGATTTGTGGGTAGCCTTACTTACATGGGGCCAGTGTCAGAACGGGCCGCTAAAATATTGCGGAAAGCGGAAGTCAATACAGCTTATAAAACAACGGATAATTTACGTCACCTGTGTAATGGTAAAGACTGGTTGGAAGATGCCAGGAAGTCTGGGGTATACAAATTGGTGTGTGACGAGTGCAATGTTGTGTATGTAGGTCAGACAGGAAGAAATTTCGAAACCAGATACAAAGAACATATGACAGCCCATAGGAACGAGCACCTAGAAAGATCACACTTTGCGAAACATTTATTAGACACCGGACATACTTTGCAAAATAACCACACGTACCAGATTAAGCAAATATGCGATAAAGGATTCCGTTTGTGCGTGTGGGAGCAGCTGGAAATACTGAAACACCAGGGTCAACCTTACGTTGCTGAACGACCAAACAAACTTGGTATCATCACCATTGCTACGAACTTTCATTGGTAATGGAACAAACACCACCTAATTTGGTAAACACGCGAGCGATGACGCAACGACGGTTACGTTAGTGAGTTTGAATAGTAACGGTCAGCCAGTGACACATCGTCTGACATCATATTACGTTATATAAGGAGCGGTCGTTGCTCGCCGAGCTCACTTTCGGACCGACGTTCGAGGAGTCAACACGTCCTGAGGATGCCTCGTGGAGAGCGAAACACGTGTCGACGAAAACATCTTGCCGAAGGAGAACAACAAAGCTTCAAGACACAAGGTGCGGTGTTAGTACGATCTTGAGATCCACGGAGGTCACATTGGTTAGGAGGTGAGGTGTGGCGGTGGTATATGGAGGAACACACCCAAAAACCATCAAGTCTGTTGTTTGATGTCGGTTAAGGAGCAGTCGCAGCGGAAAAACACTACACATTTCTCCAGAGTTTCAGTTACAATGGATTACCGCAAAGTAACGCCTGATTCAATATTTTACAAAAATATGTATAAAAGAATTATTTCTCTTAAAATAATCTAACAAAGTGTCTTCAACAATATATGTCTATCTTTTAAGGTTAACTCACTAGAACCGTTTTTATGGTAATAACTATTCCACGCGGACGAAGTCGCGGGCACCAGCTAGTGAAATTATAAATTTATTTGACATTTTATTTTATTCTGTCATTTTTAACATTATGTAAAAAGTAATACTTTTGTAATATTTTATACATGTTTAAAATCTTTTCACTGACATAAATATTTTTTGTAATACGAGACAATAGAATTACTAACTGTTAACTTTTAGTTCATAAGTTGAGTATTTCTATTAATTAATAAATTATTATCTTATCTTATCAACATTACGTAGATTTTTATTGCAAAACAATGCGGGCAAATCAAAAAAAAACAAAGGGACCTGCTACTAGTCTTATATATATTCAAAACAGTATCAACCCAAAAAAAAAACAAATTAGGAATATGAGGACGAGAAATGATCTACCTTCCTAGTCTTTCTAATAAGTACTTTTAATTCTTAACAAACAAAAGAAACATTAAAAATCTTAATTCTCTTCCCCAGTCGTGGCCATACTTCTTCATATTCATGCTACTGGAGCACGTGGTGCTGCGTCTGGAAGGCAAGCCCGGCATTAGGCTGAACGACGGCATCACTAGCATCTCGCACGGGATCTTCCAGGAGTGTGGCAGGTGGGTTTATATACAGATTATTTATATACAAAAGGAATGAGTTATTTTTTATTAAGTGCTAAACCCGCACTATGGTCACTTAAACTTTTATTGGAAAATGAGCGAAAATAATCACGACCCGCAGGATTCGAACCTGCGTATTTCTGATCACTGTCCAGAACGCCGAAAAACGCAAGAAATAATCAAAATTGCCTTTTATTTTTCAATTTTTAGAAGCATTCTGCAGCCATAATATTTGCTATTAATACTTTTCAGGCTTCGTAAAAAGATCTCTGAAACCCAAAATAGCATAACATCTCACGCAAGTAACATAAAATGAAACGGTTACGTTTCGCACCGAATGCTGATGTTAAAGCAATCTTACATTTAAAGCACCTTATTTTCACACCTTTTCAACTGCTGATGGCTGAGGTCCTATCTAAACTAGGTTTCTAGAATTGTCTGGGGTTTTCTTTGGATTCCCAAATGTCTAGTCTTTTTTGTAACGAACAAGCAAAATGTTAACGGTATAGCAAATATTGTTCTTGATAAAAGCAGCTAAGACCGTTTTTTTGTACTAAAATCGTTCTAACATTACGATAAAAGCTAATCTAAGTATATTTGTCTGTTTTGTAATAAAACATTAAAGTTATATTGTATTCTATTCGATTGTTCGATAGATATTGGACAGCAATGTTGTCAAAAAATAAATTCTGGTGAAATTACTTAACATAAATACTTTTATCCAAGACTCGCAGAGATAAACACAATGCTATAGTACGTTATAGGTCTGCACAAGATCGACGCAGCTGGCACATTCAAAGAGAAGCTTATGCCCAGCAGTGGGATAGAGACGGCTGTGGCTGATGATGAATATTCTATCTACGATAACGTTGATTTCAAAATTGCAAATTGGAGTCTAGCTGCATCTGGAATAGATAAACAAAAGCTTTACATCAGCTCCTCTTAAAAATCTTTAGTAAAACATAACCGTTATCGAGAAGAAAAAAAACAGTTTTTTATGCTACATGTATTTGTGTGTGTATTCTCTTCTCTTCTTATACTATAATATTTGTACATAAACTTAATTCACCTGTCCTTATTTCCAGAATAATCTGGCGAGGCGCCGAGTCTTACCTGTACACATGGATCTACGTGAACTACAGAGTGGTGGAACTGCCCTGGGACCACACCCTCACGTGGTACGCGGCCGCGCTCGGCGTCGACTTCTGCTACTATTGGATGCATAGGGCTTGTCATGGTATGTACTTCACGAATAGATATATTTTTGTTCTTAAACTACCTTGGATCTTAGCATTCATTCCTGGATACCAGTTGACAAAAGCCTATCCTTTGCTCATGTGTTCTTTGCCCATAATCTATTGCTTAGTCATCCAATTACAACCCACAAATATGGTACTTGTTGGCTTTTTAATATGATCGTCTTTTTGTCTTAACACTTGGAAAATCCAAAAGTCGAACAACATAAGATGATACTTTTGACCTAATAAATCGGTGCTCAAGAGGTTATGCATTGAATACCAGTTACTCTATAAATTCTTCGATATATGTAGATTGCCCAGCAAAAAAATATGTAATCAGATCTTATTCAAAACGTCATGCCAAATACTTTAACATCATTTGTATTAGATAACAAACGCATACCGATTTTTATGTACTAAATAACTTGCAAAAGTGACTTTCTCTAACACTAGAGACCAATTACACAATCTCCTACGAGCTTTAACCAGATACTCAAAGTTTAACAATTGCATCCACACAGAAAATGCATTAGACGTGTTCAAAGCTTAGTTCTAAACTTGTCCATTATCAAAGTACTTGTCGCTTTTCGGCTTAGTGGTTAGAATTTGTGTCTACAAAACTATTTATATTGCTAGACTGTTCAAACGGAGAATTCAATTATTTTGTGCAGTTAGCACAGACACTAAAGAACTTTTGTGTACCAATGACTATTTAGTAGATTGTTTACAATTGGTACTAGTATTTTTATGCCCAAAATAATAACAATCTGGCGTTAATCATTTCATTTTAATAAAATTAAGAAAATGGTTTAGAAAATAAAAACAAAGGCCATGTTTCCAGAAAAAATATATGTACCTAGTCCACATCAAGTGTGTATCTTCACATCAAGGACTGTGGTTGTTTCTTATAATAATGTTTCCAATTTTTGTAGTCCTAATTCATCAGAATACCGATTCTTACACGGATTAACTGCATTCAGACCTCCACAAGCTCCAAGCAATAGCAATGCAAGTAATTATTAACCCTAATTAATTATTATTCTTGTTCCAGAGGTGCACATCCTGTGGGCGCAGCACCAGGTGCATCACACGTCTGAGGACTTCAACATGGGCGTCGGGATCCGCCAGTCTGTGCTGCAGGGCTGGTGTGGATTTGTAAGTACAAGTTGTTGTTTGGTATAGAAGTTATTAGGGGTTTATAGGTATTATAATCTCACGCATTCAGGTCAATCCCAACCAATGACATGTATTTTCAAGTAATTTTTTAGTTACTTCAAGTTTGTATTAAATGATTGTTCATATATGTATTTGGCTACTTTTTTGAATAAAAAAGTCGATTCTATAAATATTAACACCTACATATTCTCTTTCCTTCTTCAACACAACACAACAATATTAAACGAGGTTACACTACAAGTACGTCAAAATCTACCTACAACCATAGACTAAGTATACTCAAGTAAAAGAAAATAATCTCGGAGGAAGGACAAGCCTTGACAAGGCTTGTCCTTCCTCCGAGAAAATAATAGTATAAGCTGTCAATGTCATCAAAAATATTTTATAATAACGGTAAAGTTTGTTTTATGCGTCAGCTAGCGTACTAAGGATGCGATAATTCGAATGCTATCTTTCATTCGACAGCAACGCCATCTCTCAATAGCCTGGGATAATTTGACTAAACTTGAAATTTATCACTTAAAAAATACAATTGATTTAGGCCAATATTACATATTAAAAAAATACTATAGCACTTTTGAGCTTAAATAACACAATAATAATATATTTTTATCGGTATTCTAGTCCGTAATATATATTCCCGGGCTATTTAGCAGCGCCATCTACGAATAATACATAATTCCAAGTCTACTTGAGTATACTAGTCTATGCTACAACTATGGAGTTGTAACAATATCATGATGTTTTGTGAGATGGTTATAGCTAGTTTTATGGTGGCTGGCCGTATCCATATACGGCCAGCCACCCAGCCAACATATTGTAACAAACAACATACTTCATTGTCATTCAAATTCCGCTTCATAAATCTGAATACAACCCATGTGTGTTGGCTGAAAGTTACGAAGGCAGCATATAACGTTACTGTAACATCTCTTCAAACAAAGTCGCCCATTCAAAATGCGTTAAACCTCCGACACGACCCTTATTCATGAATACACGGTTATTAGAAAAAAAAGAGTTTTATAAAGGTCAATATGATACGGATTCGTTTTAGTTGGCATTTTTGAATCTGTTCTCTGCTATTTTAAACTCACTGGGCAAGATTAGCTCTTAGCTTGTTGTGTGTTGGCCCAATTTAATGTTCTAATTTAACAACATTTATAGTAGCTATCATTAGATAGGAAACATACATATTGATAAATATATTTTTCTTTCTCTGTCACTGAAAATTACCATATAACTAGTTGACTTAATGTCACATCTAAGTCTGTAACCCAGAGGCAACAAACCCGTCTATTTTCACCAGAATTTATTCCACTACACGTCTCTGTTTACGGTATCTTACGCCATGCGTTATATTTTATGCATGAAGTGAGAGTTATTAGAGCTATCAAAATGACGAGTGGTCTGTCTCTTGTATGTTTTGATTTGTAAGGGCTGGGGTTGACTTAATTATGTGGTTAAGAAACATTTTTATTTGTGGCCATCGTTGTATTATAATTACTAGACAATTTTCTTTGTTGATTACAAATAAGTCATCAAAGCCCTTTTTATAAATGAATTATGTTCACTCAGGAGGGAAAACTGTATTTCTTCGTTAAACTACATAAGAACAAACTTGAAAAGCCCATAAATCTTGTTGGTTTCGGGAAAAAAAGCTTATTGGTTAATTGATAAATAAATATGCGTCTTACTCATAATTGTAATGACGCACTCTAGCGTAATCCTGAAAATAAAACCTTCTGATGACCCATTAGCGAGGAAGTAATTTACTAGTATACAAATTAGAGCAACATTAATCCTACCTACATAAGTTTGAAACCAATAAAAAACCTATCACCAAGTGTCAAATCTGACAAGTTCTAACCCTGCCTTCCAGATATTCTACCTGCCCCTGGCGCTGGCGATCCCCCCCGCCCAGTTCGTGATGCACCACCAGTTCAGCTACCTCTACATGTTCTGGATACACACGGAAGCCGTCAAGTCCCTGGGACCTCTGGAGTACGTCCTCAATACGCCTAGTCATCATAGAGTGCATCATGGTGAGTTTATAACAACATACATCATCATCTTCAGCTCGTATAGTAGGATATAAGCCGTGTCATTCATATATTTTTTCTATTCTCTTTGAACTATTATTTGTTGATTTTCAAGTCGAGAGTAAACCGGTTTCTTCTAGGCAAGTGCGCTAGACAAAAATGATTAAAATATCAAAACAGAATGTAGAAGGTCCCATTTTTTATTAAAATAACGGTTTCTTTTACTGCTACTTGCTATTAGGAAATAAAACTAAGACATATTATGCAGATTAATAAATTAGTGTAGGTATATTTTTTATCAAACGATGCCGCGATGCTTAGAAGGAAAACTGATAAAAATCAAAATCAGGTCCAAAGCGTTGAGTAGGTTCTTACAATTATAAAACACCTCAAAAATTCCCCTATTAAGATGAAAATCCAAACGTCTCTCTCATAAAAGCCAGGAAAAATATTCAGCATCTTAACAAGTTGACGAAACGCGAAAATGATCTCCATTCCGCTACTTTAAGGCTACAAATGCTGCGAGTAACATTACCTTTAGTTAAATGTAACTAACGGCACAAAATAGGGAAACGGTACAGTAGTACTTACTTAGTTGGTGATAAAAATTTGACCATATTTTGTTCGCCAAAATTTTTTTTTGTTCATCGAAATCTCATCTAACTCCTCACTGATTTTTTGAATAGTTTGTATACAATTTTTTTGTTTCACCTTACAAAAGTTTATATAAAGTAAAATTCATTAAATTTACTATTATTTCTTATAATTTTTCGTGGTAAACATGAAATCTATAAGCTGTTTCGTCCAAAAACTCCTTTACTGTATAAAAACTCTCACTTGTCATCCACTTTTTCAACTCCGAGTAAAATTTGCGGTTGGGTAATTCTAGTAAATGATTAAGAATGGAATTGTTAATGAGTGGCGCCATATAGATGCAGTTTTTTCGAAACAAATCTAACGAATGCACCGGCATTTTAAGTTGCTCCTGAGTGACAAAGCGATTGCTCAGGCTAGAATAGACAGGGAACAGAGATGAATTAGTCCGCACGAATTTATTTATTATATTATTATTAAATATTATTATATTAAATAGCTATTTCAAGAATGTATATTGTATATACACGGAACAGTAAGGAGACAACGAGAGTTGAAAAGACTCAGCTCATTTCATTAGAAACATAGCCCTGACACATTTTTTATGTGCTATTAAAACCTTTTCCCTAATGAATATAATATCATTAATTAGATGTTTGGTCAATCGATTTTTGCAATAGTAAATGTATAAAATAAAAATTCGTATTGCGTCATACGCGCGTGATAGTCGGGTCTTTAAAATAAAGTGCCTTAAAAATAATGAGCTGTATCTTCCCTGTCGTGTGAATACAGAAAATTACTTTTACAAATGTTAATATCTCTAAATTGCTTTCTCTTTCGTGAAATTGTTTTGTCGAGTTTTCCTTTACGAATTGAAAATGAAATAATACACATCACTATTTTCAATTTACTTTATTCTTTTGATTTTCACACATTATTTTGTTTATTTTCAATTTACTTTATTCTTTAGATTTTCATTAATCTCATTAAATACTATTCAGGCATTTGTTAGTGAATTTTATTACTTAAAGTTACATATTGTAAAAAACCGCAATTTGTCTTTTGCCGTTCCAATGAATCTGATCTTTATGTAGACAAGGTCTTAATTGATAATATTTCACACATTCGTATTCATTTATTTACAACTATTTTTTTTTTACAATATGTGTATAAAAAAACCAAATATCATAATAAACTTAAAACTAGTGATGCCGCCGGCAACGGGGCAGAACCCAAACAACCGTTGGTAGAGGCTACAAAGACAGGAACCTCCGGACAATACGCGCCGTGTCAAGGATCACTGCCTTCTGTATCTGTCCCTTAACCCAACCTTCCAAGGAGAGCCTCTTAAGGTGTTGATCGAGGCTCTTCGCTATAAGACCGTTCACCGTTAATCTCATGTGCCAAGTTCAGGTACTTGCTGACTTTGTCCTTCTCGGCTTTCACGAGATTCTCGTCATGTGGTATGGTGATGTCAACAATACTTGCCCGGCGCTGGGGCCGTTTCACTATCACGATATCAGGCTTATTGCAAGCAATAGTCCTGTCCGTGATAATGGATCGGTCCCAGTAGAGCAATGCACGACCAATTTCGAGAACTGGCTCTGGTACATACTGGTAGTACGGTAGCTAAGACTCAACAAGGCCATATCGAAGAGCAAGTTGCTGGTGGATGATCCTGGCTACTAGGTTATGCCTGTGCAAATACTCGCCGTTAGCTAGATGAGAACAACCTTTTTTTTTTTCATTTAATATCTTTAACACCTCGTCCTACTCACTTATTTTGAAGATTATATCCCTGCCAGATTGGTTGCCTGGAAGAGATCGCTCTTAGCGATAAGGCCGCCAATTAAAACGCAAATTTTAATTTCTATGTTTTTTTGTATTGTTTTTTATGTATGTGGTGTTTTAATAAAGAATTTATCTATCTATCTATCTATCAACCGGAAATTATATGCCTGAGATATTTCACACATAATTATTAGAATAGTCAACTCCTCAAGTTTTGTGACCCTCAAACATGTCGGCATTCTCACAATGTTTTCTTTCACAGCACAAATACTCCTCTTAATAATTACAAAGTAAACAGTTGCAAGGTTTACGGCTTTCCAATAACTTCTGCCGTAAGCGTCGGTATAATATTTAACAGAAATCTCATTATAGCGTAAATATCATCACATACGAGTACATCTGCAACAGTCTTGAATATAATTTCCCTGTGTTTCTTTCTTTTTTACAAGTTCAGTGTCTACTACTATGTTCAGAACGAGTTTATTTGTTTTAGAGAAACGCAAATTATTTTAGAAATTTAGACTTAAAAGTTAGATACGTTGAAGTCTAGTTAAATTTCTAGATCGTTATCTGTTCCTTTTGAGTGTAGCATCAGCAAACTAGGCTAGTGTAACTATATGAAGCGTAAAATAAGAACGACAGTTAGACGTCCCAGATAATCTAGTCTATGGCTAAGAGTAACGTACACCTCAGGCCCAGAACAAGTTCAAGATCAACAGAACAACAACGAGAATATTAACAAGCAACTACCAAAACCAATCTATATTTATGCTGAAAACATTTCTCAACTTATATGCGGTCTAAAAAACAAGTTTTAGAAATTAAAATTATGCTTCAAAATTTATATAAGACTTTGGTACCTTAGTAGGAATAATAAACCTTGCCGACTCATATACAAACGATGTATAAAATATACTTATTATTTATTTTCCATATAAATATTACAATGATCCATTTTTCTATTATGGTATGAAATGGGTTGATGTAGAAATGTAAAATGTAATTGTATAAACGGTGCGATGTAAATTGAAAAAAACTTTTTCACTCTAAAAATATATGAATGATTTTGTTCACAAAAGCGAGATTCAATTTAAATAACCCAAAAGCCTTAGAAATTCAGAGCCCAATTACAATATCTTCCAAAGGCCTACGAATTCAGCATTAACCTAGCAATTGGTGTCGTCGATAAGTGATTGATTCATAAGTTCATAACCCAGGCCGAATCTGCAAAACGGCTCTCGTTTCCTTTTCAATTTATTTTGGACCTTTTTAATGGGAGAAAGAAATGTAGACCAAACATTATTATTGTAATGTATTGCTTATTGTTTTTATTTTATTTGATAAAAAGTCAAAGTCAAATCTGGTGCTGAGAAATTATGAATACCTTTTACATGCCGTGATCTTGATTAACGTTGCTATTTATCTGATTTTCTTTATTGACCAAAATAAATTGTTCGAAAGTAACAATTATTTTATCTTGTAAGTCATAGTTCATAAAAAAGAGACAGTAGATATTAGAAATGCACAGCACATTACCTTACAAGAAATTTACAAGAACGCTTTTCAGCTAAAAAGATCTTATCAAATATCAGTTTAAAAACCCTGTATTACTTAAAACTGGCTTCTTATCTTCACTGACTTTGGTATGAGAATAAAAGCTCAAATAAAAGCTCGCCCTTTACGACTCAGAAGTCGTCCTCCATAATTCATGAATTAGATTACGAAGGCAGAGCGACTCGATCGGTTGTAGATGAAAATATAATGAAGTGATCGACATTTGCATACTTTTCCGCCATTTCGTGGAATAAAATAGTATTGAGACGAAAATATGTAGCAAGTCGTAATGTGAGAATAATAAATCGATTTTTATGCCTAGTTTCATTGGGTATTATAATAACTAGAGGTATTAAACCTAGTACAAAAAAAACATATCCATACTTCATCTTTCATCTCTGAAAATCTTATTGGAATCCAGTCTATCTCAGTCAGTCAGTCTTGGAGTATCTATAACGTCTACAGTTTTTAATATCCATTTGTATCCTAATACTTGGCATACTGCTAAAAGTGAATAAATACTAGGAATTTATCAAGATCTAGGTTTGCCGTATTTTAATATATTTTTGACGTTTTATCTAAAAAAGATTAAATTATTTAACCTTGACATAGGTCCTAGAAATTTAAGTTTATGTTTTTTTTTATATTTAATGAAAAATTAAGCAATTATAAAACTTATATCACATCTAAAATAGAGGCTCTAACTACAGTATGTAAACATGTCATGCAAAAATATGCTGGCTTTTTTCTGGCTCAACGTATCAGCATTGCCATCCGGCGTGGTAATGCGGCCAGTATGCTGGGCACGCTGCCCTCTGGTAGTGGGCTGGAGCACTTAGACTATCTTGAGGCTTAGATCTAAAGATTTTCTAAGTGTTTTATTTTTATTTTGTAGTAGTTAGAAGTAGGTAGTATGTTTAGTTTTTCTTCCTTTGTGTTTTGTATTATTATACCTATATTATCAAGTTATTAACGAGATTTCATTAAGAACCAAAGAAGATAACAAAAGCTATGGCAGGACTTCCATGAAGAGAATTTAGAAGAAAACAAAGTTAAATACACAACTTGTTGGAAAAAAAATAGAGAGAGAGAATGAAATGGAAGGCTTTGGAGGAGGCCAATGTCGAAAGACAAGCTGAAGAGCATAAATACAGTGTTAAAGGAATAGTTTTAGTAATGAACAAATATTGTAAACCAGTAAAGGCTTTTTTTATTTATTTATATCTAAATAAATGTTTTGCAAAAATAACTTCCACTCGCACATACAATTATACAATTCTAGTTAAAAATAGACCATCCAAATCTGCCGGAAACTGGCAAATGTTTCACCAGATCGTATAAAACCTTTTATTATAGCCGTAAATATGAAAGTAAAGTAATAACATAAAACACCTGCTCAATATAAACCCAATAAGATCGGTTTTCCTGTTCAATGCTGTGGCTGAACAGGAACCCGCACAATTCAATTGGCGCTATGATTCGGAGAAATAGTTTTTTTTTAATGTTTTTTATTAAAATTTTGAGTTATTTGACAGTGTAGTGTGTAAGCTAATATGACATATACCCTAATACATACTTGCTTAACTGCCTAAGTCATGAATAGAAAACATGCATATTTTATACTAATTTTATTTTAGTACATACTATGCGACATGGCAGAAGTTGTCTGTATATTTTTTTCTTTAATTGATTAATTTTAAACATTGTTTTCATGGTGAAAGATATTTTTTACCGAGGTTATTTTGTGGGAGTTATAGATTTAACCTTTTATTATTTCAATAATTGCTTTCAGTGCATTTTCTAATCAAATTTCTCCCAGTTTCAATTCTGCAGGGGAGTCAAAGCCTTCTGTAAGAGAAAATACGAGTATGATGCGAAAAGAGGAAAATGTTATGCAAAGGCAAACGTTTTCAATTTCAATCAAAAATAGTTTATTGGTCACAAAATACATATGTAAAACGTACCTATTTTATGTGATGTAGGATATGCAAATACAAGAAAAAGTATTTGGTACGCGGTGGAATGACTGACTCCTGCGCTAGGTACCAGAGGTCCTGTGTTGCAAGGAAATCAGAGACACCACCACCCCCACACCTATTTGTGCTGAGATAGTGTATAATGTGCTGAGTCTTTTCAGATCAACCTAACCTCTATACGGTTCAAATATTTATTGGACCGGCAAATATATAATTTCCCACGTTTTTGTACACGACCGACTTTCCTATTGCTTAGATTGGTTTTGTTTCCGAGATATAGGCAGAACGGATTATATTTTCTAGTTTTCTGGAGATTTTCCTCGGAAGTTTAGCATTTGATATGTTGATGTTTGGAATATATTAGTAGGTTTATTAGGACTATCGGAAATGATTGCTTTTAGAAATCTGCAAAAAGGTCGTCATTGTTCATATTACGAGTAACGTTTAATTTTTTTTCTAAATTATAATTGCTCTTCTCCAGCATGTCATGTAAACTATTTATAATTTTTGTTTGCAAAAAGATTCATTTTTACTGTGAGAGTCGTATGTTTGGTCATTTGAGGCTATATGTATACATATACATTACATAATATATATTACACTGTTATGACCAATTTATATTGCTTACTATTAATAACCAAGAACATAAATGAATGTTGCATATTTATTATAATCTGGCAACACCAGGTACACCATTATATTATTTTAGACAAGGCCCATAAACAGCCGCATTTTATAGTAGAATCTAAATTAATTAAAACCATTATTGTAAATTAATTCTGTAAATGGTGACAATGCCAATTTGGAAATGCATTTTCCCCCTTTTTTAATTGTAGGGTTGTGAATATACTTATACATTCACATTTAATCAATATTTTCATTACATTTCATTACGGCGCTGTGTGGCATGTACCTAGATATTTATTTAAATTTACTTACAATATCCTCTCCTACCCCCAGGTAGTAACAAATACTGTTTGGACGTGAACTACGGCGGTGTGCTAATCGTCTGGGACCGCCTGTTCGGTACATTCAGGCCAGAGACTGACAAGGTGGAGATTGTGTACGGACTCATCTACAACCAGCCTTCCTTCAACCCGCTGTACTTACAGGTAAACATACATATATGTACATAGGGTCATAGTTAATCTGTTTTAACAATACATCATCATCAGCCTAAGGAGACCTACTGCAGGATATAGGCCTCCTCCTATTTACACTTACACTCTTAAAAATACATTATATTTGTTTTTTTATGTGATATTATCTTTAATTGTTTATAATTCTTTTCCTAAACAGATTTATCAGTTGATATCTAACGTATGTACAAAACGACTACATATAACTATATTGTTTTGTTTGTACAAATGTTTCACATAATCACGACATATATTTAGTAAAATTACGAAGTATTTCTTTTAATCTCAGCTATCAGATAAAGATAAATTCCTGGCATTTTTGGCATTTTAAAGTTTTTGAACTATTGTCATGAAAACTATGAAATATAAACCTTGAGAATAAATATCAAAATGCTATTATATATACTAATACTAATAATATTATAAAGCTGAAGAGTTTGTTTGTTTGTTTGAACGCGCTAATCTCAGGAACTACTGGTGCGAATTGAAAATTTCTTTTTGTGTTGAATAGACCATTTATCGAGGAAGGCTTTAGGCTATATAACATCACGCTGCAACTAATAAGAGCGAAGAAACAATAGAAAATGTAAAAAAAACGGGGAAAATTATTCATCTTTGAGGGCTTCCGTTACGTGCGCTGCTAAAACGGTTCAAGATATCAAAAAAATGTGTATGAAAGATTTATTCCTCTTAAAATGATCTAACAAAATGTCCGCAACAGTATGTCTATCTTTTAAGGTTAACTCACTAGAACCGTTTTTATGGTAATAACTGTTCCACGCGGACGAAGTCGCGCGCACCAGCTAGTGATTTATATATAGTCATACGCACAACAACCAATTAATTCTTGAAAAAAAGAACATAAAACCTTCAACATCACTTTATTAGCCGAAAGAGAAAATTTAAACAAAAGCCTTCACACATCACAGTAGCACCAATCAATCAGGAATCAATTAGCAAATGAAAGCGTATTACTCAGCGCTCCCTGGGCGTGAGTAAATTATAGCACTTTATCACAGACCATATATATCTTAGTCTGCACATGTCGCTTCGCAACGGACACTGACTAATTAGTAGTCAAGTAATTATGGTAACGTGCAGTCTCTGGTTAATAATTTGCATACTACAAAAACATGTTTTTCAATTTGACATTCATTCACCTTTCATTCATTCATTTATTTATTTGCATGTAAATGGGTACATAAAGATCACATTAAATATAAGTATATCCGCCATTACAACCTCACATGAGGTACGCAAACGTTAAACAATATTTTTTTAAATTAATAATATTGATATAGGTACATGTCAAATACACATTATTATTATCTAATTTCAATTATATCTATTATTTCTATATTTTGTGGTAAATGCGATATCGACAGGCCATTTTGTCCAGAAAATCCTTAATATTGTAAAAACTTTCACTTAACAACCACTTTTTTAGTTCCGAATAAAATTTCCTATTGGGTAATTCTAAAAATTTCTTAGGGATTGAATTATAAATTAAAGGCGCCATGTAAGTACAGTTGTTTCGAAACAATTCTAATGTGGGTACTGGCATCTTTAGTTGCTCCTGAGTGACTGCACGCTTGCTTTTACTTGTATACACGGGAAACAAAGAAGAATTCGAGCGCACAAACTTAACCATTTCGTAAATATATATACATGGTACTGTCAGAAGATGGCGCGATTTGAAAACTGGCTGACATGATTCCGCCCATTTCATTAAGAAAATAGCTCGGACGCATTTCTTTTGTGCTACAAAAACTTTGTTTATATCACTTGCATTTCCCCAAGCAATAATACCATACCGGATTATTGAAACCACATACGCATGATATACCGATAGAACCGCACTTAAGGGAGCACAACGTCGCAACCTCCTGAGTGCAAATGCAAAGCTATGTAATTTATTCACAATCATATCAATATGATCTCCCCATCTTAAATGGGCGTCTATATTGATTCCTAAAAATTTCGTGTAATTTACTTGTTCAATAATGTTTTTTCCATTTTTGATCATAAGGATATTTTGTTTGCTCTGTAAAGTCTGAAAATTTATTAATTTAGTCTTACTTAAATTGATTTTGAGTTTATTAGAATTTAACCAGCTTATTACATTATCGAGACAATTTTCGGTATTATATATTAAGTTTGGGATAGATTCAGATTTCAGTAAGATTGTTGTATCGTCTGCGAATTGGATGCTACTATGTCCAATAATATTTGGAAGGTCATTCACATACAATAGAAACAACAAAGGACCCAAGATGCTGCCTTGAGGGACTCCATTACAAATGACTCGTTCACTTGAATCATAGTCTAACACGGTATTAGACATTTTATCCAGTTGAGTAATGCGAGTTATTTGTTTTCTATTACTAAGATAGGACCTGAACCATTCCTGTGCAGGACCTCTGATGCCGTATTTATCTAGCTTATTCAATAGTATTCTGTGGTTTACGAAATCAAATGCCTTACTTAAGTCTAGAAATAGGCCACAAGTTTTTTTCTTTTCGTTAACATTAGTAAGAACTAAATCGAGAAGATTGTAAATGGCTAGAGTAGTGGATTTGCCTTTTCTGAAACCGTATTGTTGCTTAGCAAGAATTTCATATTTCTCCAAATAAGAAGTTAATCTTGTATATATCACCCGCTCATACACTTTCGATAGAATTGGAATTAAGGATATGGGCCGATAATTATCCCTATCCACTTTGGAACCCTTCTTGAATAATGGCTTCACAACTGAAATCTTAAGTTTATCTGGCATATATCCCTGTTCTAGCGAGAGGTTAATGATATGACAAAGCGGCGCACTAATAAATAGGTTAACATCTTTTAGAAGGCTAGTTGTAATGTTGTCATACCCTGCTGATTTTGTGTTGCTTAGGCTTTTTATAATTTTTGATATCTCATGTGGCGTAGTTGGATTAAGGTAGATACTTTGAAGTGAACTTTCCATTCTGTTAGTGGTATTGCTCGGTGTTTGATTATCCTGTAACGTGCTATCATCAGTAATGTCGATAAAAAAGTTGTTAAATGAATTTGCTATCTCAGTGCCACCGTGAATGATACATCCTTTGTCAGTGATAGATTCTATATATTGTCTGGGTTGAGATTTACCCATCTCTGAATGGACAACATTCCATGTAGCCTTACATTGATTTTTTGACCTAGATATGTATTTAACGTTACTTAATAAATTATGTTTATGTATACATTTTTTAAGAATAGCCGAGTAAGATTTAAAGACTTTTTTTGACTCAGATGAGCTATTTTGGTAATATTTAAATCTTAATTTGCGTTTTGTTTTGCAGCTCATTCGAATTCCTTTAGTAATTTTATGACGCTTGCCCGTATTATTAAACATTTTGATTTTAACTACAGGAAAACATAGATTGTAAAACAAAGTAAGTACATCATGAAAAATATTAAACGCATTGTTAGCTGAAGGCTGTTCATACACATCAGAAAAAGAAAGGGAGCGGACGGCATCTATAAATTTACTAACGTTGTCCGGGTTCCTGTCATGAATGTAACGAAAATTAAATTGAGCGATTTTTTTATGTAAAAGTTTATGAAATATGGCTACTTGTGCGGTGTCATGATCGGATAAATTAAGACTATGAGTTGTTGCAGAAACTTGTGGTATATTGCTAATTATATTTTCAATACAGGTTTTTTTACGTGTTGGATCAACTATATGGGGAACCAATCCAAAATTTGACATGATACGCTGCAGATTAAGACTTGTAGAAGTTTCTGTCAGAATATTGATATTAAAATCTCCACAGAGTATAATCTTATCAAAACTTTCTTGCATTTGAGATAGAGTGGCGTTTAGTTTTTTAAAGAACACCTTTAAGTCACCTGATGGTATTCTATATACACACAATAAACACAATTTCATATTTTTAATTGCAATCCCACTAACTTCAAAGTGCTTATCGACTCCTATGCTAAATTTTATTTCATCACATTTTAACCCATTTTGACAGAGTATCAAACAGCCCCCACGCCTTTTATCTTTACGTGCATAAATGGCTTTTAGAGTATAACCATCAATATTCAAGAATTTCTCTTCACCGTTTAAAATAAAATGTTCCGTAAGACATAAAAAAGATACATCTATGTTCATATTTTTAAGTTCATTTAACGCTACTTCAAGATCCTGAACTTTACCAAGTACTCCCGCTATGTTCTGGTGGAAAACTGTGATATTGCTATGTCAAACATGATTTCATACAAATAGATTCTTGAAACTAAAGATAACCAACCACGTAGGTTTTATCCATTTATATATTATATGCTAGTTGACGCCCGTGGCTTCGCTCGCATTATTTTGAGATAAAAGTAGCCTGTGACATTTCTAAGACCTCATACTACCTACGTACCAAAAATTATGATGATCTGCTCAGCCGTTTTTACTTTATGAGCGTTTAAATAAACAGACAAACAGACAAAAAATCTAAAAACTGCTGAAACTTGTTCTGTTATGGATTTAAAGTATACCCAAACATTTTTTTTTTATTTTTTTTTTTCAGACTTTCGACCCTCGTCAGCTTTATTATAACGTATAATAATTATATAAAGATGTCGGTGGTTATCTACAGCTAAGCTTTTTTTTGGGTAGCTACTTTAATCTGTGTCATAAGCAATGTCATATGTCTTCAAACACCTAATTATTATGTTTTGCTAGCCTTGTTTTTTTTCAATATTGTACAGTTTTTTTTTCAGGAAAATTCAGGCTTTTTCATATTCTCTATCTTTTTTTGTCACTACTTAGGTACAATAGGCGTTAAGTCAAGTACAAAGTTGAAATACTATATAAAAGTAATTCCTAAAACCCATTTGCATATCGTTAGAAAATCTGTTTGTTTATAACAAAGTAAATTATTCTCATTTCTAGCGAGAATTCAAAGGTAATTACCAAAACTCTGTTTAATTCTGCTAACTTCATAAAAAGTAATGTAAGCGGCCATTTATTCCGTACAGTTTTCATGTTTTTGGTTGCTTGCGGTAACAGCACAAATAAAACGTTTTATTTAATTTGTCTTATTAATTAATGTTTGACTTCGGAAATGAAATGCGATGATTGTGCAAATTAGTAGCTGTTAAACTTGTAACAAGGCCTATGCATTAGCAATACGATTATTTTTTGTAGTTAGTTAATAAGATTGTTCCTCATCAAAATATTTCATTTCTAGGTATATTTTGCTGGCATTAAGTTGGATGTGCTTGATGGAATAAATACGTCAGTCACGAGTTTGAAGGAAAAGAAACGTAACAAAATATCGGCAAATCAGAGCACTATGCATGCGCACACCCTTATGTGCACGGGACGCGTTTTCTGCAAATAAGGGTGTGCGCTGGACGCGCCACGGGTAAATTGTAAAGTGCTGTTAAATACATAAACTAAGGATCATGTTTATTGGCTTAGTTTGTTTTAAATTAGTATTCATTTTATTCTGCAAATATTGACCTTAACTAGTTTATAATATTGATAAGATATGTACCCTGTACATAATAATGTTTTACTTATTTAAATATGAGATTTAACACAATGTTTGAACAAGATTAAAATTAAAAGTTCTGTAAAGTACACCTTGGTCTTTAAGGCTTTTGGGATACTCATAATAAGTGAGCTTTCTGCCAACTTAATTAAATTCACCCACAAAGTTTGCACGTCAGGTTTAATGTTAACTCTTGTTTATGTATTTCATTAGGTCTCTTGTTTGTTGTTTGAATAAATGGAAATTTAGTTTTTTGCAAGCCTTTGTGGAGCTTTTAAAGGTAAAAAAAATAAGTATATTAATATACAAAAACTATAAACTTACTGACTCGAAAGTCAACAAATAGCCTAGGCTTAACTTTAAGGATCAAAATTTGTTCTTTATTATTTTTTGTTGGCAAGCATAGCAGCTATGTGTTTCAATTGGCGTATTAAAAACTCTTGTTACCAGAGTTATTCAAAATCATACAAAACTTATTTTCCTTACTTTTAGTAACTCTGGCGTTAGTGTTTTCAAACCACTCTAAAGGCCTATGACACGGCTTAACGATTAACGTACTATCACAGAATACATAATGTACTTTTAAGATATTGAATCAGGCACTTCGCGGAAATCCATTGAAGATGAAACTCTGGAAATATTCCTCCAAAATCTGACTTATTATTGTTACTATGTGTTGTGATTTTTTATGACTCTAAACAACTTTATTTTTTATTTCCAGGCATTCTACACCGGTTACGTGGTTGAGAAGTACCGCTCCTTCACTGAGTGGGGTGACAAGTTGCGTGCAGTGTTCTGGGGGCCCAGTTGGGAGCCAGGAACATCCCGTCTTGGAGAGGAGGAACTCAAAGTCGATGTAAATATCTTAGCTAGTGAAGAGGTCAGGACTTTAATATATATGAATGCATTGGCTTCGCGTTCGAGGGATATAACACAATGGGATATATTCTGGACCTTAGTAATGCCAGTGATTTAAAATTTTGCGAATGTAATTATTTTTGCATTGCTCCAAGCTTGAAGACTGGTACGTCAAGGTTTGGAGAAGAGTTGAAAGTCGATGTAAATATCGACATTGCTTCGCTTGGTCAAAAAATATCACTAATAGAAGAAAAAAAAGCTAATACATATCACACAATTGAGGTAAATTCTGGCTCCTGGTTTTTTTTTTTCAAGGCAAATGATAGTCAGTGTCAATAAATTATGCACACTGACAAGCAGTCACAGAGTTTTTGTAAATTCTGTGATCGGCTGAATGATTTATTGCTTTTAATGGGATATTCAACGCTTTGGGGAAATCATCTTGGACATTATACTGTGCTACATCCGTTAAAGACTACATAGGTATTTATTCGCAGGAAATTTACAAAAATATGAAAACTACCTAAGTGATTTAATAAAATCTAAGTACTCATTTTCAAACAAACAATTTGCCTCTGGTAATTCAAATAATATTTTCATCAAAAGTTTTATAGAATCTGCCTACAAGGGGAAGGTTCTGTTTCTCGGAAACCCTGTTTATTAGATATGGAAATCATACACATGAAGAACTTTGAATAAAGTCTGAAGATTTTATTAATAAATAGATCCCAGGATCCTGAAATCAATTTAATATCTTTGTACAACTTCTAACTCTAGTAAGGTTTCTATACTAGACTCAGTATAATTTCATATCATTATAAATAACCACAATATAACCCATATAACCCTCTTCCGTGTTTATTATATGTGCTGTTTTCAATTTTGACTCGAAATAAATTCAAAAAATTACTACTACGCAAAATTTATAGAGCAATTTTTTATAGTCATGTCAAATTTGGGGTTTATTTTAAAAGGATATTAAACGACAAGTGGAGTTAACTTACTATTCAAAGCACTAATCTACGATGTTCTAAAGCTACAATATATACCTAAAACTGTTTTTCCAAACGACTGATCACATTGACCGTTTTTTTTTAAACACGGAATATTCTTACGTTTGACTACAGCTTGCCTGATGTTAAGGAAGAAACCTATTTACTCTATATTTGAAGATTTGGGTTATAATTTTCTGCAAATAGGGCTCCAGGTAGAGAGTTCCATAGTCTTACTGTCCTTGCTGTGAAGGTAAAGAAGCAAAGCGCTTCGTTGCCGTTAGTTAACTTTGCTAATTATGCACGAATATCTAGATTATCTAAGTACTATATCATCATGAGAGAGACCAACACTAGTGAGAGATTACTAACCTCTGACAGTTTATAAGCTAAACCATGAAAATCGTACGAACAATAGGAATCAAGTATTACAATTCTGCACGCATATTTTCGTAAAGATTGAGTACAATTACTCGTATAGCGTCCCTAGAGTCCCTACTTCCTCTTGTCAATGGCGGACGTGTCTTGCGTTTATACAAGCTTATTTATTTGAGACCTGAGAACAAAACTATCGGAAACGTAAAGTGTATTTTCATTGTAGTCAACATAATTTTTTTTTATCATTAATAGACAAAATTAATAGTAGTTTATGCAACTGTCATAATATATAATGAAGGGTATTAAAACACGAGTGTGAGTTCATAATAGTAACGAGTGTTTCAATACCCGTGTTATATGCAGTTGCATACACTACTTTATCTTTACTAATGTTGTAACATTTTAACTTTTAATTTATTAAATTAAATTCACGCGTACGTGTATTGTCACAGTGATTTTGCCGCCATTAAAATCTAACCAATGAGTGCGCAACTATGCGCGCGTCAATAAAACGCGACCAACCTGATTAGCCCTGCAATCAGGTTGGTCGCGTTTTATTGATGTTATAATGAGATATTACGATATCGATGTGGATATTATACCATCATGTGAAATTGCTTAAATTGAGTGTTTTGTTGTCTGCGCTATAACAGTAGTAATTATAAGTCAAGTATTGGAAACATAAGTAGAAGGTTACAACATTAGTGTAGATAAAGTCTTTTATATGGATTTATCTGTATCACTAATAAATTAAAGCTTCTGCCATCTTTTGAAGATCATTTCATTTATTTAAAAACTTGTTTAGTTAGAGCGAGTTCAACTTATAAAAGAGTAAAAAAAATGTTTTCTTATTTTGTTTCTCAATATTTTGAATACATATAAGGAATTTTGGCCTTTGGCTATACAACGTAAATCGTCATCATATTTTCCTCATTGAAGACATCACCATGTCTTCAATGAGGAAAATATGATGTCTTATAGAAAAAGGCAGCCCTTTTCATTGTCCCTATCATAGAGATATTATTGGCAGATTCCGAAAAAAACCATATAAATTCTTTATCAATATTATTGCTGGACCGCTCCGTTGATTCATAAGTTAGAGGGACCTACATAGTTGGGTATGCGACCGAACTAATCAATATATTATGTGTGGTTGTATGTGTCTAGGGTAAGTTTGTTTTTCTTCTAAAAATCAAAATTTAAAAAAATCTGATATTAAAACTGGATTGTACATTTAGCCGAATTTATCGTCAATAACTTTATTTATACTCATAAGAACCTTACAATTAGTACTTTTTGAAATAGGTAAATATATAATTACATGAAAAGTGGCTGAGAGCTTTCCCACAGGCTGTAGTTAGGATGTTATTAGCTTTATCTGAAGCTTGGTATGAGCTAAGTAACCAACTTGAGCTTGTAATTTGATCACACAGATAGTAACGACCTGATACGATATTAAAGGCTGTATTCAAACGCAAATCTATCCCACGTCAAAAAAAACTAGAAAATACCTTATAGTTCAGTAGTTAGCGGTGGTATTATATGTGTGGTCACTCTTTGGATGGGTGACCGAATCCATTGGCGAGCTTCAATGAATAGATGACAGGTTAAATTTTAGATTCCGCCCGTGTCCTAGTAAATCTTTAAGGTATGTCAGGGCTTTAATGGTGACTTTGATACGTCTTCAAAGGAGCTTCATACTAAATGTTTTATATGTTATGTAGATTATTAAAAACATCTAAAAAAACATAAAATTCATATCTGAATTTGAATATGTAAGCAAAGAACATATTTTACGTCAGCTCCATCATTCTTATACAAGTAACAAAATAATAAATCTTAGAGTTTTCTAAATAGCTAAGGTTTCTTAAAAAGTACCATTAAGTACATCGTATTCCTTGCTAAGTGAACAAGCAGAAGAAAAAATATCCTTCCTAGAAAAATAAGATAAATGGAATGATAAAACTTGTGGAAAACTTTGCTGGAACGTTACGCTTGGTTTTCTTTTAGTTTTCGAGACTTGTGGGATTACTCAATGTTAGTGATAATGTTGTATGGATAAAGTTGTAAGTTTGTTAAAATTGTGGTAGAAACAGATTAATCAATATAATGAAAGGTGCGAAATACGTCTTGGTATTGTAAACTTTAAAAAATTTGTAGGTACAAAAATTATACTATACAAAATTTATATGTACCTATACTCGTATGTTAGGTTTTATTGCATTTAAAATATAAAGAAGTAATAATAACGATAAACAATGTATAAGTAAATATTCTGAAAGCTAATACGAGTATGTCTTGAAAATCAACAGTGGAAGCTTTTGGCTTTTTGTGCTTGGTAGAGACCATTGTTTCACTTTTTTTTACATTGAAAGTATTATTATTTACACTTTGTTTAAATTAAAGTTTCATTGTTGCTCCTTTGAAACTGGAAATATTATCCTGTTCTTTGTTTACATTTTATCTGAGGAAGGTTTATTCTACCTCTTTAACTTGTAACAGCACGAATATTCTCTTTCATTCTATTTGTGAACCTTTGATGTTAATGGTACCATAGGCACTGAAAGTATCAAAAATATCTACGTTATTCGGGCGACATATGTAGGTATTTCATGTAAAACATAACGCTTGTCCAATTCAGCTGCAATAGCTCCAAGCTGCAAATTATATGATTCAATATGAAATTACACAAATTTCATGATAAATAATAATTAATAATTTAATATTAAATTACACATATAACACGAATTTCAAAATCGTCTGTCATTTCATCAGAAAAAACTTCGTGTAATCATAGCACAGTTACTGTTCACAAACTTAATGATTAGTTGCCTAGCATCAGTTTTTACTGATGAACCAGAAGTAACAAGTAATTCAGCATTACTTTTTAATTTTACGATTACATTTACTTACTTACTAATGTGGCGCTGCAACCCAAAGTGGATCCTGGCCTCTGACACCAAGAGACGCCACTCCTCTCGGTTCTGTGCCATCTCCTGCCACTCGGTAGCATGGAGCTGTTTCAGATCCTCCTCTATCTGGTCCTTCCAGCGGTACTTGGGACGTCCGACTGGCCGGCGACCAGTTGTCGTCCCAAGTACGCTTTCTTCAGAGCACGATCCTTTCCCATTATTTTCACTGATAAATTAATTTAACTGAAGGTATTTTTAAGCCTATCTATAAACACGGCTATCCGTTCTCTAACAATGAATGATACTCGGTCGTTTTTTTCTTGTGACCTTTATTTTGTCCCCGAACGTTGGGGTTAGAAAAATGTATTCCAGCCATTAGCCAGGACGGATGTAACTGATTACAAACCACTAATTTCAATCTTCTATGTCATAATTAACCTTTTTTTAGACTGCTCTGTTAGCTTAATTGGTAGTCGCTCTGCCTTCTAATCTAGGGGTGCGGGTTCGATTCCCGCATAACACAAGTAATTATGAGTATTAAAATCTCTGTCTTGTCGTTTGTTTGTATAAGTATGTATTTACAAATGAAAAAGTATATATGTACCTATTGTACTACCTATTGTATCCGTTATCTAGTACCCATGATACAAGCGTAGGCTTAGTATGGGGCTAGATGGCGCTGTGTGATATGACCTAAAATATTTATTTATTTATTTACCTATTATTTATGTCTATTCCAGGTGGAAGTGCGAGATAAGTACGACGTCCAGCTCCCTACGTGGTGGAACGCATACCTCGTCACGCACTACTCTGTGGTGTTGTACGGATTTTTCGAGCTTGCTGGGAAACATATGGTGAGGATTGTTTTGGACGTATTTTACTTCATCATCATCATCATTATCTACAGTCCTTGGTATCCCACTGCTAGGCTTTGTGTTTTTCCCTTTGATGAAATTTGCATAGGTACTCCAAGTAGAAAAATATTTGCCACCGTTACATATAACACAAAAAAACAGACTACAACATTCTAATCTGTCTATATACTAATGAAACAAGATTGTTTGCTACAACTTTTTGCCCTTAGTTACTTAGCTATGTTGACCTTCGTTAACGCCCCTACAAATTGTTAGTTAGTTTACAAGTTAGTTCTTACAGTTCTTAGACAAGGTCTATTGTGATTAAACTTGAAACTTGTAACTTATATTTTAGAACTAATGTTATTCTTCTCCTCTTGTTGCGTACTCAGAATTTTGAGTTGGAATAGTAGTTATTTGCGTGAGTAGTTTTGTAATACTCTTAAGTGTTGTAGGGGCAAACCTTTGTGATTGAAAATGTGTATACTTTGCCATGCCCTAACAACTTAATAGATTTTTAAAATAAATCAATATCATGGATTGTAATATTGATTTATTATCCTATGTTTTTGTGTAGGTTATCAAATGAACTATCGAAAGTAGTTCACGATAACTCCATACAATGACATAGTGTAAAAAGTTTATTAGCATTTATCTTACTCTTTACAACATTCTACCTAGATTTGTTACATAAGCCGTTTGAGCGAAATAAAGAATAAAAAACACTCTTAAACTTTACAATATCATGGTGTGGATGGTATGAAGTAAGCAAGTTATATCCGCCATCGCTTTGATGTCTTTATGTCAAAGATGTAAAAGAAAATTCACTCGTTTGTAAAATAAGGCCGTTTCTTTAATAAAGTTGGCATACTTTCTCAGAAAACTCTATTTTCAAGAAAACGCCTATTTAAAAAAGTCTCTCAAGACGTCGTAAAGATAATCAGCTTTTTTCCGAACGCTTTTATCTTAAACATTATCCGTTTCATGTTGCAACGGCAATTTTGTTTTTTCATCAAATAAATTCACGTTTTAAGACATGGATAATTTCACATAGATGTCAGTCGAACAGGATGTTAAATTTTGACATATTCAATTTATATAAAAAATAATTTCGCTTAAATTATTTTTTATGTATAATATTATTTACAATAATAAAATATAAAAACAAGGATAATATATTTTGTACTCGGACACTCGAAAACTTTAACCGAATTGTATGATCAATCTCAAGAGCATAATAATGCATTTGTTTCATTACATCAGTTATTTATTTCATTCAAGAACTAGTTACGTGTAAGGCTTCATGTGATCCACAGCACGCTATACTATCACCATACCAAAGATCTCGACAAGCCTTGGTTTTTTTGAGGCATTATAGATAAACAAAAAAAAAGCAACATTTGCTAGACGTATTCTTTTATTTACAATCACTTTTTTTTTCAATATTATGTTACTCTAGCCTAGTGAAGCAATCGATAGATATGCCTTTAACATGTAAACTTATTTCGTTAAAGTATATATTATCATAATTTTTTTCATTTCTATTGTGATATTTAGTGGTTCATTCTTCCTTATCTATCTGTTCCAGGGCATGACACCGATCTCAGTGCTGATCTTCGTCCTGTACATCATCGCTTCCCTCACCATCATCGGTATGTTGTTTGACAACTCCAAGTACGCTCCGACCCTGGAGGTGGTCCGCTGCTCAGCTCTGGCCTTCCTCACGAGAAGCCTAGCCATCTCCAGCCCCGGTCTCGGAACAGCTCTCCAGGTCTTCTACGTTGTCTCTGCCATGTTCTGGGCCCTGAACTCACTAAAACTTCTGGAAATTAAGAAGGTGCAGAAGTTGGAGTAAGAAGGAAATAGAAAAATTCGTTCACGGAGGGGAAGAATTTTGAGCAAAACGTCAATACATGAGCATTGAGTCAGGCGTAATGGATAAAATTATTTTCGCTTTGTGACTGGAGCAAATATGATGAAAAAGTGGTACAGTTGCAAAGTTTTATCGATTTAAATGAGTACTGGTTTTGATGAACGTTCTAAGATAAATAACATCCATTTGTACACATTTTATGTAAAATTAAACAAAGATTTTCTATAGTGTAAAATAATGTTAATACCAGGGAATAATGTTTTGGATTAATCATATTAAATTTAGATAATTATCATTATAAAAACTGCCAGTGTTCATAATGTGCCTTATAGTAATAAGTTTTAAGACGATATTACACTGTTTTGCTAGCTTAAATATCACAGCTTATAATGTATAAAAGTGCCTTATCTTTTAGCTAAAATATAAGCTACGTATACAAGCATATACCACGTAGATTCATAGATTAAAATTATTGACTGGTAATATTTTTCAAAGCTATTGAAAATGTAGAAATTGCCAATCTAAAATTGCCACGGGGCTACGTAAATAAGTTTACTATGTTATGTATGTAACGCTACTTCCTATATAGATAAATAAGTAGAACCTAGCCGCACACCAAATAATTAGCAAAAGAAATTATTATGCGAGACATTTAATATCTTGCTTGATAACATTTTGCCACAGAGTAAGGCTCTTATGACCCGTGGCTGAAACTGAAATTAAGTTGTTTGTTATCCTGAATTTGTATTAAATTTATTACCACATTTGATATTATGTGAATCGCATAGTAAATAGTGTAGTTAAAATTAAATAATGCAAGAGTTATTGTATCTCTAGGAAATCCTATTTTCTATGTAGTCATACTCTTTGGCATTTGTGTAGTTATAAATAGCATAAATTATTCATTTGTTTACTCAGATTCATAATTTATTTGTTACTATTTTCGTAAATAAAATGCTGATGAATTATATGTCACTGGTTTCTTTAATCGGCCTACACCTAAATAAGCCATATATTATTAAGTTACATGTACTTCTCCACAAAATTCAGAGACATGTGTCATTCTGAGGTCTACTCATAATAGAAATTCATTGAGACTCCAACAACTCCTCAGAAATAAAAAATACGATATGAAAAGAATTACTTCTTAAAGAACAAAGGAAAATTTATCGCGATTGGTTTAGTATTTTTGTAGCATACACGAAATAAAACCGATATATTTAAATTGTTGAAATCTTTAACCTAAAATTCTATTTCTTTATTTGCGAGCATGTAACGTTAGTAGGTACGTAGGCTTTTTTAACAAATACAAAAGCTAATTGTTCAAGATAAAACTACTAAAATTAATATCACAAAAATCTAACTACGCAACACACCTCAATGCGCCATTTTGTTAAATTAATTCATTTCGGTACAACTCAATATAGCAAAACTGATTACTCAAAATAATTTAATGCGCTCGGGACTTATTCGTTTCACCGCAGATCCCCAGAGGTATGAATTTACTTACTGAAATGGAAACAGAATTTTACGTGTAACAGTTGAAAATTTGGTTTAAATCGTCACTAGGATCTAAAACATTTCTCAGTACTTTTAAACTTATGTTTACTTATTCCTATTTTTTTTTAATTTTCACGTAAAGCTGGTAAGTTAGCTAGTATGCTAAAAATTTAAATCTGATTCTGAATAGTCAAAAAGATTTTGTTTAATTTTAAACTCGAGAAAAAATCCTGATAAAACAGTTTTTTATAGCGTTATTTTAATAAACTAGTATCAATAGCATTTAAACGACAAAAAACCGATATTACCCATTTTCACATCTTTTATACGAGTATCAAAGATGTGAAAATCTCGTCAGTCGTAGGAACGCATCCCGGCTTGTCGGACGCTCCGGAGCGTTCCCCTTTCACTCGCTGAAATTCCCGCGTATTTTCACAAGCTAAATAATCATATTGTTCGGAATCAGTGACTGTTGAAAAAGTTTGACGTTACGAATCGAAAAGTTTTGAATTTGGAACTGGAGTTTTGACGGTGTTTTTGACGTTTGCTAACAATATTTATCAGGTGAGTTGAGAGGTAGAAACTCTTTGCTCTCGTGTTGAATTAATTCTTGGAAAACAAACGCCAAAGTGAATTCTATTTTGACTGGCAATTCAAGTTAATAATGAAGTCGTAGACAGAGTATAATTAAGAAGGTACTTAGTTCAAAGAAAATAATTAAATAAAACGAATTGTTTTTCAATCCTAAAAAGTATTTAACTAAGAAGTATTTTAGTATAATATGAATCAGTATTAGCAAGCGCAATACATTGCATACAATATCTACAAATAGTAGTTGTTATTTTACCTATAGACTTAACCCTATCTAAAGTTAACATTTATCAATACCAAATTCGGAATTCGTGGGTCATATTAATTAATTAATTAAAATAATGTAGTTATTTTAAAACTTCGGCCTACATAATAGTAGGTATTCCAAATCTCACATTTCCCAAAGTACCCCTTTTCAATAGCAGAGATATATTCGTATTTCCCAATCAAACTTCAGAGAGGCGTCGAAATAGGCATGTCACCAAATCCGGCAAAGTTAGATCCGATTTCCTGCCTAGTACAGATTTGCATAAATATTAGATCACACGTATGAAGAGACAGAGAAAAGGTAAAATTACTCTATTGTACTAACATTATATATTTTATTTATATATTCAATATGACCTCTATGAGATTACATTTTATTTTTTGTACCTAAGTTAAATTATGAACTTAAATTTTTTTAGAGAGCTACGTTTTTTATTCCTTTACGACACTAGATTTTAGTTTGTTATATTACTGTGCAGTGTGCGTTCAAGTTTTCTTCATGAAATACAGTAGCAAAACTACGCAAACTACAATAAAAACGTCAAGCGAATAGTTTTCATATACTTCTGCATTGGTTTAGGAGTTTTTACGTCCCTAACTTTCATTCAGGTGATATAATGTAAAAGTTTATATAAACAAGGTGCTTTTTACATTGGAGCGTCATTACTTGTTCTAATAATTCATTTCACATAAGGCTTTATATGAATTGTTTCAGAATAAAAAGTAGTCGATGTAAGTCACTCACTGAACCATAATATGCCACCGCCACCATGTTAGAACTTGTGATGACCTGTAGCACATAGCAGCGTAAAAACAAAAAAATACTAAATTTATTATTTTTTCTCGCTGTAATAGTATGAAAATGAAGCTAGACGGCGCTGTGTAATGTATGCACATATCTTGAAATATATGATTATTTATTTTATTTGGTAAAGTACTTATCTTACAACAATGCATGTTTTAAATATTACCTTGTATACATGTAAGTAATAACTAAGTAACTAGTTTTTATTGCTTTTTTGTTACGTTGATGGATGGAAGGGTCTGGAGTAAGTTATAAGGGTCGGTATTTTCTTGCGGCTGGGGCCAATTTTCTTTTTTAACTGAAACCATCTGTTATGCCTAAATGCTTAATAGGAAATACCTAAGCTATTTATTCAGACAGGACAGACATAATTTCAGAGTGGGAATCTCTAGTGTCCAGAGTTTTTATAAGAGCCTCTGATTTGTCTTACCGGCGACCGTTCTATTATCTGCAATGTAACATATCAGTTAAATGCTTATGTAGCAGTTAGTATAATAATATTTTTGATCACGCGCAAACGACTAAAATCCTATTTTTATTCATGAAATGACAAACACCACTTTTCCCGAATTTATTTAACAAAATGACACATTCAAACTTAACTCAAACATTATGTTCTTAGCTAGACTTTCACAAAATTACAAGCCTAAACAAAAAACAAGCAAGTCACTGCCAAAACTGCGGAATCCACTTTTAATTTCATTTAAATAATTACCCGAATTTGGGAACAAATGCCACATTTAAAGTAAAATGTGGACGTTATTAGCCAATTAGCCATCGGAATGGCCACAAATAACGTTTCTAAAGCTATCCGTAGATAAGTGGCACATTTATTTCCAATCCCCTATTTTGCCGTTTGACTTCAGGCTTCTAAATCTATGTTCGAGTATTTTTGGTCACATTTAGAATCGTGTTTATATTAAAAAATATAAATGTTTGAGTGTATGTATCGTATGATAAATAATCTACATGAAAAAGAACTGATCTGTAGCCATTTTTTTAAATAAAATCGGCGTATTTTTGTAGAACATTGTTGGCAAAAATACATAAGTGTTTAAAAAAAATACTTAGTTACTTGAGTATGTAAATTAATCACACACATCATAGTCAGGAATGTACTCATCAAAACTTTTAAATTCAATAAGAAAAAATAACACTATTTAAGACATGTTTTTTTTTAAATTAAGGACACATTATTAATCATATATTTTTATTTTACAGTATGAATCTATATTTACTGCAAGAAAGCCTATAAAATTAAAGAAAGCCGTACATTATCACCAACAGGTAGAATGTCCCTTGATAACGTCCCAACGTACAAAATCTCGCAAATAGATCCAAAACACAAATACCAGTTACAAACCACATTACCTAGGCCCGGGATTACGTTAGACCGCAGATATTACACACAATAAACACCTGATTATTGTGTCAAAATTCAAATAAGGTTATACATTGAGTAATAACTAATTTGTAATGAAACTAAAATTGTGTTTGTTGTAATGTTAGTTGTAGAAAGTTCAAGTGCAGTATAGGTTAAGTATGGTTTTAATGATGGTAAAGTCAGAAACTTGGCTTTTAATAAGATCTTATAAATATTTGATGCAAACTATCACCGCGTCTCGAAATTTATTCGAAAATGCTTTGGTGCGTTTAAAACTAAACAAAAATCAATTACAATACGCAGGACTCGAATCTGCGCGATCTATGTCGGTCTGCCTGACCATGAATAAAAATTAGAGGTTTAGGAAAGGCTGTTAGATGTCTCTTTTTTATTGTATCTCTACCCACCGAGCTTATCTGAAAGGAATCCTTTCGTCCCCTCTCAATGTTGGTCTTTTCAAGTCAAATACGACCAAATTATTTTTAACGGCACTTTGCTTTGACCGGATTGCTTTTATGGCACTTTTTAACTTGGCGAATAAATCTCTTTCAGCGGTCGTTTTAAAGGTCAAATTGTACAAAGTAGACGCCAGTTTCTGAATTTCGAGGCCCTAATGTTTTTTACCACACATTTTGTGAAAAGGAAAGCTTTACGTGATATTTGCATAATAGCTGGCATATTTTTGCTCAATATTTGTTTTATTTATTATTTATTTATTTATTCTCACAATTAGAATATTTTGTTTATTTTATTTTGTTATATCTTTTGAGTATTTGTAATTTTATTAACATATTCATTCGTCAAACAGATAATTATTTTAACTTAGATCAATGGAAAAAAAAAAATCTATGGAAACGCCCAGTTGATTGAAAGCAACTTTCAAAATTAACTGAAGAAATGGCCAGCATTAAAAATACTCATCAGGTCAAATGTGCCAAGTGCAAATCAATCTTGTTATATTAAATATTCAAATAGAAATCTTTTCAATAACACGAAACATTAGTCTAGTCTGTTGTTTATTTCTCTTTTCTCTTTCTCACTCTAAAGTAAAAAAAATCTCCATTACAAATCTTAGATCTAAAAGAGAGCGAGTAAATGTCATGTGTGTGTACACAGGCTGTAATATCCATTACAGCCTTAATTGCCTCTACCCAATAAAGCCTGATGTACAACAAGTGTTTCTTATTATCACACTAAGTAGTTCTGGGAACAGAGGACATTTTGTATCAGGTTCTTTTTTAAGCTATTTTACAAACAGACTAAATATTATATGGTAGAAAAAGTAGTAAGTAGGTAGTTTATGTTTCAATTCTACGCTGTAATGTTTAAACCGATTTGGATAAAATTAAGTTACATGGAAACTGGCAAAGTCGTTTCATATCATGCGGTAGGTACCGTTACCTACATCAGAAATATCCGTAATTTACTCCCAAAAATAATAATATACTAAAATCCGTTACTTATCAAAAAATGTTTAGCCTATGCCTAGCCTAAAATGTCATAGCAATATACATATAATTACTAAGATAATACTTTGCACAAATTATAATGATGTTACGATCTATAGTGAAATAATAGCATAAAAATATAAAAACGTATGATTAACAAAGGTATATGTACAGTTGAGTTAGACGCGTATCGCTCGCTTCGTTCGCTCAGGCAACTCACTAAGTAGCATTAGCTGTAGGTACATTAGTGTACATTATCCAGATCATTACTGTACATTGTGTACATTCAGCGGTAAATGCTGTACATAAACACCCTGACTTATTATAATACCCAGCGATAAAAGGTTACTGTGCACTAAATAGGTACCGAAATTTTCTAATAAAGTTTGTGTGATGCATTAATTACTTCTGGCTCCTTCTGAAAACACCTTAGAAGTTGTAATGTAGCAATAGAATATTATGTTATTGTACCCTAGCTAATTAATATACACAATTATTGCTCGCCATTTCTGACAGATTGCTAACTCTTTTCTGTAGGCGTTACGACGCCATTCTTGTTTATTTCGAAAACACTAGTTGTTTTCAATTGCATTTATTTGGCATTACCTTTTTAAAACATTGTCTGTCAATAAATCAAACTTAAAATTCACCACCCTTACAATGAAAATCATCTCGTGAAGTGCTCCTCCTTAGAAGAAAATCATTAATTGTGATTGTTGCCAGACAGTTGAGTCTAAAAAAAATATTAAGTAAAAGCTGAGCTAAGCATGTGCGTAGACCTCAAAAAGAGCTATGTAGATAGCTATATTATGTACGTCCACAATTAGCCTCGCCCGTGCAAATGAGCCGTTAATGGACCGGAATGGCTCCCAGTAACACGATATCTAAGTACTACCTACCAGCTATTTGACCGACGACAAAAAGATAGATAGATGTAATTCTGTGTTAAAAACATCAACAAACATGAATAAAAATGCAATAAAACACACAAAACATAAAATGAGTGGTTACTCATAACTATGTAGGTCGTGACCAGTTAGGTCTAATTGGCGACCTCATATTTTTATGATCTAATACACTAAGAATAAATGATATTCCTAGGCTTTACCTTTGATCAGATTTACCAGTGGTCCTTAAGCCACAATTTTTTTTATCTATGTTATACTTTTTCTTTTTTGGTATTTATTATTTATGAAGTATAGATTACTTTATGAAATCAATGTCTGTGACAAAATATATTGCTTGATTTCTCCTGTGATGATCAGAAACCTATTTCCAGCTAGAATATACAATTATTAGCCTCATCTATAAATGGGCCTTTAATGGAACAGAACAGCCTCTTCGTAACTCAATACCTACTTAGATGAGATGGCGGCAAAAGCATTGACAGAGTGGAAGTGACCGCATGAATTATATATAGGTTTTTAGTTATATATAGTATATACATATATAGCATGAATTATACTTAGGTTGTAGTGTTAACTAGTACTTGTATAGGTTTTCTTGCTTCTTTGACAACAAAACAGTGGGGAATATAAGTTTAAGAAAGCGGCAGGCAACATTTAAATTGAGTTTATAAGAACCATAACGCTGTGGTTAATATTTATTGCTTGTCTTTTTGTCAGTTGTATTTACTGTGAACATTAAAAAATAAATACTTAATTATTATTTTTTAAATTTAATCTGAATGTATGTGGTCTTGTCTTTCCGCCAAGAGATTTTTCCTAATGAATTGAATCTGAGGGAGAGTCATGACCCTCAGTCATATGTACAGTTAATTACCGGGTAAGATTTATCTATCAAATAAATTCCCATATGTCAGGCAATCTCATAGTATGTTCGAATCAAGTCAGCCCAAGTCGGGGCGTAAAGTGGCGATTTATCATGACACGTCAACGCTTTGCTGAAGGAAGATGGATCGAAGCATTACCGAGCCTTAAGCACATGTGATGTGTTCTACTGGGTTAGTACTAACCACGAACTTAGTATGTGTTTTTTTAATATACTTACATATATTTTTACTTCTGTAAAAAACAAGCTAGTTTATGAATAACTAAGTCCATTGCTTGCTGAATAAAAAATTATAAAACTTGTTATAGATGTTTCATTTCTAATTGAAATAGAAAAGCGTTTGTTCTAATCGTTAACATCCAAACATTTATTAAAAATACAAATAAATGCTAGTAATGTGTGTCCTTATTTCAAGATATATCAGATAAAATATTCAATTATATCTCTTAAAATACTTGCGCACTACATTTCAACACTTACTAAGCTTGTGAGACTAAAAGTGCCATGTTTGCCTAAAAGAAAAACCTAATGCCGTCTTTTGAGCGTTTTTTTATCTATTTACACGAAACCCCATACTCACGTAAGTACACCGTTTCCCATTTGGCACATGTGTAAAATATGTACCAAAATACGAACATGATCTTTTTATGTGGGCGAAATGAGTGGGTTGGTATGGGCCCCTATTGAACAAATTTAAATAAAGATATTTTACTGTTGATAGAATATACATCTATACTAATATTATAAAGCTGAAGAGTTTGTTTGTTTGAACGCGCTAATCTCAGGAACTAGTGGTGCGAATTGATAAAATATTTTTGTGTTGAATAGACCGTTTATCGAGGAAGGCTTTAGGCTATATAACATCACGCTGCAACTAATAGGAGCGAAGAAACAATAGGAAAATGTGGAAAAACGGGGAAAATTATTCATCCTTAAGGGCTTCCGTTGCATGCGCTGCGAAAACGGTTCAAGATATCATAAAAATTTGTGTGAAAGAATTATTCCTCTTGAAATTATCTAACAAAATGTCCGCAACAGTATATGTCTATCTTTTAAAATTAACTCACTAGAACCGTTTTTATGCTAATAACTATTCCACGCGGACGAAGTCACGCGCACCAGCTAGTAATAAATAAATCTTTTGGTCCATCAATGTTATTTACCCATGTACCTAGTAATATATTTTTATGACTACTATTTTCATATAGTCTTCTTCTACTACTTACCTATCGAATAAGAGTGGCCAACTCTGTTGTCGAGAGTTAATCAAGCCGCCCTAGGGCCTCTGACATGGCCTTCATATAGTAGTATTTATCAATGTAAAACACAAAATGTACAATAAGTGTGATGTTTTTTCATTTAAAAAGTTTTTAAATGAAAAAGCATAGTAAAATCACTTTTTGTTATTAAAATTACGCAATTCTTTTAAGCCGAAAAATTCTGATTAGTACCAAAATATCCCAGCCCGTTGGCTGACTTTGTCTAACCACTACAGTGTCTAAAACAAACTACCCAGTAATTAGGTCAATTCGGTTTGCAAACCTAATAGGTCGCTGGGCTGCAGGGATTAAAATATAAACCCGGTTAAAACTGCCTGAAAGTTTTTAATTAGTTCATTAGATTTTCCTGGCACTGGATCAAATATAGTGTGGGTGGTTTTAGTTACTTTGATAGATTGTATTGTTTTGTTTTTTTTTACAAGTGAAGGTATTTGACCACCAAAATGTACGGGATGGAAGGGGCTCTCGAAACAGGCTCCAGAATAAATTATAATAGGTTGTTGATTGCAATAATAGTACCTTAGAAGTTAGCCTAGCGGCACCATTAGAGTCCGGTAGGTTACTGCGTTATGCGTACATTATGAAAGATCAACAATAATTTGATTTTTTAAATGGTAATTAATTATTACGTTTTTATATGTGTAAATTAGATACTTATAGTTTTTATTTCATTAACAAACTACGTTAACAGTATCATCTTTCATATTAATTCAATAACTGTTTTAACTTTATCTGGTGTATGAGAATTATTTTATAGATTCTATTTTTTTAGTTAACGTGATATCCTCTAATAAGATATATTAAATAGACAATGCCTGTCAAAAATAATTCTTTACCAGGTTAAATGATGAGGCTTTCAATTGATATGTAATACATAATTTTTAACTGAGCCTTCATGAAAGATATAAAATCAAGAATTTTCTACTATGAGCTGAAACTCGAGCGAAATGAAAACATCGTAAAAAATCATGCCCCGTTATTATCTCCTTCCAAACAACCAATAACAATGAGTATTAATAAATATTTATCGGTACATTTTTCATAGAAATCGACACTTTTATTTACAACTTTGAACCATAAAGACGCTTGTACTAGAAGATAACAACTATCTAGTTTCATCTTTAATAGAAAAGTAGCTCGAGATTTGTAATCCACCTCACGGATGCGTTCAGTTAGACGTGACTTTATAACAGTATGTCCAATATGTCCATATGCGACGTTTAAACGGTAACTAACTTTAATAAACCTTGGTTCTGACCAAATACATAAACCACGTGAATATATAAATAAAGTACCTAAGTATATTAAAGCTAGGAGACTTTTTACGTGTATGCTTAGAGTAAACTTAATCCCAATTTCACGTCAATACTGTGTAGTCAAGTTTTTTTTTGCAAGACTTGCTTTTCCCTTGATTATTTTCCGAACAAATTGGCTTCTCGGAATCTCTTGAGGCTTTTTTCAGCCAGCTGATTATAGATATAGGGTTTAATTTGGTGCAGGTAGTTTTTTTTGTCGATCTAAATATTGTGACCACATCTATTCTGTGACTTTCGCATTGGCTTATTTAGCCACGAACACTGTTGCAAATACCATATGGACGCTAAAGATTATATTATATTACGTTTTGATTAGTATCTGGATGGACAGTGTGAAAATGTATTAAAGCTGAATAATAAATAAAAATTCAATTTGACGAGATATTGTAATTTATGTAGCATATTCTATGATATAAGTACTCATATAATATATTTGGCAATTTTACAGTATCAACAAAAATTATTTATCATTTATCTTTATATCATGGGGGTAGATCAGAATCTTCACTCAATAATTATGAAAACTTTGTAAAGATTAATCTTCTTTACTTTGTAAAAAAAAACATTGGAATTTGTAACCTTATCCTTTTTTTGAAGTCTTTGATGAATATGACTAAAATACTTAAAAGTCAAGGTCATTTTGGTCCGTGACAAGAGAAAACTCTCTCACTTTAGGATACCATTGGATATTCAGCACTTCAGTATAAATTGCTACCTACGACCCGCAGTCTCTCTGCAAACAATCTTGAAAGACGATGGAACTCATTATCGATTCCTTTCATTCGTTGTTGAAAATCGCTTTAGAGTTTAAGGAGTTGAGATTCATTGCACGCGACTGTATAAGACTCAAACGGCAACACGTCTTGGGTCGCTAATGTAAGGGCAGAAAATAGATGAATTGGAATACTATTGATTTAACTTAGAATAACTTAGTTTCTAATTAATTCTTTGGTAAAAGTCCAATTTCATCCTAAACATAAGTTGCATGCTTACCTTATTTTCAAGTTTCTTGGCAGTGTCTAAGCAAAATGTTAGTTTAACATGCCAAAAACATATTTTCGCTCATTTTACCTATACTAATATTATAAAGCTGAAGAGTTTGTTTGTTTGTTTGTTTGAACGCGCTAATCTCAGGAACTACTGGTGCGAATTGATAAAATCTTTTTGTGCTAAATAGACCATTTATCGAGGAAGGCTTTAGGCTATATTACATCACGCTGCAACTAATAGGAGCGAAAAAACAATGGAAAATGTGGGAAAAAACGGGGAAAATTATTCATCTTTGAGGACTTCCGTTGCGTGAGCTGCGAAAACGGTTTAAGTCGTGGGTAACAGCTATTATTTATAAGCTGAAGAGGTAGTTTGCAAAAATAAATACGATGCCCAAAATATCTATTCCACGCGGACGAAGTCGCGCGCACAGACTTATAAATAAAGGGTTTTCTTCTCTGAAATATCACAACGCTGCCTATTTTTTTAAATTGATCATGCAAACTCACCAATTGTCTACAGCTGCGGGGAAAGAATTAATAGTATTGGTGAACTTATTTAAACTAGTGGACGTCCGCGGCTTCGCTCGCATTATTTCCGGATAAAAAGTAGCTTTATAACACTCCTAAGATCTCATACCGAAAATCATGATGATCCGTTGAGCGCTTTTTGCGTGATGAGCGTTTAAATAAACAGCTGAAACGTATGTATTTTATAATCGATTTATAGTATACCCAAATTGTTTTTTCTAAAATCTTCTATGTACAGATTTTTGACCCTCTTCAGCTTTATAGTTTTTTTTTTAGCTTTTGTATACATAGATATTATGTGTAAGCTGCCACAATATAATTACTGGTAACTAATTCATAACCTATCAAATATAACTTGAGTACATCGAAGCAATATTTTTTCTTCTACATCTTTTTAATTTGGGAAAAAGTTGCTGTTACATGTCATACGTTATTTACCAGCAACTAAAATAAAAAAGCAATCGCTGAAAATATATTATCATCACAGAAATCTGACCTACATATCAGAAAAGCTTTAAAATTGAATTCATAGCCTCTATCATGAGCCCAAACATACCCAGAATTTAAGCTCTATTTTAGTAAAGAGCATTCTTAGCGGGCAAACCTACACAAGTGGAGTGACTGCGGTAAAGGGAAATCTTTTTTTAATAATAACTGCAACAACGATATTATTCAAAGAAACAATTATAATGTGTGTAAAAGATTACATAATTGTTTTTACGATAGTAGGTATTTGAGAGGTATCCGATTCAAAACTTGCCTTTCGCTAGCGCTAAATTAAGTCAATAACCTATTATGCCTAAAAACCTACAAAATCTATTCAAAACAAACAAGTCGTTCTCCTTACTTCGTAAATCAATTACATAAATAAGCAACCATTTTCGCATGTAATTTTTATCAAAAAATCATATAATGTTCTTTTCTATTTTCAGCAGTCGTTTCAATTGCATAGGTTTAAGTGAAAACCCGTACTGCTAAGTGGAAATACCGCACGTGTTTGCTTACAGAGATGCGCCACACAAAGTAGGTTCTACTTTGTAAAATGAAGCTTTCATGTAGCAACCTATAGGTATATGTTAAAGTGTTGGAAATTGGCTTCAGTCTCGCAAAAGTTATGTAGTTCGTATGAAAGTGATGAAATTTGGTGTCGAGAGTTTGGAAACCATCCGACAGGCCTATGATAGAAATGTATGATTGCAGAACTATGACAAACAGTTAGGACTGATATTAAACGTGTCATCCGACCTACGTTATCTACATCCACCAAATATAAATAACACTTTGTATTTTTGCAACGGTTACCCATCTGAGGACAGACCGCAGCGGCAGTTGCTTCATTTTCGTCAATGGAAACCGTAACACTTGACAACAAACGTATATTTTATGGATAACAGTTAGGAATTAGAAGCATTTTGAATGTAGTACTAACCTGGAATATAACAGATACAAATGTAGTATATATGTAAATGTATGTACATTATATCTGTACCATTCAATCATTGAATGGAGCATTCTATTTGAGATTGTTCAGTTCCAATACGAGTAGGTACATACTATCTGAAGCCTTACGAGTTCAAATTGTATTAGCATTTCACGAAACCATAGCTTGGAGGAATTATTTATTCTATTCCCTAACATGACTAATCAGGGTCATCTTCTTATCGAATGAGAGTGGCCAATTCTGGTGTCGAGAGTTTATCAAGCCAACCTAAGGGCCTAGCTCTGACATGGCTCAGTTAATAATAAATTTCATGCGTTGTTTAAACTATCAACAAGAGAAAAAAAGCAAAATACGTCCCAATATAAGCAGATTTCAACAAAGACCAATTTAGCTGAAAATATTTTTATGAGGTGCGATTAATTTTCAGTATAAAATTGTGAAACTACTGTTACGAGCATCACTAATTGGTGTGTTATTGCTGTTTACTATATTATACTTTTACCAGAAACGTGCCATTTTCTAGATTATTCTAGACCCTACTTCTCACATTCGAAGAAAAATCGATCTTCATAGAACGTTTCCTTCCCGTAGTTTTGTCTTTTTTAACTTAAGAGGTTACGTATCGTCAATGACCTTGAGCGTTTGACGCCTAACTAGTATAATACGCCATCTAGTGATCAACGGTCACAGCTCGTGAACACCGAGCTAGCTGTTGTCAAGGAATAAACGAAATCAGATGGGACTGATTGAAAAACTTTCTTTGCCTACAATGTTACTTACTCGGTGATGTTTTGTCGGTTAAATTATTAATGGTACTTGGTATTTAATTTATATGGTGTCTACCTATTTATTTATATGGTACTTGGTATTTTTTATTTAGTTTAATTAATAAATAAATAGTACAATATTGTTAAAAAAATAACTTGTTAAAATGAATTGTAAAGAAAAAGTACATAGATTAAAAGTGATAAACTATAAACCTGCAGGTTTGCCCAATCGACGGCATGCAATTTTTTTTTATGCGATACTAATACATATGCTGAAGGCTGAGTATCACAATCACTTTGGCCATCAGACCTTGGAGTACCACAAGGGATCTCGAGAACTATAAGAGATAGCGGGTGGATGCTTGAACTAAATATGATGAGAACTGGTTGTTGGTATAGGATCATACGAAATCATCATCATCTTCAGCCAGCTTTCTACTGCATTCAATCTCTATATATTTTATCCGTTTGATAGTTTCTGATTTTTTACAACTTCAAGACATTTTGACTACATTTTTCATCATCATCATCTACAGCCCTAAACAAATTGGATTCGAGTTTTTTCAATATATTATATCCTACCGAGTTTGATGATAAGTTTGCGTTTCCAAATCCATATGACGATAAAGTTGCATATGACTACCGAGATCATTCAAAGTCACAGATAATCAAACATCATCATCATTCTCAGCCCACTTTTTACCGCATTTTATCTCTTTACCCTTGTGGGTCCAGAATGTATAGAATAAATGAAAAGTTGGTGATAGGTGGAATTGACCTTGGAGTACCAAAGGGATCTCGAAAACTATAAGAGATAGCAGGTTGGTGCTTGAACTAAATATGATGAGAACTGGGGGCATGTGTCGGATTATACAAAATCATCATCATCCTCAACCAACTTTCTACTGCATTTAATCTCTATGTATATTTTATCCGTTTGATAGTCACAGATTTTTTACAACTTCGAGACATTTTGAAAAAATATTTCATCATCATCTACAGCCCTAAACAAATTGGACACGAGTTTTTTTTAAATATCTAACCTACCGAGATTGATGATTAGATTGCGTTTTCAAACCCATATGGAGATTTAGTTGCATTCGACTGCCTTGGTCATTTAAGTCACAGATTATCTAACATCATCATCATCCTCAGCCCACTTTTTACCGCATTTTATCTCTTTACCCCTTTTCTAGTGCCAATTTTTATTATTATTATTATTATTATTTTTTTTTTAAAAACGTTTGTTTTTCTCGAAATTTTAAGAATTTCGGTCATTTAAATGAAAACCACGGGCCTAGGCCAAGTGGAGATTATTATTATAAACACAAACTAATGAAAAAGTGGGAAACAAAGAAAGAAGGGAGAATATTTAATGCTTATGTAATAACTTTATTGACAACACTATGTAAAAGTACACAAAATACGCTTAACGTACTCAACGATTGCAATAAAAACATATTTAAGCCAATGAAGCTATGTAATTACCAGATATGAAAGGCATGATTATTATAAAAACCGGCCAAGAGCGAGTCGGACTCGCGCACGAAGGGTTCCATACTATCGTCTATTTTTTGTACCTATTAGTTTAGATATTTATTTTTATAGTTTATAACATTATATATTTCTAAATATTTACTTACAAACACATATTCATGTTTCTACCTGTTTATAAAGATCGAGTAAAATATTGCCTAAAAATTACGTTTGTTGTATGGGAGCCTCCCTTTAATATATATATTTTGTTATTTAATTATTTATTTCGAAGTACAAATAATATACAAGTAAATATTCTGTGAAAATTTGAAGCGTATACTTGTAACCGTTTTTAACATTGAGCAAAAAAAATACAGACTGGATACAGACAGCGGAGGCTTAGTAATAGGGTTCCGTGTTCATTCATGTACCTATATACTGTACTGAGAGCATGAAGGTTGCGATTGATCGTGTGACTGTTCGTTTTCTTGTTTTGGTTTTTTATTTTCTTTGTTAATAATGATCTTTTTAGTCGTTAATTGTTTTTTCAGCTTTGCTTCTATTATGTATTGTGGTTCTCTTATTGGCAGATTTCTTGGGTGCCGCGGGTCTATTATTTCTGGCAATACACAATCTTCATAAAAAGTTATCAATTTGGGTTTCATACATTTTTCACATATTTTTCCTAAAACCGAACTAGCAAGAAAGAAATAATGAAAAACGTGGAAAGACGGGGAAAATTATTCATCTTTGAGGGCTACCGTTGCATGCGCTGCGAAAACGGTTCAAGATATCACAAAAATATGTATGAAAGAATTATTTCTCTTAAAATAATCTAACAAAATGTCCTCAACAATATATGTCTATCTTTTAAGGTTAACTCACTAGAACCGTTTTTTTGGTAATAACTTTTCCACGCGGACGAAGTCGCGGGCACCAGCTAGTGTTATATAAATATCATTACTTATTAACGTAACAAATCTTGTAATCTTTGTATTTACTTTGACACCAGCAATACACCTTTTAACCGAACATAAACATAAATTGCGGGTAAAGAAATAATAGGTCTTTAACTATGAAATTGCCGATTTGTATGACGAAATTGAGAAAAATGATGAACAGATATACCTACATAGATGCAATTGATAACTAAAGTTAGATGGAAAAAAAGCTATGCACTACGTATATCAATTTCTCAAAAACAGTGTATATGATAAAAATATACCTAGTTAAAGTAGTGAAACCGACGACACATTGAAAGAGGTGTTTTCAATGACTTCCCTATAAGTAATATGCACTAGTAATACATTTTTTTTTATCTAAAAGGTACATAATTCAACAATTGATACAATAAATATTGAATTTGGAATAAATATAGCTGTACTCAAAAGTTACAAACAGATTAAAATGTAAGAAAAAAACGGCAATTTTATGGGTAAAGACCTATTATTATTTGGATTGAATAAGACTCACTCGAGTCGAGTTGTGACGTCAGGCGTTGGCGAACAAAAGAACCGGCATGTCGTGGCGTAACAACCATGAGCGCACGCGACTTGCGGCCGCTCGCCGCGCCTGCCGCCCGATCCGATACCTGCTGGTAAGGCGTATAGGACGATTCGCGCGACGCGGCAACTATTAAATCGCGTACGCCCGTGCATTGTGGCACAGCCTAATCTTTGCACTCAAGAAAGATAATGGTTTAAAAAAATGGACGTGTAAACTTACCAATAAATGAGTTATGAGTTATGAGTTTTGAGTTTTGAGTTATGAGAAGTTTGTAACAATATGTATCGATAAAAGGTAAGTTTGACTTTCGAGATTTACATAATGTATTGACTAATTTATTTTTACTTTGGGAATTTTAATATAAATAGGTACCTAATTTTTTTCTGATAACTTGTAGATATAGACGTGAATTCTTGGAAGACCTATCATATCATGTAAATTAAACAAAAAATATTTTTTTTTTCTTACTCTCACTCTTTTTTTTGCTTATAAAAAATATAGGCACATATTTGTAGGCAAAACAATTTACTACATATTATGTCTTAAACAATTTTTTTTGTAATATTTCAATGGACTAAAATGTCTGTTCTGTACGCGACACGAATTCACATCTACAACTATATTTACAAAATCACTTTTACTGAAGTCACTAAAAACTAACAAAATATCTTAAATAACTATATTTAGGAATTGTCTCTGTCAATTTAAACAATGTTTAATTAATAAATTGGGTTTAAAAGGAGAAAAAATTCGAAAATGTTCGGTCGGGAGACCGAATACGTCCACCCTTCGCAAGTTGCTAGAGCAGACTGACCCGCCCCCCGCCAAGGGCCGCGCGGGTGTCAGGCAATCAGAAAACCACAAAATAACACAAAACTCACAAAATTAGGGCTGTAAAAAATAATGTTAGCGATCATTTTGAAGAGTTTTACATTTCATATCTGATGGTGTAAACATATTTTGCAATGCTATCTTCCACACAAGTTTTGACAAGATATAAGAATGAAAAATGCTTTCACTAAATATATTTTTTTTTGCAATAGAAGCTTGTAATTCATACTTTTTTTGGCAACATTTATTAGATTAAAATATGTTCTATTTGATAATATTTTTTATAAGTTGGTAGGAATTCTCCAATCTTCACACATATGAGTTAAATGTACCCATTTAGCGAATCGTAAAGGCTTAAAACAGCAAGATGTAAACAAGAAAAAGCTTTTTCTTACAAATACTTTGCCTTTCACACTTCAAACATACTCAGCAAATATTCTTTCATACCTTACTCAAGAAAATTTCGTTACCTCAGACCCCTTTTTTATGTAACTTAACCCTTACAAAGAAGTAGGAAGATTTTTGCGGCTTTATTTTTTCCTTTTTACGCTCACCTCTATTACTTGTCGGCGGAGGTTGATTGAAAAGTTACTTTGCTAGTGTAGCTCATACAAACTCACGAAAAAAGCCACTAGAGATATTAAATTATACCAACCATATCGTACCATGTGAGTAAAATTTTATATGTATGTATGTTGATATGTGGATTTGCTCTTTTTTTTGGTTTCTTTGTATATTATTAACAAGTAACATTGTATCAATGTTGTGTGACGTTGTGATCACTTAAGGCGAGTCACCAGTGAAAAAGCGGAGAAAAACGTTTTACTATATCAAATTTTTTAGGTATTTACTCCTTAATATCGGTCTTGCAAAAAATATACAATATACTTAAGGATATTGTCTGAGGAATGTGCTAATTTGTTACACGATAGGGTATACTTTACTCGATCATAAAAAAATCCAAAGACAGCATAATGTAAAAGTCTAAATCGAATATTTTATAAATAAAATTTCTGACTTTACACATCATTTTTATATAGAAATGTTTCTCTTTAAATACTACAGAGAACCTGCTAAAATTTGGGTTTCAACTAAAGTCCTATAATTTTGAGTTAATTATTAATCCCAAAACTTGAATATTTCCCAGCATTTTGACAAGACACCGCGCCGCCCGCTACCCCGTCAGTCGCAATCGGGCGCTTGCCAACGTTAGACCTGTGCCAAATTTTCTCCGCCCGTTCTTACATTCTTGCCACAGTGTAATAATTGAAAATGGCTAATAAAAAAAATAAAGTTAGGAAGAAATCAGTGTTAATATCTAAAAGAAGGACAGGGAAAGAGAACTATAAGAAACGGTATGTAAATTACTCCCTTTTATAGTAAAATTATGAAGTTTACTCGTTTTTTTAAAGTAAAATTACTAAGCACGCAACAATATTTCTAAAAGTGGCCCAATTTTTTTATTCTTTATGTTTCTCCTCAGGTATATGAGAATTTTCTATAATTTTAGTTGATTTCGTAAATTTTCGTCATTACTTGCCACAGACTAAATTATATCAGTATGACCAAAAGTATGTACCTATGTACGAGTACCCTATAATTAATTAATTTAGGTCGAAAAAGCAGTCACGAGTATCTAATACTACCAGTCCATTAGTAGAATTGCAACCTGTGAATTTCAATACTTCAACGACAGATGGGTAAGTGGATCATGTACTAAACAATAATACTATAAAATTGGCCGATCTATTTATTTTTTATATTATTTACTATTGACTATAAACTCTACAGCTGATAAAGAATGACTTGCAGAATGTGATGATAAATTATCTCAAAATAATATCAATGATGAGTGAGTATATTATAACATCATTAGTTTGTCACGTAATACACAAAACAGAACCAAGCTGAATTTATACAATCATAAACGTAATAATTATGGTAATTTATATTTGTTGTTATTTGTTGTTACGACTGTATGTGTTCGAAATAAATAAAATAATTGCGGCAACAGAAATACATCTTCTAAAAAAACTGTCTAACTATCACGGTTTATAAGATACAGCCTGGTGACATACGGACAGACAGACAGACAGACAGCAAAGTTTTAGTAATAGTGTCCCGTTTTTTACCCTTTGGGTACGGAACCCTAAAAACAGATCCAAGCAGAATATCCAAACAGAATGTATACGATAATTAACACTAATAAATGTGGTGATATTTTTTTTGCATGTTATCTAAACAGCGAATATACTAAGTCACGGCAATTTTATTAATATAACCTATGTATTATTTTTCAAAAAACAAACACGACTTTGTTTTATATTTATAGATATAAAGTAATAAATTATTACTTAGCTTATTTAAAACTGACAAAAATAACATTTTACATTAATAGAAGTTGATCATAGTATAACAGCTGAAATATTTATACTGTGGCGTAGTGCTAACGTTACGAGAAATGGACAGCGCGCGGAGTGAGACGCGCGGGCGGCCCCCCACACCTCACCTCCTAAAATCGTTGTTCGCGCGAAAATGCCTCGCCTTAACAAAGCAAATCAAGTAACTGTCATACAAAAGAAATAAAAATGTGAAAGTTTTTTATTAACTGCGTATATATCCGACTGCAAAGAAGAGTAATTGGCTAGATGGCGCTGTGTGAAATGTTCCGGAATAATTTATCTATATAACTTGTGAATTTGACTGTTTGCCTACAACCTACGGGTTGGGTGAAGAGAAAAGTCTGTGTTAGGTAGAATCACTTTCACTATATTGCAATTCTCCATTATTCCGCAGTTTACACAAGGAAATCGATGCGCGAGTGTAATGGTCGATCCCGTTACCTCGGTATCTCTTTCAGAAGTCCAATGGCGGTCGCCGCATGTCATCTCCTTCTTCTCGCTCATGCATACGAGCTGGGACCACGAGTGGGAAATAGAGAGCGAACGACGCGGGCCCAAGTTTCTATGACGCAATACAAGGTTCCTCCCTTAGTGCCTAGATGGCGTCAGTAGTCCCTAACTTCGAGTGTTACATACTCCCCCTCTAGACTAAACAAAGCGCCCTCGCGTTTGGTCTAGCACTGACAGGTCGCGTTTGGCCTAGCACTGATACACAGGTGATGCTTTGATAGTTAAATCGAAAAGAAAGAACATTGGTAACAACTTTACAATAAAAATCTAACATTAGCTAAGCTGTATGTTACTGCAATACTTAATTATTGACCAAAATGTGCAATCAAAACTAGAATAGCAACTATCTTAAACTATTTCTAACTAAAACTATGGCTTATGTTTACGTGGCCGACCGCGCTGCCTTTTCTCTCTTACCGGAGCAGTGAGAGAGCCCACATATGGTGAAATGTGAGATACATGGTACTTCCCTACGCTCTTCCCGGTAAAAGGATTCTCTAACTCGACGGTGGTGGAATTTACAGCCTTGGTTACTCTATATGGTCCATCTCTCCTTGGTATGAACTTGGCTGTCTGTCCGCGTTCATGTTGAGGGACGACGTGGTAAGCAGAATCATTACAGTCTGCTTCAGGTCCGTAGTGGTAAAGCGCGCCATCGGAGGGTACATAGCCTTGGTTCGCCCAGCTCCTCCCCCTGAACTCGTCGTCATCTGCTTCCATCTCTTCTATTATTTCCTGTACCTCTGGGTCCTTCAGTTGCTTTTTCTTCACTTCAACGGTAGACACACTGTGAGGTAGGTCGACTATGACTTCACATACCTCACAGGTAGATAGTTCTCCTCCACAGCACGCTGGTGCTAGAAGTCTGCTGGCATACTCAACAGGTCTCTCATCGGGGCCCTCCCCCTGCATCCCCCTTTTTTCGCCGTCGTGCCGGCGATGTGGTAGCACGCATTTACTGTGTCTCTGTCAATATCTTGTGACTAATCCGGTTTAAAGTGTTATTTCTACATAAAACTTATATAATTCGTTAGTGCAAAGTGCAACAATCGTCATTGTGGTTGTTTCATGAAAATCGGACTAAAAACGACGAAGATACGAACAAATATTGTCAAGTGATATTTGGCAGTTTATTTGAATTATTCGCAACACCAGCGAGCGCTGAGTCATCGCAGTCTGGCCGCTGAGGTTCGAGCATCGCTGGCGCTCAACCATAGCCGTCCAGGGCCCGCTCCATTTATTGTCCGGAGGAGTACTAAACTGTGAGATAATAATAATGATTGCTAAATGTGCTGCGTGTTGTGGCAATATAGATGATGATGAAGAATTTATGCAGTGTTCCGTCGTCGGTTGTCAGAAAAAATATCATCTGTTATGTGCTGGAAAAAAAGTTGCCATAGAACTTCGTGCGTCATGGATATGTCCTGAATGCATCTGCGTGTCCAAAAGAGGAGGAGATAATAGCTCCACTCCTGTAGGCGCAGCTAAAATCCATCATGGCTCCTATGTTACGAATAGACACAAGAAAGTTCCACCACCATGTATTGATGATAGTACACTAACTCTTGGAGATAGTGATGATATTGGAGTCTGTACTGTCGAAGAGGATGAGGTCAAAAAGTTAAGGATTGATATGCAGATACTAAAGGGAAAATTGGACCATACTGTGACTATGATGACAAATTTTGAATCAGCTGCAAATATGTATGCGTCTGAAGTTAAGCAGCTCAGAGGCAAACTAGATGAAGCATTTACCATTATAAAGGACTTCATGGCCAGTCAAACCCAATCTGTAACAACTCGGCACTCTTCTAATAATGAGAATCTTCTAATACCTGTAGATGTTGCGTGTTCTGAAACTAGTAGTAGCCCGCAGTTGGAAAGCCAAGTCAAACCTCCGATCTTACCCAAAACTAAACAGGCTGCCGTAACTGGAAAAAAACTTGCTTTGAATGTCAAGGAAAAGCCTAAAACACAAAAGCAGAGGCAACCACCTAAAAAGACCATGAGAAATGCTGCAGTAGTACCTAATGACTCTGCAGGATTTTCCATTAGCGACTCCCATAAGCCTGGTACAGAAGAAAGGTTTGAAGAAACCCGGGAACCAGCTGGTGAATCCGAAGTTGATGTGGAACAGTGGACGGAGGTTCGGAAAAAGATTAATCGGAGACCTCCATCTCTTTTAGGAACAGCGGGTCCAGCTCAAACTACCCTTAAAGCGATTGAACCCAGGAAATATATCCATGTCTGGAATATGGCGTCCAGTTTAGAGGATGTAAAAGAATATCTCGGTCAACTATGTCCTACCGGGTCTTGTACTGTACAGGAACTTAAGGCAAGAGGAGACTACAAGTCTTATAAGATTGGAGTACCTATCGCAGTTTATGACATTTGTTACTCAGTAGAAGCATGGCCTGTTAATGCACGTATAAAGCCCTGGATACCGTACCAGAGTCCTGCCGTTCTTTCACGAAGAACCGGGGAAGGTAACAAAGCAATCCAGCCATCTTCTTCACACACCAGCAAGGCTCAGCCCTTTCGAGGCTCGACATCAGCGTAACAATAAGATTGTTAGAGTAAACATGTATTCACAAAACGTGAGAGGGCTTAAAGGTAGTTTGAAAGAGCTGCGAAATGGTCTGGCAGTCACAGAGTATGACATTGTTGCGTTGACTGAAACATTTCTGGATCACACGGTAGAGGATTCAGAAGTGTTGGTTGGAGATTGGTCAGTACTTCGTCGTGATCGACTCACTCCACATGGTGGAGTAGCACTATTCGCGAGACCGCCTATTGTTCCGCAACGTCTGCCACATCTTGAGACCGATGTCGGAGAAGATCTGTGGACTTCATTTTCTTGTCAGGGTCAAACTTTTTACCTTTGTGTTGTTTATATAAGATCTCATGCTCCTAATTCAGAATATTTTAGATGGTTTACTAAAGTTGAAAGTATTATACATTCTCTTAAACATCCTGTTATTATTGTGGGTGATTTAAACATAAAAGGAGCCTCAGAATCTGTACAGAACTATTATTGTTACTTTTTAACATACTGTAAGCTTTGCGAAAAAAACGAGGTTAAGAATACGTATGATGGTATTTTAGACGTTGTGTTGGTGCGTGAGAGTGACGTGGTGCGAGGAGCTTCTGTAACTTCTACAAATAAGATTGTGGATAAGAAGATAGATCTCTATCACCCCCCCTTGAACATTGATTTTGAGTTTGACACATCTTATCGTACAAAGTCTTTGGAACCTTCAAATATCAACTCTACTACCGACTGGAACTTCAACAAATGTGATTTTGATAAGTTATACACATTGCTAGGTGCGAGTTCTTGGAATTCAGTACTAGAAGCTTCTGATGTTTGTTCCGCTACGGATCATTTATACAATGTCATTTACGGTTGTTTTGACGAATGTACACCGAAGAAAAAACGTATGAATAAAAAAGTTAGGCGTTTTCCAGTCTGGTTCACAAATGATCTCATTCGTGACACTGGTCGGAAAAACAAACTTCATTCGATCTGGAAGCGGACACAGTCACAACAAGATTATCGCGAATTTTCACTCCTGAGGGAAGATTTAAAAAATCGAGTGGCAGCCGCATATGACTCGCATATTGATAGTGTTGAAGCGAATTTAAAGTTGGACCCACGACAATTTTGGCGTCATGTTTCTAGTCTTCGTACCAAGGGCGGTTACGAGGCTACAGTTATGTATAAAGGTGAGTCTTGCTCAGGAGTAAGGGCGGCGGAAGCATTTGCTGAATATTTTGCAAGTGTGTTTCTGCCGGAGATACCGTCACTGAGCACTGAACTGGCTTACGAAAGCGATACAGGTAAGAATAGCAACTGTATTAATATTTTTGAAATTACGCCTAGTGACGTTATTTTCGGCATTAACAAATTGAAGCCTACTAGTTCTATAGGTCCAGATTGCATGCCGCCGTCTATTTTAAAGCATCTAAAAAAGCATTTCTGTGTCCCTCTTTGCCATATTTTTAATGCTGCTTTGGAATCCGGTATCTACCCGCATCAATGGAAAGTGTCGAGGGTTAGCCCTATTCCTAAAAGCTCCAATAAAACTAGTGTGGAAGAGTACCGGCCTATTGCAGTCTTGTCCTCCTGTGCGAAAGTATTTGAAAGTATACTTCACAAGTACATTTACGAGCAGGTTGACAAGTACTTATGTAACGCCCAGCACGGTTTCAGGCGCAAGAGATCTGTTGACACAAACCTTCTGACCATCGCCGACTATATTTCTTTACGTCTGGATCGCCGCTCGCAGGTTGACGTTCTCTATTTTGACTTCCGGAAAGCTTTTGACAGGGTCCACAATGACATTTTGCTAGCTAAACTTGCTGCTGTAGGCTTCGCCCCGAAACTTCTTCGACTTCTTGCAGACTACATGCGCGACCGCCAACAATTTGTCAGACTCGGTCAGTTTCAGTCGGGATCTTATCATACGCGTTCTGGAGTCAGTCAGGGTTCCATTTTGGGGCCGCTATTGTTTCTGCTAATGGTGAATGACATCCCCTCTGTCCTGGACCACGCCCACTGCTTATTATACGCGGATGACCTTAAACTCTATGCAGAGGTCAATTCCGAGGTCGATTGCTTTTCTCTCCAGCGAGATGTTGATGCTGTGGTGCAGTGGAGTCGCCTGAATGGCATGGAATTCAACGCTTCCAAGTGCCATGTCATGACTTTTGGGCGGATATGGCATCCTATTATCTACGAGTACAAAATTAGTAGTAAGACTATTAATCGTACTACTAATATGAAAGACTTGGGTGTCTTGTTTGACCAAAAGCTAACTTTCCATGACCACATAAACGCGTTGGTCAAAGAGTCATTTAAGCGGCTAGGTTTCGTACTCCGAAATTGTAAAGATTTTCATAGCCAGCACGTCATTAGATTACTTTTTAGCACTTTGGTGCGCAGCAAACTAGAATCCTCGATGTGCGTCTGGAATCCACATGAGAGCACATATGTATTGCCGATAGAAAAGGTGCAGAGAGCCTTTCTTAGGTACCTATATAAGCGCCTTTACGGATATTATCCGTTCATGTATCCTTCTGATTTTATATTGGGTTGCTTGGGCTATAACTCGTTGAAGGTCAGAAGAAATAAACACCAGCTGACTATCATGTGTAAGGTTATACGTGGAGATGTTGATGCACCAGACTTGCACGATAAGTTGTGTCAACTATTTGTACCGGACCAATATTTGCGTAGCAGGCGACGCAAACTTTTGGTTGAGCCCCACTGCCGCACGGTGGCTCGGGCCGCCTCCCCACTCCCGCGCACTCTCGCCGCACTCAACGCGCTGCTCGCTGCCAACCCAACGTGTGATTTGTTTACGGACGGTTGGCCGGTTATAATGTTAGCGTGTTTGAGATTTTGCGAGCAGATGATTTAATTATTGTATAAATGACTTAGTATACTTAGAAATAGATAGATTTCATGATGTAAGATTAAGTGATTGTTATTTAAGTAAAATTAAGAAATTGTAAATATGAATTGTAATGTACCTACATACTTTAATTTGAATGGACTGATTATTATTTTACTTCCTTTTGACAACTTTTAAATTAAATATATATTAATTATTATATGACATTGTTAAGTGATTGTAAATATTGTGATTGTAAGGTATTTGAGTATGAAATAATTAATGTAATTGGTTTTGACCGTTTTAATTATTATTAAATAAATAAAATAAGAACTGCTCCGAGACAGTATGCACTGCTATCGGTCCTGAGCTCGAAGGGTTTCGTTTCATCGGCTTGTCTGAGTATAGGTGCAGAGATGAGGAGTCTCTTGATGTTACTAAATGAGCGCTGCTGCTCATCGCGCCACTCCCAGTCTACATTCTTCTTCAATAGATTGGTGAGGGGTTGTACTACAGATGCATAGTTGGGGACAAATCTCCGGAACCAACTAGTAAGTGCAACAAAACTTTTCAGTTGTTTTATGTTCTTGGGAGGCTCTCTGTCGGCTATCGCAGAGGTCTTCTCAGGGTCGACGCGCAGTCCACCCGGTACTATGATGTGCCCCAAAAACTTAACAGCATCACAGGCGAAGTAACTTTTCTTTCGGTTAATTCTCAGGTTGAATAGTGCTAACCGGTTCAATACGGCTTCCAGGTCTTCCAGGTGGTTGTCATAGGTGTCCGAAAGTATGATTAAATCGTCGAGGTACACCAGTAGGGAGACTGGTCTGCCACGGAGGTAAGACTGCTCTCCGGTCTCAGTAGCTCTCTCTTCTGTTGGAGTCTTCTCAACGAACAAATTGGATTTTAGTCTGTCTATCAACCTCTGGAACGTCGCGCCAGAATTCCGTAATCCCATGGGCATTCGTTTGAATCGATATGTTCCCGACGGTGTTATGAAAGCTGTCTTGTCACGGTCATCGTCAGCTACTGCTACTTGAAAGTATCCTGCCTGCAGGTCCAGCGTTGTCATGTATCTGGTGGTCTTAGCGGCGTGGAGTACATCTTCTATTCTGGGCAGTGGGTACCGATCTGGTTCTGTAACCTGGTTCAGCTTCCGGTAGTCTACGCACAGTCGCATACCTCCATCTTTCTTTGGGACTAATACCACATTTGCAGCCCAAGGTGACTCACATTCCTCAATGATGTTGTCTCGTAACAGCTTTTGTAGCTCGGTATCCAGTATATCCCTCTTGTTCTGTGACAGCCGGTAGGGTGGTGAAGCAATAGGTTCCTGGTCCTCTGCTACTCGAATCTGATGCACTGCATATGTGGTTGGTGGTCCCTCCGGAGCAAAGCGCTCAGCTCTGCTGATGATGAGCTGGTCAAGCTTAGCCCTCTCAGCTGATGAGAGCATGCAGCCCTCATCATCACGAAGCTTCAGGGTGTCACTGTCATTCTGATTCTGAAACAGGTTGGCGTCCATGCTTAAGGTTGGTGTCACTTCATAATTAGTCATGAACGAGCGTTTGATGTTTGGTTGGTCAGCAAAATGCCAAGACATTTGGGATATATTGATAATCATACCAGCGGTGGCGATGAAGTCTCGTCCCAGGAGGGTACGATTATTAGCACCTGGCACTACCACAAAGGTGGTAGGTATAGCACGGCCTTCTAGTTTGACAATGGTTTGGCCGGTTAGTGTCATCTTTTCTTGTTTGCTACCATCAGCGAGTCCTATCTCACGAGGTGTTTCTATGAATTTAACCCCATTACTTAGTAGTATGGAATAAAGGCCGGGGCTTGCAAGTGAATTTGATGAGCCGCAGTCTGCCATAGCAACCCCTTTTGAGTCAAATACTTGTATGCTTACTGTTGGACGTGACTGTTCATCGACTAAGTTAAGATTTTGAAACTCAACCTTATCTTGTTTGCGGCTACATGTATCACATTTCGACCGTATGGTTCCTGCTTTCCCACACCCATAGCAAAATAGAGGCGAAGAGGCAGCGGGTTTGTTTGTAGCATTGGTTTGTTCGTGCTTTATGTGTTTTGTCCTACATTCACTCTCTGTATGACCTAGGCGGTTACAAAATGTACAACGCGGGCGTTCGCGCCTACCATCTGATTTTGATTGCACATTTGTAGTTAATTGACGCCCCTTGCCCATATTAGGGTTAATGTTTACATAATCTGTATTATGAGTAACTACACTACGTTTGGAACCTTGTACTGGAGTCGTAGAACAAATGGGTAAACTCACCTCGCTCGCGCACTCCTCCACATACCTGGCCCTTTCCAGCAGCTGGTCCAGGTCTGCCACTGTGTTCCTCGGGATCTGCTTTCGGACTTTTCGGCGTAGAAGGCCATATATGATGTCAACTTGCATCTGGTTAGGAACTTCATAGGGTAGTCTTGCTAGATCGCAGCGTTTTCTTGAAATGAAGGTTTCGCTTCGTTCGGCGTCGTCTTGTTCTTTGGCGAAAATGTTTCTGAATATAGCGTGGGCGGGTCGCGGCGCTCCATACATGACTCGGAGGCGACGCACGGCCTCTTGCCACGAGGAAACGTTATTACGTACAATGCGATTAAAATAAGAATAGGACGGGCTCTCGGCTAACTTCACTCATATAAGTACGGTCAGCAGAACAAACTTAAAAATAGATTAATTTTAAATGAATGACTAAAAATCGTTCATTTTATAAAATTTATATATTTATAAGGTTGGCAGCACAGACGCAGTGTTGCAAAAGTTTCCGATTTATTGGGAGATCTACTGATTTTGGTCATTGTCTCCCGATATCCCGATTTAGCAATTCAGTATCCCGATTTTTGAATTATCATCTAATGTAAAATAATATTCATAAATAAACATGGAAAATAATATTCTTCATACGGCAAAACTAAAAGATCTTGAATAAATGAATATATTATTAACATAAAATACTCTTGTTTTATTCCGAATATAAATCTGAGTGGAATTGAAGAGCTGAGCGATTAAAATTAAAATACGTACATTCACTAAATAAAGACAGTTCAATGTGTTTCTGTGTTTACTTTAGTTTACCTACCTATGATTCGTTTTTAGACTAATTTTTTCTCTACCTATCAGATAAAAAAGTACGTGCTATTACAATATAAAACAAGTCAATATTTTTTAACATTGCTTTTTTTGCACACTATACCAAGTTCCCGTTGTGACGTCACAAAATGGCGCTAGGCCGGTCCTATTCTTATTTTAATCGCATTGTACACCGCGCCAATATACGGCGGCGTCATCGGTCAGGAGCATCGCCAATCCACGGAGGGCGTGTTGATCACTCGTTGATGTGCACTCCTTGTAAGTTTCTACAGCATCGACGAAGCTTTCAAATTCTTCTGCTGATCGTCCCATGCCGTCAAAGCGCGCGGTACAGCACGAAAAGTTTCCTGGTGCAGGTGGGAACGCATGCCCGGAAATCGGCACGGGCGGTGCGGCGGCGCCATTACTGCACTGGTGTGTCGTGTCGGCCGTAATTTTCATGACACTTGAAATTATTCTGGCTAGCTGGTCTTCGGTGACGCTGAGGTTGTCACGGCGGGTATCGGGATGCGCATCCATAGTCGGCGCTGGCGGTACTGCCTCCGTAGAAAGCGCGAGGCGTGACGGGGACGCTGGCGGCGTGGGCGCGGCGTCGATCGGCCGCGTTTGCTCGCCTTCGCTCGACGTGGAATTTTCTTCGTTGCTTCCCGAACTCTTCTTCCTGCATCTTCTTTTTGGTGGCATCGCGCGTGTAGTTCCGGAAGATTGTTTCTCAACGCACGGAGACACGCACGTGCGCAACCAAAACTAGGGCATGCTCGGGCCGCTAGTTGGGCGCAATATAACTTGTGAATTTGACTGTTTGCCTACAACCTACGGGTTGGGTGAAGAGAAAAGTCTGTGTTAGGTAGAATCACTTTCACTATATTGCAATTCTCCATTATTCCGCAGTTTACACAAGGAAATCGATGCGCGAGTGTAATGGTCGATCCCGTTACCTCGGTATCTCTTTCAGAAGTCCAATGGCGGTCGCCGCATGTCATCTCCTTCTTCTCGCTCATGCATACGAGCTGGGACCACGAGTGGGAAAGAGAGAGCGAACGACGCGGGCCCAAGTTTCTATGACGCAATACAAGGTTCCTCCCTTAGTGCCTAGATGGCGTCAGTAGTCCCTAACTTCGAGTGTTACATCTATGTATTAATCTTATTTGTGTGTATCTTCTTCATAAACGCTGAATCAGTTTAGCTGTTTTGTGATTAAGTAATAATTGATCCAATGGTGAATATATAAGGATACAGAATTCTTTGAGTCTTCTTTTAATGACTATGATACATCTAGAATACCAAATAACTAACGTGAAGCTTTTGAATTTTGGCCAAAGAAATACAAATTGTTGGTCTCGGAATTCTGTAAAGTCAAATGCTTTTAGCATACGACACGATGCAATGCTTGGTTACGACTAAACACGTGAAGATGGACTAAAAAATTGATTTTATAATAGAAAAGGTAATCAATAAATACCATAGGTATATTGAAATTAAATTAAATAATTTGATTTTATAGTTAAATAAAAAAAGATTTTTACTATATAGTTATTACAAATCAACCCTGTAAACACAGAGTTAAATGTAAAATCATGATAAAAAATAAGGCTTTTGGTAACATGTGTGTTACCAGGAAAAAAGAAACAAATATATATATATATATTATTTAATCATTCCTTACATTCAAACCTTCCTTACTTCTCGTAGATTGCAATTCATTAAAAAGCATGTGTACGATAAAGGAAATTTCGACTTGAAATTTAATATAATTTATCCATAATATGAAACAAGAGAACGGTCGGAGTTAAAATTTAATATCCGACAGGGACAAGAATATCTTAGTCCTAAATTTTACTAGCTTCTTGAAACGAATGTTATTTCTTGATAATAAAAATCGGTGGGGTAAAGATGTACGAGTACTCATATATTTTTCGTATTACAAAACTTATATGGTCCATGATACAAGTGGTCCTATAATTTTGAACGACATAAAAATCAATGGTTATAACGCGTAGATCAAGTTGGTATAAATATAACATTTAGGTCCTTATTAGGCGTTGAAACCACTTTTTTACCACTTTTAAATTTATAATAAAGACCTCTAAGTTGTTTTATGATATTTGTCTATTTATATATATATATATATAATATATATATATATATATATAAATAGACAAATAAGAATAAATAATAATTAGGTACCTATATATATATAATATATGTATATATAGGTACCTAATTAATAATTAATTAATTAGGTACCTATATATATATAATATATATATATAATATATATATATAGGTACCTATTGTAAAAAAATAGAAACAGTTGCAAATAAATGAATACGGAAGCCACTAGAAAAAGTTTATCCTTTTCAACCAGCTTTTGGTCAAAACTTACATCGACACAAAAACCTTTGACTATTTCAGACCTACGCTTTCAAACATACCTATGTTATTAAGTATTATATACATACATAGCCTTTTAAAGGCGGCCTAAGTACTCAAAAGACTTTAACGACAATTTTTTTTCTATACATTTAGTAAAGGTTTTGGAGCGATTAACTTTTATCAATAAAACATAATAAAAAAAACAGCTGTTGGCGATTCTTTCAAAAGTTTAGAAAAAAAAGATGTTTGACGTTGTTACTTTTAAAAGGTTTTTAGGTACTTATATACTTATTTACCATTTACCCTGTATATGTCTACTAGTCCATTACATATTCCACGTGGCTACAGGATAGAAGAGGGCCATTAGTTTTACTTACAGCTACATGGATGGAGTGCTTCTGAGCACGAGACTTAAGACTTATCTATTCTGTGAACGTTTTTGGACTCCAACTTACTCAAAAACGTAAGACCTGGTTTAAGTAGGAATGTAAATCAGTGAAGCAAAGATCTTCTTCTTATCGAATGAAAGGGGCCAACTTTGGTGTCGAGATTTTATCAAGTGAAGTAAAGATTTAAATAAACAATACTATAATTCAAGCTTGTGGGAAGGCTATTTACTGTACAGTAAATATAGCATCTGTTATTGATAATCCATAGGAACTACGAATATTATAAAAAAAAACTGCTGTCAGATTAATTTCATTTCAAGACCTACATCAAGTTGATTGTTACATAATTTGTATTTACCTACATTTCTCAGTATGAACTTACAATTTTTAAATTTAATTTTTATTTTTTTAATCTCGAACTTTAATATTTTGAATAAACCTTTATTTGCGATATCTATAAATTCTTATTTTCATATTTATTTCAGTACTTACTACAATAATTACATTAATACTTAGTATTTGTTTCAGATTGGCTTTACCCGCGTGTAGTGCAGTGGTGGCGCCATTCCCGTGTGCCGTATGAAGCGGAAACTATGCGCGCCGCCGTACAATTGTGACGATATGGAAGAGCTGAATGTGGTATGTATATAGTATGCTATTTATTAACGGGCAATGTCCCGTGCGGAAATTAATTCAAAAAGCTGTAGGCTGTAGGGGGATTTTTGGAAATTGCCCTTTTAAAAGGGGGGATGCAAGATTTACTTCTTAATGCTAGCTAAGCCGCGAGCACCTAGAGCCCAGCACTAGTAGGTAAAATATATATTATGTTCGTAAAAATATATAAAAAGAAATATATGAATATTGATCTTTTAATCAGATTATAAAACATTTCCTCGACGCATTCTCGAATCACTTCAATTTGTTCGACGTATTCACAAATTTCGTCGATTCTTGAAAATTTGGTTGAAAACGTAAGCAATTTAGTCTGCGCCTTTATTTGAAAATTAATTGCAAGGTATTTGGAAGGTTCCCGCTTGGCTAATTACTGACAGGTTAATTGATATTAATGAATGGGGATAGGAACTTTGAGCGCAAAATATATTTGTGTGTGAAAACTGATTTAATTACTAAAAACGTTAATTAATAATAAGACAAATGAATTAATCAGGCAATAATTTCCATGTTGGGAAGAAATTTTGTTTTATATGATTTTAAAATTTATTTATTATAATTTAAACCAGATAGCATATTATAATTACCAACAAAACACCAAAAAAAATATCTATTTGTAAAACGAGGTAATGAAAAACATCTATAACAAAACCACTTTTTCTTGTTTTGTTTTAAAAGTATATTTGAGTTAAAACATCATGTTGTGAAACGAGACCATGAGCTAGATATTGATCGAAATCTCATTAGAGCTGACAAAGAAATAACCTAACGACTAGTCTAGAAAGCTCAAACACAATCCAACGAGGTCTCTTTGCAATCACGGTGTGCGATATGGTAAATAAATACTGACTAGGGACTTACTTCACTGCCTTTTTATACATAATCATGGGAGTATATTTATACAAGCTACAGTTTCCTGACTTTTACTTGCCTACAATAAATATGAGGGCGAAATAAAACAATATTGATTTTATTTTTTTAATTTTATTGTAGAAATTACCTTAGTAAATAGTATGCTCACATAATTAATAATACCATGAAGTCATTAATACAACAATTAATATGAATACATTTGAAAAATATTGACATGATAATGTTACGACTATAAAAAAACGAAAAATTACAAAAGTACTTATAATCAATTAGTACATTGAATTCAGGTAAGCCATATAGTTTTTAAATGGGATAAGTTACATTTTATTTCAAAGTGGCTCAGAAGCAAAACCATATTATAGACTTCATTAAAGTAAAAATGAAAATAATGATTCCAGTCTATCCCACATCGACACCAGATACATCTGCGGACTCTTGAGAATCACCCCTCTTCGGCCGCGCATAGTACTTAGTAGGAGCGGCAGGTTCTTTTATATCTTCTTCAATCCTCATCTTATGCATCTTTACATATTTCTCGTTAGCATTCAGAGCCGCTCTTCTCTCCTTTCCTTCAGCCACAGTTGCATCCCAAGAGAATACAACCTTGTAAGGGTGTTCACGTACCATCCGCATTGCCATGAACTTCAGAGACTCATAATCTTCCAAATACTCTTTCCTCAACCCTTCCCTGTCATCTCCTAGAAGACTTTTCTTGACCTTTTCTTTCTTTTTTATGGCTTCGGGAAAAAGAATAGCAACAGTGTCGTTGAAAATATTCTTTTGGTTTTTCATAATTTCTAACATTCTTCGCTCCTTTTCCAAGCGTTGTGCTTCCAATTCTCGCAATGGTTTCTCGTGTTCAATTAATTCTGCTCTGTTTATTCTTTTCTTTACGGCTATTGTTTTTTCTATCAGTTTTTGAATAATTTTTTGCCATCTCTCTTCCGGCCCAACCACTCTCATTCTTGCTATTCTACGTGCTTCAGCTTCCTCTTCTAATCGTTTTTCTTCTTCTTCTCTTAACCGTCGTTTTTCTTCTTCCTTTTCTAAAAGAAGAGCGCCCTCTTTTCTTTTCATTTCCAGTAAAATGTGAGGATTATTTTTCATCCAATCATTCTGCCAAGCCATAAATGACTCCATCACCCTCAACTCCCTCTTCATGTTATTTTGGAATCTTTCTAAGTAAGCACTATTTTCCAGCATGAATATGTACGGACATAAGAACATTCTAAACGATCCACTGGTATCACTCACGCCAATTATATTTTTGGCAAGAGGCAGTGTGTGCACACTGACCCCTGTTAGCATTGTTCCAGACATCGTTTGCAAGGATATGGGCTGATCACTTTTCAGCAACAAATCCCAAGTTTCAAGGCAGCCCTCAGCAGTAGCTATAAATAACCTACTCGGTTTGTAAAGGGACCATCGGGCATCAGTCAAACGATAAGGGCGTTTTTTCCATAACACCGGCCTTCCTTTAAACTTATCTGTCCAAATGGCGAAAATTTTTCCTCCAATTGTGACGACAATATCGTTGAAAAATGGATTCTTTTGAGAAGTGGACACGATTCCGTCGTGAATAGAGCAGCTATAAGTTATATCACTGTATTCCGAATTGACGACTTCTCCAGTATTGAACTCGTGACCTTCCCAAGTTATTCGCCGCATTTCGCCGTGTTGTGATCCGCAATACAAAATTGTATTTATCTCATGTTCCTCTTGGGGCAAGATTTCACAATTAAAATACTTTCGACCTTTTCCGGTATTTCGTGGAACGTAACTGTATTTTAACTTCGGCGCGGATACTCCAAAACATTGGAGAGGTAAAGTTTGCGGTTGACCTGCGATGCCCAAAATAATTTTGTAACAAGGCTGTAAGAGGCGGTCCAATATCTTTAGCGGTGAAACATCCAAAGTGAGTCCAGACGGTCGCCGCAAGACTCTTTTAGACTTTTTTACTTTTTTTCCTTCTATGAATGTCACATTTTCAACAGATAAATTCCAAATCAAAATGGTGCCATCTTCTGACCCAGTAAAAAACTGGATAGATTTATTATCTTCGAGTAATTTTGTTACTTTTCCTGTTGGAGTTACGGCGAAATTTGGAGACAGCCAGTCGATAGCAGTGACGGGACCATAATGGCAAGTCATCAAATTGCTCATAACTGTTGCTGGTACGACTGAATTATCTTGTATGTTTTTCATCCAACTCATATGAGCATTCATAGCTATACGATATTTCTCTCGAGTCTCGCTCAGAACTTCCATTTTCTCCACATTTTCTAGCTTGTTTGTAATATCCCATATGATAACTTGCCCGTTTACACATCCACCAACTAAAATATTTTCATTGAATGGGCAAAAAGATAACACTTTAACTTCCCGAGGAGATTCCATGTAAAGTTTTGGGATTAAACTATCGATATGACTCCATATCATTACAGGATTAAGACCATACACAGCTCTTTGGATAGGATCTACGCGAGTGCTTAAATATTTCATAACCGAAGGGGAGCCGTCTGAATAAGATATTGCTACTATACCAGTCCACATTGGATGAAACACTGCACTTGAAACATATTTGTCTTTAGCTCGTACGTCGGTAAAACAAACGTATTCGTCAAAGGTCATTGAGTCATAAATATCAACTGTTTTATGAACCATTAAATAGGGATAGTCATTGCGATACATATCCATCACCGTATTGAGTTCAACTATGGATTCCATTTCTGTTTTCTTGCAAGTTACAAAACGGTTTATCATTTTAATATAAGACGGTCGTCTTAATCTTTTCAACGCAGCTCTGTAAGAAGCTACGCCAACCTCATCTATAGGATGCTTTCCTCCTTTATCGTCTTCACTATCGCTGCTTTCTTCTTCAGCGTCTTCGTCAAATTCATTTTTACCAGTATCTCCACCACCTTCGGCATCAGTGACTGTCCCGAGAGCATCAGCAATTGATTGAGTCCACATATTTTTGGGATATCGCAGCACCGTCTGTGCTTCTCTACTTACTCTAGATGCTGCAGCTTGAACGGCTGCGTCTACTCTACGTCGGTAAACATTGGCGAACTTTTGTCTGTATGGAGTCAACTCAATCATACCATCTCTCACAGAATTAGTGTCTCTGATATAAAACTTTTTTGGATCATACAACGTTGGAAACGTTGCTCTGACTTCCATTTCCATCAGTGGTCTTGTATTGACAGGTAATAATGATTTTATTTCTTTATCGCTTCCCAAGCACGTCCATGGTCTTGGTTTTTTCTGAACAGCTTTTTCTAATTTTTTTTCTTGTCTACGAATGAATCTGTCCGATTGTTGCTTGCAATGGTCTCTCGCTTCTTCAGTACAGCATACATAAAATTCATCTATATCCTTAGATTCGTCAACTATGTACCCAATTAGTACCAAATCGCTTTTATATTCTTCTAGTTCTTCTTTTAGAGGGAAAAATTCTGATAGTTCACCCCCGATTTCGATGGTCTCCATTATTTTTGCGTAAGATATCATTTTCCATGGGTACTGGGCATTTATATCGTGTCCTACAACCATTTCAATTTGCATTTGTGTTTCTTCCATTATTTCTAGTATATGAACGCCTTCGACATTGTAGTTTGGGACGAATCTTTTTCTGCGCGGCTGCGGTGGCGGCCCCGAAAATGATGCCGACGCCATGGCTTCGGCTATAAAATTATGGAATAAAAATTAATATTTGGTTAACATTTAAACCAGTACACACAATTATACTCAGTCGCTAATGGTTTGACAGAAGTCAGTAAAACTTTTGGCAGTTTTATGACGCACGCGTCAAATTTTAAGTAGAGTTTGTATCGACTTTATACTAACTTTACAGATAATGCAAAAAGTTTATAACGAGTTACAAAATGAGTTCAATTTTATACTGGCATCATACTATACAGTGTATAAGTACATATATATGTAATCTAGCTGTTTAACTCAACAGATCATAACACGTTATGCTTAACATTAGGGTTCCAGGTTTGCTATTAATTAGTTTTTATCTATTTGTCTGCAAGGTGGACTGAGATGAAACAAATATATGAATAATAGTTAAAATAAACCATTTTGGATAAATATTTAAAAAGTGGATATTATATAGGTACTTACCGCCATCTTTACTCTCAATAACTTGTTCTGTTGCTGGTGGCTCCTCATCGTAGCTGGACTCTGAACTAGTTTCTTCTTTAACTTTCTTCTTTTCTTCTTCACTATCAGACTCGCTCAGTACTTCAGTTTTGAAGGAACAAATCATGACTTTTTTGTATGATATATATTATATTACTTTCTTGTATTTTGTTTTAAAACATAAAAGAGTACTTTGTCAAATCAGGATCAGTTATTTGTAGCTGACCCAAAAATTTGAAAACATGGCAATAGAAACAACAACATACAGTACGGACCTTGAAACTCCGGGACAATCAAACTACGTATGTACCTACGTAGTTGCGCCCTTTTCTAAAATACTTATATCCAATCTTATCCAACTGTAACTTCTATCCTCCCACATAATGGTTATTCATGTAAATAAGTAAAATAGAATCACACAAAGTTATTTTTCCCCAACACAGATGTTACCGGGTATGTGTATAAAGAAGCGGAGCGGTTCTCTCGTCGCTACGGTTTCCTTACGATGTTTTCTCGGGAGTATTTTGCTAAGCAACGTAAATAAAATTACGCATGCGTTATGTGTGTTACAATTAAAGTAGTATTGAATAGTAGAATAGTAATCAAATAGATGTTAGAAGACTTTAAACAAATATCTTTAATAAATATAACAGAGTAATGTTAGTACAAATAAAATCAGGAATAGGTGTTGTTTACATAATTACATTCAAACGAGTAAATGGGAAAAAATATGCCTGCTCTTGTTCACAAGCTAAATTGTACAGGTATAGGTACGGTACAACGTACAGAACTGGCTGTAGATGATGGTGATGATATAAAAGCGAGATTGTTTTAACATGCGCAGTAACTATGGTTTCTGTTTCCTCTGATATGGCTGTATTAACTCTAATATGCGTGATATTTGCGGAATTTCATTTTGAATGGAAATACTCGTATATGATTTCAACGAATGAAGGAAGCGCTCTGTGTAAATTTCCAAATTTCCTGTAATCAACTCGTATTGTTTAATTTAATTGTGAATACGAATATCTGTCGTACTAATTCATACAGAAAATTAATGTCACTAGAATTTACCGATTTACTGTTTGTAATTATCGTTTGCCGGTCTTGTAATGCCCGTAGTTAAACTTACATACTTAGATAGGTTATTGCATGATTTTTTTCGGTTCAGTTCAGTTTGTTAAATAAATAAAAACATTTTGTGACGCTGAGAATGTTTCTTTACGTTAAAAATATTTTAACAGTTCCTTTTAAACAGATGTTAAATAGTCAGTTACCTAAGGTAAACCAATTCCATTTTCTTATGCATATAGTACTGCATACTGAATATCAAGTTGATCCTCATATAAAACACACATAACTTACTTACATACATATACGTAAACGTGACTCAAGCTAGCCCAAAAAGCTTAAGAAATACAGTGGGAGCCAATAATTCATAGACCCGTAAAATCTACAAAAGGAAGGTCCTGTTGATAGATCAATCTTCTTAGTGACCCTTCGCTATCTCGACAGCCGTGACCCTTGGCTTCTTGTACAACTGGGCCAACTTACTGTGTGGGTATATGTATCTATAGATAGAGGATTCTTTATTGTAACCCACTTAAAAGGGAATATTTGACAGAAAACAAAGTTATTACTAACTATAGCCACAGTTTGTGGTGGTAAGATAGTGAGTGCGTTTGAGTAGGAACGGCTAAATCTAGTACCAGACCAATTTAGGAGGCATTGACATGGTATATGGGCCATAGGATGACAATGAGCATCTAGGACCTATGTCAGATGTAAATGCTAGTTTTTCTTTTGCATGCTAATTATTATTTAATCACAAACTTGTGTACGTCTTATTCTGCTTAACAATAAGAATCTCGTCAGAAGTTGTCACAGAAAACTCAGATGTAAAAGATCTAGAAATAAAGTATATAATATAGAATTAAATGGTTACATTTCATTTGGTCTAGAAAGATAAATTACAGTCATAGTTACGTTTAAATTATTTCTGACATCTTCAAACCTAAGTTCTATAATTTTTGTAATTAGTTAATCAATTTTAAGTTTTTTTATTATTTTTGTTTCAGTCAGCGTTATCTCGTCGAAAAGAGTCGGTGGCCCCACTTACGGGAGAGAGGGAGACGGTTATATTCCGTCACTCTGTCTCCTACCCACTGGCTCTGGTACTGAGGCTGCGGGTGTTACAGGTATGTAATACTTCTACTAGTACTACTCCTTTTTGAGACTGTTCCTCTTTACTGAGGGTCGTGTCTCCCCTGCAGAATTGATTCATTAAAAGAATACTCTTGGGCAGATATATCTTGGTCGATGCTTGAGCCCTTTTACGAGTAGTACAATACCTTGTTATATCTCATAGCCCCATTCTTAAAAGGGGTATAAAGTTTATTTTGTGTACGATAATTGAAACAAATATTATATCAATTTTATTTACAGAGAATAGGCAAAATTTTAACAGAATCTGTTCATTCAGCTTATAGTACGGCAAAGTTAAATAGTTTTAGCAAAGGATGTAAACAAACAATTTTACTTAACTGACTTTTAAAGAATTGCATAGCTTTGTTCCAAGTACGAATACTCTAGATTTTTTTTATATAATACGACTACCTACTGCTTTAAAAACACCTTTTTAGGCAACAAATACATTGACTCTTATTGCTTAAGAATAAGGTTGATAATGCAACGGTTTTCTTCATTTTCTCTGCTCACAAGTGCCTAGGTCTTTTTACTACCAGATTAGACTAGCACTAAGCTAAATCCTGACTCGGAATAGTTTAGTGTCACATAAAAGCAGTATGTTCTTATAAATTATCGTCTAGACAGAAGATCTTCTCTTCTCTTGATCTCCTTTGCAAATGGATAGTTACGTTTGAAAGTAGTGTAGTTTGAATAAATGAAGCATTTCAAGCTATGTTTAGTCTTTCTTTTACTTTTTCATTTAAAAATAAGAGGGATGATACGAATTTCGTATTTTTATATATGTAGAACTGTCATGATACTATAGCAGAAATATAAGCATGTTTATATTGAATTTAATAGGTTCTATTACAAGAAACAAACTTGTTTTGGTATTTACTTCTTCTTATTGAATGAGAGATGCCATGTCTGTAGGTCGAGTCGCCCTAAGAGCCTCTGACATGGATTTACCATTGCCGCTATATGATTAACAACCAACGGTACTTACTGATAGATGTTTTATAACTTTTTTTTTTTCTTATCGAATGAGAGTGGCCATCTCTGGTGTCGAGAGTTTTCAAACCGCCTTAAGGGCCGCTGACATGGCTTAACGACTACCGTAATAGACAAACAGCTGGGACCTACAATTTGACGTGTCATCGGAAACACCCAAAATGGAATGCTACTTTTCGGTTACCCATCCAAGGACTGACCGCGTCGACCTTTGCTTAACATTGGTAATCATCAATATCTTAATTACGGTCAAGTGCAAACCCATCCCTTGTTTAAAAGAAATAGCATGCTCGATTGATGTTTTATTTGAAAATGGTATACCAAAAAGTACTTTACCTCCATATGTGATTGACATTTTATTAAATAAATAAATTATGTCTTAATATTAAATGTATACATTCTCCATCTCGTTACAGTGGTTAAATAGTTAAATACAACTATTAATGAAATTTCGCAAAGATAATAAACTGAGAACACAAACACGTAGGTACATTAATTTCAAGATAGCTTGAAACAACAGAAGTTCTATCCGTATAGAATATTCCATTGCTTCGGGTATTTCCTGTTTAGTGTTTGTATAAAGGCATTCGGTATAAAGCTGTTAATACTTATGGTTACCACGCATATTAAAATAAGTAATGATTTATGGTAGGAATTAACTGCGTTGGTTTAAACGTAATTTTAGTGCTAACCACGTAGTTTTATCTCATAGTTCTCATCTTGATTATAAAGAGTTTCATAATGTATATTTTAGACATCACTATAATTCTACGCAAATTCTAATGTCTTGTTTTATATTTATTTCATAATTTTAATAGCGACACAAATAGATTCAGATTTTAGGTTTTTCAAATTTTGATATTTGGTCTCCACACATCAAAACAATAATTAATGAGTATATAATCATAACATGTTATTTTTATTTTTACACCTGTAACTCGTAATACTATCATCAAACCGCTAACGCTGTAGGTACATTAGACTTTAAACTACCATATGTATACCTATTGTTAAACAAAGACGGTTCACAATAAAAACAATTATTCGATGACATAATACGCTCGTTTCTCGCCCGTGGGAACCCTACCTATAGTATTGTTCCGCGTCACATTGCAAAGTTCGTAACAACATTAGTTGTTCGCCGGCGCACCGTAAGTACATGATTGTGTTACCTCCCTACCCGCTTGTTGTTCGCTTTACGGGAATTGCAGGATACTGCTTATCAGAAATACTATTTTAATCGACTTCAAAAAAGGTGGAACTATTTTTATAAGTTCGTTATTTCAATTATTTGACTATTTTTATGTACCTACGACAGTTAGACATTTAACTACAACAAACGACATTGTGTTTGAAAGAGGAGCATTTAGTATGCTCCAGTGTAATGAAACTTACATAAATAATCATATTTAATGTTTTTTTTAATATTTTTTTCCCTAGCAAATAAGTAGTCAGTTAGTATTAACATCAGACTAAATTGTCATGAAATTTAGTATCAAAACACTGACGAATTTATATGATCTTGGTCTCAAATGATTAACTAAGTAAAAGATCATATAAACTACTGTTTTATAGTAGAGTTTTAGAAACTTCTACCGTACCACAGAATGTTTAACTTTTATTTTTCTCGTAGCTTCATTGGCTCCGAACTTCACCTACGCCGTAGCAACCTCTACGAAACTTTTTTTAAAACTACTGTTTGTACTCTGTATTCTGTGATACTATACAGAAATTTACAGAATAGTTTATACTTAAACATAGGTGTATTGTAGCTTTTAGCACTGTGCCTTTAGTAAAAACGTGAAAGTACTAAATAAAATGTATATTTTATTATTAATGGTAGGCACGTAAAAACATTTCGTCATATTTGTTTCAAGCTCAAGTGATTGTATGATTCCTGAACATAGGAAACAATCTTTTTTATTATTTATTTTTTTTTTCACTTAAAAAGTATTTATTTAATAAAAATTTACAAAACAAATTTTACTAATTAAAAATAAAAACTTAACTAATTAATAACTAGCTTATAAACTAAAACTTATAATAAACTTAAAACACCTATAAAAAAGTATATCTGTAGGCAACGTTCCCAGCATGCTGGCGGCATTGCCACGTTGGATGGCAAAGCTTATCCTTTGCGCCAAGAATGCGCCAGCATGCTGGTCATAATCAAATTAGATTCGAGATATACAGAAATATATGTAACATCCGTATATCTTCCGATATTTTTCACACACGAAATGTTTCACCTATGTTATTATCGCTGTCAGATTAACGCGAGTTACACAAGCATAATATGCATACATATAGAAACATCACATTAAGTACGACTGTTGTTGCAAACTAATTGAAATTGTTATCAAATTCTGCGCGTTGAATATTCAACAGATTTATCATCATTCGTGAAGCGTTGCCAAAATAAAGCTGTTTTGAATTTACACGTCGCAGAATCTAAAGTTTAAGTGACTTATTTTATCTTCTCCATCAAAGGATTTCATCAGAAATATATATGTAATGATTCAACTATTCCCGCAAACAATAGATTAACTTTGTTTCTTTAAGGGATTTCAACCTTAGACTGCACAAATGTTACACAATTTATTTTATTTCCCTTCTGACAAAAAAAAAGTGTTAAAATTTTAAAATTAAGATTTTTATTATTTGAGTTTTTAATTGTTTTGCCAAAAAATAAAAAATATACCATACTTATTACTTTATTTTGGCAAATAATTTCATTAGCCACTTTATGTTCCTTAGTTTTTATTTCAGCTCCTAATAACAACCATTTGCAAATAAACACACCTTTGCCACTGAATCCGTATTCCATTTCCCAAATTTCTGTATCAAAGGCATTATTTTAAGGTGTTTAATTATAAACTCGATCCTTTGTTCTGGTATTATTAAAGGTCGAAATAATTTTCCTCAGACCTGTAACGGGTAACAAATAGGGTTATTAAGGCTTAATGTAATTAAGTGGTATAAAAAGGATGACTGAGGTGCTTTTTTTACAAGATATGGGTTTGCACTTGACCGTAATTCGCCTGATGGTAAGCAATCATTACGGTCTAGGATGGACCGTGCTTACCCGGTAAGAACCGATTCACTCTCGCTTTGAAGATCGCAAGGTTATATTCCGCGGGGAACAGGGAGTCAGGCAGGGAGTTCCACAATTTAGCAGTTCGCACTATAAAAGAGGAAGCAAAACGCTCTTGGGAACTTGGACCAGGAAGCGGTGACGGCTGCTGTACCCCTGCTCGTCCGGTGGAAAAAAGGAGCGGGCGGAATTAGTCAAAATAAGCTCTTTTTTACTTGCGGTAAGTTTACGTTCGACTAAAATCCTACTGATGTTAATATATTACTGCCTTTTCTTTTTATCTGAGGTTATCATAGCGAAAGTTTTGTTGAAGATATAAGAGGAACAAGTAATCAATATACGAGTATGTATTATCTAACAGGTATCTTAGCAAAATTAAAGCAATACTGCGGTCAAACGTACTAACGTGCACCACAACGTACACTAAAGTTTGCAGGCACAAATTAAGGTCAAGTTTTGCCTATTGCAAATATGCATCAGCAATATAAGCAATATAGTAATTAAATAAATAAATATTTCAGGACATATCACACAGCGCAATCTAGCCCCATACTAAACTTACGTATCATACGTATACGTATCATGGGTAGTAGATACTTATTATATATAGAAACGACAAGTAATTGCAAATTTTAAAATTCATATTTTCTTGTGTTATGCGGGAATCGAACCCACTCCCCTAATTAGAAGGCAGAGCCACTAAGCTAACAGAGCAGTCTATAGGATTAATTATGGTGTATACAAAATGCTACTGCCATGAGTATATTCAACAAGAGAGAGTAAAAATGGCTTTTAGAAAGAGGCTAGTAAAGGCCACAGTTCTGGTGACTTCTCAAAAAATAAATAGTTTCTAAGATTTACTGTCGCACACAAGATGTAGGTACACATATGTACATAGATGTCCCGTGATGTGTTCCAACTAGGTCACCATTCAACTTATGACGCCATAAAATAAAATTCTCTTTATGTGTCACGTCTACGTTAGATCGTAAAATTGCCTTCCACCCCGAAATTCTTCGAAACTGACTTTAACCATAGAATACATACTAAGTTACTGAAAAGTAATGTAGAATTTTGTGCCGAAACCTTTGTAGTAAAAAAATATAGCAACTGCGATTTAAGTCTTCGTCTTATCGTATTAGAATCGTAAACATAAGTGTCGGTAGTTTTATTCTTACTCTATATGGCTCGATGACAACGATGACTGACCTTACTTTTACAGTTAGCTGAGACCTAATGAGTTAGCGTGTGATCCATCAATGGAAGCACCCAAATTGCGTATATATGTAGGTATAAGCTAGATAGTTTCCAAGTTTCCACAGAACACCATTATCATAAATAAATTATATTATATTATATTTATTACCATAAATTTTACTTGCTCTTTGGTGTATTTTCACAGTATACAGCGACATCTGTTGAACCTATTTTAAACTATTTTTTTTTTAATTGGCTCCCGGAAAAAGGCTCATTGTATTTTTACGTACATACATTGTATTTTTGCCATAATAAACGATTATTTATTATTATTATTATAGTTTTTAGATCACGGAGAAAGGAGATAGCTTCTAGTATCTATCTAGTTTTTCATTAACTCATTTAAACATTTAAATGCAATATTTAACTGAACAAAAGCTACATCTAACTCTGTACGTTTCATCACATAAATCCGATTATCTAAATCTAGTGCGAGGGGATTTGTCTGAAAAACGAGGTGCGTGTCGAGTTTGCAGATAAGCCAGAACCAGTCGCTCGGGACTTGAATAATATAGCCATTGTAACAGCTATTTTGTGTACACATACATAGACTAGTGGGTGCTCGCGGCTTCGCTTGTTAAGAAGTAAACCTTGCATCCCCTATTTCACCCCTTTAGAAGTGGCATTTCCAAAAACCCTTTATTAGCGGATACGTCATAAAATCTACCTAGGTACATGACAAAATTTCAGCTAGATCCGTCCAGTGGTTTGGGCTGTGCGTTGATAGATACCTAACTATGTCAGTCAGTCAGTCAACTTTAAGTTTTATATATTTAGTGTCTAAATTATATTCTGAAATCTTTACACATACATTTTATAAAAATATTGAATATATTGTTTATACTTGCAGGATCGTCTTGTCTTATGAAAGTCACTATGAGTAAAAGATATTTCGTCAAATCTTCAAACTTGGGAACATCGCTTAGAAGATGTTATACCTAATTCTAAATGTAAAAAAATATATATTTCTCAAGCTAATAATTTATTTCTAAAAGACCAACACAAACCCACTTTTTAAGATAGGTACTCAATTTGAATCTTTTGTTCTAAAAGATTGATCGCAAAGCAGATAAAATAAGATTACGCTAATAGCACTTGGTCGCCTTTAATTATTCAATGAAAAGAACATTGTATAATCTCATTGAAGATAGACACAAGAAACTTTGTTCTATATCTTACTTTTTTCTGAACCTTGTGATTAAGTGATAGAATTGTTGTATTTCTTTAACGAATTTTAACGATGATACACCTTTGTTACTTTTTCATAGTAGATAGATAACATTATTTATTTGCAAATTCACTATTTTGTTACTTTTCATATAAAAATCTTTTAAAAAAACCTCAGATAAATTAAACACATATGTATATTTTTGATAAAAGCAGGTTTTAACAAAAATCTAATTAAGTTAACAAGAACACTGGTGTTGCTTAGAACGAATTTGAAGTGAAGTAATAATTCAGACTGATAAAGAGTATAAGATTTTTTAAGAATAATATTTATTTATTTATTATGCACTACATCATCATCTTCGGCCCACAGCTGAGCATAGACCTCTCTATTAGTACGCCACTCGTCTCGGTACTGCGCAGATTGAATCCAGGTGCACTACGTTGCTATTTAAATAAAATATTTATTAAGACATAAATCATATTATCAACTCGTCCAACGCACAAACTGTTCACCCCTTCCACATTTATCATCACCGCCTCTACAAATGCCACTTGTCTCGAAAGGAAATAAAACGAAATTCCAGAATATTCCTTCCTTGCCGTCATCTGAGCGAAATTGACGTTTCTTTAGTTGATTCCACCCGCAGCGCACAAAAGCGACCACACCTCGACAGTCAAGCGTCTATTCCTTGTTAAAACATATTTTTGACTAGACTTCTCAATATACTTTAAAAATATGAAAACAAAATACGCGTACCTGATAAATAAATTTACCCAAAATTTCACACAGCTATCTAGTTTCAACCTAAATGAATGAGTCTGCGTGATAGGTCAGATGTTTAATTTAAGCTAATATTATAGCTTATATTATGGGACGCCGCGGCCGACGTAACAGTTTACAAACTAAAGTGTAGTATAATTTTAGTGTTAAAGTAAATCGTTCCTCGCTCGCTTGAAGACTCATGAAAAAAGTATTAGAGGTCAAGGAAAAATGAAAATAAGGAAAAAAGTTCACTAGCTTGCACTAAAATATGTGGATACACAAAAATTGTGTTATATTTGGTGTGATTTGGTGCGATATGACAATGGGACGCGTTGCATCTTTATGCTGATTAGACGTAATCACGTATAGATAACTGAATTTGGATTTATTATAGTGATAACAGTTGGAATAGAGAATACAATACCCCTTACATCCCGTTAGGAGTCTCTGAGTTATATTTTCAATTCTTACTTGTCATTTTGCCGGAAAACGTAGGATGTCTTCTACAATATTCGAAGTGGATAGAATGTAGTTTTACGAGAGCTTTTGAAATAGTAAGTCGAAATTCTTGGTTTATTTGACCTGCGAAATATAAGTACATTCAAAACACTGTTCACTGTATAATTTAATACTTTAAAACCAATTGAGAAAAATTCTTTGTACTTTTATGATTTATAAAATCTTTACGTATTTTCAAGTGTATAGATATTAGATACCAAATAATGTATATAATTTAGCTAATAAATGCGTTTACATGAGCGCATTTTAAATATTTTTATGCCCTAAAAATTAAGAATAACAAAAAACTTGACTATAACTACAACTCGCCTGGTGTGAAAGCAACGTCATAATACGACATAGCGCGCTTGCCTAGAAGAATCCGATTCAATCTCGACTTGATGACCTATAAATTACAATATAAATGTGTTTAAAAAATGGTATGGATATTCTATGCCTTTTTATATTCTATGGTAAGGCAGTTGGAGTAAAGTGACCCACAACATCAATTTATATTGTACCTCCCAATTGTCGAGGCGCATCATGTATTACTCTCCTTCGCTCCGACATCTGCATTCTAACACTGTCTACTGTATTACTAAATTCAATACAGGGTGATAGGCGATACAGGAATAAAACCTTTTTTTAATAATACGTTTCCATGTTTTAAATATTTAATTTAATTGGTTGGGCATTCATTTCCAAAAAATCTGTATAACAATAATTACAATTTATTTAGTAAAAACACATGTCAAACAATATAAATTGTTTTTCTTCTTATTTGGCCATAACCTTGTAAGTTTGTGCCAGTTCTCAAGTAAAAAATATATTTTTGATAAAAGCAGGTTTTAACAAAAATCTAATTAAGTTAACAAGAACACTGGTGTTGCTTAGAACGAATTTGAAGTGAAGTAATAATTCAGACTGATAAAGAGTATAAGATTTTTTAAGAATAATATTTATTTATTTATTATGCACTACATCATCATCTTCGGCCCACAGCTGAGCATAGACCTCTCTATTAGTACGCCACTCGTCTCGGTACTGCGCAGATTGAATCCAGGTGCACTACGTTGCTATTTAAATAAAATATTTATTAAGACATAAATCATATTATCAACTCGTCCAACGCACAAACTGTTCACCCCTTCCACATTTATCATCACCGCCTCTACAAATGCCACTTGTCTCGAAAGGAAATAAAACGAAATTCCAGAATATTCCTTCCTTGCCGTCATCTGAGCGAAATTGACGTTTCTTTAGTTGATTCCACCCGCAGCGCACAAAAGCGACCACACCTCGACAGTCAAGCGTCTATTCCTTGTTAAAACATATTTTTGACTAGACTTCTCAATATACTTTAAAAATATGAAAACAAAATACGCGTACCTGATAAATAAATTTACCCAAAATTTCACACAGCTATCTAGTTTCAACCTAAATGAATGAGTCTGCGTGATAGGTCAGATGTTTAATTTAAGCTAATATTATAGCTTATATTATGGGACGCCGCGGCCGACGTAACAGTTTACAAACTAAAGTGTAGTATAATTTTAGTGTTAAAGTAAATCGTTCCTCGCTCGCTTGAAGACTCATGAAAAAAGTATTAGAGGTCAAGGAAAAATGAAAATAAGGAAAAAAGTTCACTAGCTTGCACTAAAATATGTGGATACACAAAAATTGTGTTATATTTGGTGTGATTTGGTGCGATATGACAATGGGACGCGTTGCATCTTTATGCTGATTAGACGTAATCACGTATAGATAACTGAATTTGGATTTATTATAGTGATAACAGTTGGAATAGAGAATACAATACCCCTTACATCCCGTTAGGAGTCTCTGAGTTATATTTTCAATTCTTACTTGTCATTTTGCCGGAAAACGTAGGATGTCTTCTACAATATTCGAAGTGGATAGAATGTAGTTTTACGAGAGCTTTTGAAATAGTAAGTCGAAATTCTTGGTTTATTTGACCTGCGAAATATAAGTACATTCAAAACACTGTTCACTGTATAATTTAATACTTTAAAACCAATTGAGAAAAATTCTTTGTACTTTTATGATTTATAAAATCTTTACGTATTTTCAAGTGTATAGATATTAGATACCAAATAATGTATATAATTTAGCTAATAAATGCGTTTACATGAGCGCATTTTAAATATTTTTATGCCCTAAAAATTAAGAATAACAAAAAACTTGACTATAACTACAACTCGCCTGGTGTGAAAGCAACGTCATAATACGACATAGCGCGCTTGCCTAGAAGAATCCGATTCAATCTCGACTTGATGACCTATAAATTACAATATAAATGTGTTTAAAAAATGGTGTGGATATTCTATGCCTTTTTATATTCTATGGTAAGGCAGTTGGAGTAAAGTGACCCACAACATCAATTTATATTGTACCTCCCAATTGTCGAGGCGCATCATGTATTACTCTCCTTCGCTCCGACATCTGCATTCTAACACTGTCTACTGTATTACTAAATTCAATACAGGGTGATAGGCGATACAGGAATAAAACCTTTTTTTAATAATACGTTTCCATGTTTTAAATATTTAATTTAATTGGTTGGGCATTCATTTCCAAAAAATCTGTATAACAATAATTACAATTTATTTAGTAAAAACACATGTCAAACAATATTAATTGTTTTTCTTCTTATTTGGCCATAACCTTGTAAGTTTGTGCCAGTTCTCAAGTAAAAAATATTAAAAAGAAATTAAAATATTCAATTAGTAGTCAATGTCAAAATCATATAACATAAAAAAAAGAATTTTTGAAATCGGTTCATAAGTAACGGAGCAATCGCGTAACATATCCACAAAAAAACAACTTTCGGGAGACTTGATAACCTCCTTTTTTGGTAGTCGGTTAATAAAATAAAATACTGAGTACATTATGTATTTACATACCTAAACTAGAAATTATCAAATCATATAATTGCTCGGAGACTAAGTTTAGTTGTTAGTTGTTTAATAAAATAGTTCACAGTATAGACTTGTACTAAACTTAGTTAAACTTAGTTTAACTTATAGTACTGAGTATTCTGTGGTAACTAAGTGGAGTTCCAAATAGTTGTCAAAAGGATTAGTGCGCGACCAATTGAGAAACTTGCTAACTATTTGAGAATTTCAGATGCAAGCTATGAATAATTATTGCGGAATTAAATGAACATGATACACAAGACAAGGGTTTAATAGTTATGTTCAAAAAATATCTTTAATTATGTGTACATCATTTAGCTAAAATATCTCTCTCTTTTGAGGCAGTCATGAGGGCATGACTAAGGGTCGTAACTCCCCCGCAGAATTAATGCCACATGTGCTCGGATATGGTGGTCTTCAAACATGTCGGTTTCCTCACGATGTTTTCCGTCACCGTTAAGCGATTGCAAATCTACACATAACTTGAAAATACAAGTTATTGGTGTAGGGCCGGATTCGCACCAGCGTGCGTCTGGATGAAAAGCAGACACTGGAACCGCTAAAATAAATATTTTGTATTCAAGTGAGTGAATGTATATTCACTTTGTAGTTAAAGAAAATATCCTGAAGAAATTGTCAATTTGAGCACTATAAATATCTGAAACTAAGTGTCATTCGTGTAGAACATGACAGTTTTCTAAGGTTTTTTTTCTACGCCACTAAATAACTAAGCAAATCCATACACTTTCAAAACATGTCATTATTTTTAGTGTGCTCAAAATATGTTCAAGGATAACAATATTAAAATTAACACTAAAGTGACTTCCCATAAGGGAATCCAACTCTGCTATCAAAAGTTTCCCAACCACCCCATGGGTCTTTGACATACCTTAACGTGTATATCTCTATCTTCCTCAGATAGTATGCGGCATATCAGCCATGGTGATGGGCAGCGTAGCCTTCATCGAGGAGCGCCACAAGTTCAACATGGGGCTCGGCATCCCGGCAGGGGGCGTCACTGTGCTTGCTGCAGGTAAATAAAAATTAAATTAATGATATAGATAGATATACGATATAGAAACTTCCTTAATGAGTGTGTAAAGATGCAATTTATATGAAATATATTACTATTTGATACTGTGAGCAGCGGAACAACGCTACACATTTCTCCAAAGTTTTCATCATTCACATATTGCATTACATTGAAATATCTCGGTTAATTGAAATCTATACTATATAATATTATAAAGCTGAAGAGTTTGTTTGTTTATTTGAACATGCTAATCTCAGGAACTACTGCTATGAATCGAAAAAATATGTTTGTGTTGTATAGACTAATTATCGAGGAAGGCTTTAGGGTATATAACATCACGGTGCATCTAATAAGAGCGAAGAAACAATAGAAAATGTGGAAAAAACGGGGAAAATTATTCATCTATGAGGGCTTCCGTTGCGTGCGCTGCGAAAACGGTTCAAGATATCAAAAAAATATATATGAAAGAATTATTCCTCTTGAAATGATCTAACAAAGTGTCCGCAACAGTACCTATATGTCGATATTTTAAGATTAACTCACTAGAACCATTTATAAGGTAATAACTATTCCACGCAGACGAAGTCGTGGGCACCAGCTAGTGTACATATATGTTATCATAATTTTTCGTTTTATTTATGGTCTGTATGTATAATATGTAATGTGTTTCTTTTAGTGGTATCTGAAAGCTTTAAACGTAAAATTATAAAAATAAAAAACAAGTATTATTCAATTCCTTCTAAGAGCAAGAAGCTAGAACGAAAATTCTAACCTTCTCGTATATTCTTCCTTCAAAACTTCGAAGAAAATCGGAAAAGTTCGGAAACTCAAAAATAATTCGTCTATTATACGTGATAAGAAGGAAAATAACTTGCCGAATAAGTTGAAGCAACTTCACCTCTAAGTAGAGGGACTTAAAAAATACTTGGAACAAAAATTACATGTAGGTACTATTATATTTTTATTGAGTTTTCTTCGTTCCTCTATGTTAAAGTTAACAAAATACAGAACGCAAAAGTCCGGAAAGAAGTGTGTTATCGTAAATATGTCAGGCGCTTGTTATTTCTATTCTTTGAATGAGTATCATGAATAGATAGGCACTCACAACAAATGTGTATGGTTATGATAATACACTTAGTATAATAAAATACTATATAAGCGAACCACTATTAACACTTTAAATTTAATTAATTTATATTTGTAAACTTCTGGATAGACTTGTGCCTTAACTTTATTTAAATGATATTCAAATACAACAATTCAAGTCTATTAAAATACACACAATATACAAAATACAATCAATCAGTAGGAATCTCGTTCCCCTATTTATCTTGAAACCTTATTACCTCGACGCATGTTTTTCCTTCGCCAGTTTATACGGCATTATGAAAACATATTGATGGCTTACTGCTGCCATGGAATCAGGAGATCACTGGATGTGGCTTTTGAACATAAAAAGTAAATTAAAAAAATCCAGTTAAGTGGGTTAGAAACAAAATAATTAGCTGATATATGTCAAGTATAGCATTGTGCTTCGATGTATAACAATAATAGTATTTAAAACTAGTTTGACTGAACTGGTTTCAAAATATAAAACATGATGTTTTTCACCAGGCACGTGCTGACACTCTTTAGACTGTAATGTGATCTAAGACAATTTTAGTTGGTTTATATTTTGTATTACAAAATTATTTGTTGGTTTTCAGCATAGTTTATAGGATGGTCTCTTCTAGAATGTACACTTTACCCGATCCCTTCGTCTACCAATATCCATCGAATATATTGGTGGCTTATGAAAGACAATATATCATATTAATTTGCGAGGTAACAATATGTTAGGCAAATAGAGCTCCCTCTGACATAGGGGTTTTCTTTTTGACGTTAGTAGTAAATCACTGCATCATTTACATGTATATAGGTGACACAAGTATTTATGCATTTAAAAAATATAATTGCTTGTGTCGAGTCTGGTCGTTTGTATGTATAATAAGTATGTATTTAGAAAAGAAAAGTATATAAGTATTATATCCGTTATCTAGTACCCACAACACAAGCGTTTGCTTAGTGTGGGGCTAGATGGCGCTGTGTGCAATGTCCCGGAGTATTTATTTATTTATTTATTTATTTACATATGGTATTTTCTATCCATAACTACAAATATGTTTTATCATAGTATCGCTTACATCCGATTGATTGCTTAAAAACTACAGTCGTAATACACGCAAGTGTTGACTTGGCGACAGCCGAATATGAACCGGGTAAAACCGGGAAACTGAATGCTACAATGTAATTGATACAGTCGTAATGTTCAAATTTCAGAGGCGTTTAGGGCGGATTGGAAACTCTCGCCACTAGTTGGTTACTCTGCTACGATCACACGTATGATCAGATAATTGACCGACGAGATCTATTAAACGTGCCCTTCAAAGAACAACAAATATCCTGACCGTGTTAATTGATTCTTGTTCTAAAATATCAGAAATAACGAGCATGAACCCAGAGCATCTGGATTGCAACAGGGACGCGCTTCTTAACTAGATTAGTTTTTTTGTTAAGTGGCTTAGAAACTATTGACAGCAAAGATGGCCTTTCATTCGACAAAAAGTAAAGGTTATATTTAAACTAAAGAATCAGTCACAAATCTTCTTCTTATCGAAGGAGAGTGGCCAACTCTGGTGGCGAGAGTTTATCAAGCCGCCCTAAGGGCTTCTGACTTAACGACTGCCGTACTAGACAAACAGCCGGGACCTGCCATTTAACGGATGACAAATGCGATATAGTTGGTTGAATGTACCTTAGAGGTTTTATTTACAATGTGGCAATGGAATGATAATTTTCGGTCGACCAGTTTTTCCACAAGCTATTTACTATGGGCAGCTGGTAAAGCAATTAATACCAAGCGGAAATTACAAAAACCAGCGATGCGTATAATTGCTGAAAGCGTGTTTACTTATTCACTGGCAAGACTACTTTTAACCGACTCTATACTATAAAGTAACGTTCTCGTTTGGCTGAATGTTTGTTGAATGTTATTTCATATACGAAATTATTGCTGAAGATTGTTTCCATAAGATATTTTTTTTGTTTAAAAGCACTCTTCTTATATTCCCAATTCAAGAAAAATATAGTATTGTTTACGAATTTAACAAATAAAGTCGTTTTACGTTACTTAGTGTAACGCTACTAAAAGATTTTTCTGTCTTATGAAGAGAGAAATATAACTGTAAATTGTAGCGTTTTTTCTATTATAATATTAAATTATTTTATGAAATACATATTATAATATCTTTTACTCCCTTCTATTTTTTTATTACAATCGATCAGTTTTGTCCAAAGCCTAAAATTAGCTTTTGCCCAGGCGTTACAGTTGATAATATATGTTTTTGATCAGGCGTCTATTAGTTTTCAAAAGTCTCTCGGGCGGTTTTGTAAACTCGTTTCAATGGTAGAAGCATACCATCTCTGTCAGGACTTTTTACTAAACTTGCTTTGTTAACTCTTCTTTTTTGTATATCTACTGAATTTTTTCGATTTTTACTGAATAAAAGTTTGAAAGAATAAAAACAATTGAATATGTACGCTTTGAAATCCACTTTTTCTGGAGAGCAAAAAAAGCGAAAAAGGTTGTCTCATAAAAAATGCATCATATTCACGTTATAAATGATCGTGGAATAGGAAACATGTAGAAAAGACAAAAATATTTTACACAAACTAACAGAAACTAAGTGAAGTTAAAAATAATCTAAGCTATTTTAAATGAATTTGTTACTTGTTTTTAATTTGTTTTAGATTAATAGATAGATAATCAAAAAAAATACTATCATATATCAATAAAGTATTCAGGAAATTGTCATATTGGGTGATATTTATCCTAGAACCTTGAAACATATTGATAATATTAAATATTTAATTTGTAATATCGGTTAATATCTGATTTCATGGTATTGGAATCAAAATTATATCGATACTATTACTTGCAGAATTCAGAATACATGAAAAAAGATAAAATATGAGTACATCAAGCGGCGTATATGCTTACGATACGTACCTACTACTATATAATTTGTCAAATATTATCCAAATCAATACAGCCCTTTATCCGTTCCGGACCGGCAGCGCGAGTCGCGCTCGTGCTGTGTTCGCTCTGTTCGCGTCGCCGCGCGTGCGCTCGCTTACCTCCCGCTACGCTCCCACGGCGCAAGGTATTACTCTGCTCAATGCTCTGTTAGCTCACAATACAACAATTGATGTATTTTGTTCAAATTACAGAGTATTTTATAATGCGTGTTTAATTTATGTAAGCGAATTTGTTATTCCTTTGCTAAAAAATAATAATAATGTATATTTGTAAAGTATCTCTTGTAATCCATGTTGTATGTTTTGGTGAAATAGTCTGTAAGTACAGCATGTAACTACAATAAATAAATAAGTGTGAAAATAAAGCAAACACGATCATAGAATCATAAGAAATTGTTTTTTATTTTTATTTTAGTGTAGCAATAGTTCAATGCAAATGAATCAAATCACTTCGAATTCTCGCTCATACTTCTTATTTTATGCCACTCTATCGAAAATTAAGCTATCTCTTCGAAATATCACAGAGCACGTAAAACATACATAATGAAGGCACAAGTTGAAACGTTTCACGATTCAAGCCGTCTTATTACAAAAAAATGGTTTGTTCTAGGCTTCTGTCAGGTAATACGAAGTTCAGGGTTGTTACCGTAACACGAATTCTTATTACAAAAACAGGACTAAGTCAAGACTTGTTGCTACAAAGAACGATCCTAGGTTTAAATATTATATCATCTGTGGTAGCAAAAACACGAAGTTTTTTTTTTGTTGGCTATAACTACGTAATTTGCCAGTTTTTAAGTTAAAATAACCGTCAACGAAAATATTTTAGCGTCTTTGACGTTGTCATTGAAATTGTTTTTTTTTTTTTGTTTCAAGAAGTTGCATTATTTAGCAACATATCAATGGATTCAAAAACCAAAAAACGAGCCGCAAACTGGTACTGGTGGCTTTATTAATTTATTTCATTTTAAGTACATTGCCTTGGAAAGGAATTAAATGTAACATCTACTGCAAAATATACTTATACTGTAAGTTTAGTTTACTAAATTTATTTATTTCTGGTGTGGGTTTAATGCAGTAAAAATACACAGACATATTATAATTATTCTTATATTAACTTTTTACATTGACACAAGTTTTAAAAATTAAAATAAATGTTTTTTTACTTGAGGTTTGATTTAACATTTGCATATTTTATTACATAATTTAGATTAAGAAAACAAATTGATCCAGTTTAGTTTAAAATATTAGGTGAAAATATCTTATGTACATTTTACTATAAATTTGTTTTAATCCATAAATATTAGAAATGTGTATTATAATTTATTTTAGTACATTAAACAGTTTAAACTTCACTGATTACAGTAATATATGTTGCTCAAGATATTAGGTATACAACAATCACACAAATTCTTTTTATAACAATCCAAAACTGTACAAAACTGTCCAAAACCAAACAGTTTTTAAACGATTATTAGAACACAATAACAAAATATTGAAAATAAATCAATATCACCTCTAACTTAACGTCAGAATGGTTCCATACTTCAAATCCAGTTTAGAACAGAGTTAAACCATAGTTAAACTAGGTGTCGCGGCAAACTAAGTTTGGATCATCGGAAGTCCGAACTATCGCGTTAGTCGTCGTTTTGTAATAAGAAATTATTTGGTACCAGACTTAGTATTGACTTAGCCCGGTAATAACAGTTAGACCTCTTTTTATAATAAGACGGAAGGGGTTTATACAATATTCTCTTGATTTTTGGTATGTAGGTAGTATGAGGTCTTAGGAGTGTCATAGGTTACATTTTATCCTAAAATAATGAGAGCTAAGCCGCGAGCACCCACTTGTTATTGTACCAATCGGAACGCATGGAAATTTTGACGCATTTCCGATTTATCCATCGCTGTTCCGAGGATTCGCATTCGAACTCTGTCCCGGTTGATTTCTCCAGGGGATTCGATCGCGGGCCTTTGAAAATAACGCCAAATCATTATTTTGCACAGCTGTCAATCTAAACAGACAGACTGGCATGTTAGCTTAGCTGGTAGCGGCTCTGCCTTCTAATCCAGGGTTGCGGGTTCGATTCAGTCGTTTCTATGTAAAATAAGTATGAATTTACAAAAGAAATATTATATCCGCTATTTAGTACCAACGACACAAGCGTTTGCTTAGTGTGAGGCTAGATGACGCTGTGTGCCATGTCCCGGAATATTTATTTATTTATTTAGATTGACAGATTTGGCTGAGAGCATGTGAATAGTGTATCCTGTATCTATACTAATATTATAAAGCTAAAGAGTTTGTTTGTTTGTTTGTTTGAACGCGCTAATCTCAGGAACTACTGGTGCGAATTGAAAAATTATTTTTGTGTTGAGTAGGCCATTTATCGAGGAAGGCTTTAGGCTATATACCATCACGCTGCAACTAACAGGAGCGAAGAAACAATGAAAAATGTGGAAAAAAACGGGGAAAATTATTCATCTTTGAGGGCTTCCATTGCGTTCGCTGCGATAACGGTTCAAAATTCAAAGAATTAATGCCCAAAATAACTGTTCCACGCGGACGAAGTCGCAGGCACAGCTAGTCCTAAATATATGTTGTCAAGTTTACAACAAAGTCTACCACATTTCAAGACACATTTGTAGTATCAGTTCTACATAAAAAACTCACATGCAAATACACGTGGCCTAACCGTATTTTCCAAACTTCCAAAACACCTACCACGTTGAATAACAACATATTATGACGTTAACAAAATACACTATTATTTTGCTATTACTCCGCGATAATACTTCATATCTGATTATTTTAATCCAACTAATGTTCGTGAATTATGTTTATCAGAAGAGTAGAGGTTTCGACGTGTTATATCTGGCGTGGCAATAAAGTGGAGTACAGCTTATCTCTCTCTTTCTCTTTCTATCTGGGGGGTCTCTAAAAATGGTATGGAAATGAGCGAAAATAATCACGACCGGCAGGATTCGAACAAGTGTCATTCTGGAAACGCCTTAACTCGTTGGAAATGGTCGGTTTTTGTCTAAAATAAAAACAATAGTAACGGAATATAAAAAATACGGGGATAAAAATATAAATAGGTATATGTACTTACCTACTTATATGAAATAGGTTTTACTTTACGAGTCTTTACTGAGTAGGTACATAAAAAACTGTGTAATTTACAGTTTTTTATTTGTATTTGTAAAGTAGAATCACAATGCTCCCCTTAAGTTATACGTATAAATAATGTAATGGTAGACATAGACACACAAACCTGACCAAATCTTTCTTAATATTAAAACTTTTGTGAGACATTTTATCAATATATTAACTAAACGGTTTTCACTCACGTGTAAATCGCGTAAGTTGTTTACGCGTTTCGGATGTTATGACATCCATCTTCAGAACGTATGTTCTGGGACCGCGGCAGCACGCAGACTTCAAATCTTTCTTGTTTACTTGAATTATCTCTTTTAATAAGAACTGGTGTTTATTGCCGTACAATTTACAATTCATTGTTTACATAAAATGTCTTTACACAACATGTGCACAAACATGATGATTAAATCTATTTATTTATTTTACTTTTAGCACCTGGTTGTGTATAATGATACTACGGTCATAAAAATAAAAATAGGTAATTAGGTAATGCAAAGTTAGGTACGCTCACCTCACACGTGAAACCTTTTCTCGCTATACCACATATTAATGAAATAAATTGCTGTCTATTTTTATTTTTCATGTGTCTAAAAAGTGATTTCTATCTCTCTTTATAAAAATAATCTGGGTCTTACTACAAAACGTGGTTTAATTGTTAGTCGAGAAATTCGAAAATAATGAGTCCGTTTTCGTTGTTTGAAATTTGACTATCTACTGTCGTAATAATCAAATTGTCAAAATGTTACCAATGATACTCAACGTTCCAATTTGAAGTTGACTTGACATTTTGATTGTTTGTATGTGATGTTTGAACAACAAGAACCGCCTTTTTATTTTCAAAGTCTTAGACTAATATACCACGTTTTGTAATAAGACGGTTTATGATTTATTCCTACAGCAGTGTCAATCCACACGTCCCGCGGTTGGGGCGTGGTGACGAGCGCAGCGGGAGCGGGCGCGGGCGTGGCCGGTGTGCTGTGGACCGCCGCCGCGTGTCTACTGGTCGCGCTCATCGTGCAGTGCTGTCGGACCATACTGGGACCACCAGGGATAGAGACCACGTTACTGAGGTAACTTATACTTTTTAAACACAGAGAGTCTTATTACAAAACGTAGTTTTGTAATAAGCAATAAACGGAAAAAAGACGGATTATTGCAATGCAGTCCGTGTGAACCGAGCCTATGTACGGAATTCGTGATGTGCATTCACTGATATTATAACCAGTAGACGGATCATTATCCTTTTGAGTCGTATAACTATTGGTAAAAAAGTTGAAGTCAACGCGTAGTAATACTTACTCTCGATACTAGACTCGGCAATCGGTTATGATCATAGTATTCTTAGCAATTTTATTGTATTTGTCTGTCCGCATAGCATACTAGCACAGCGAAGTATGAAATATCTACTGCTTTACATGCTGTAATAAATGTGCTCGACCGAGAGTACATAATTTTATTGAATTCACTTTGGTACTGGAGTCTAGTTGATAGATAGTTTGAAGGGTGTTGATTTGTGGTATCAATTCAGTCAGTCGCTTTTGGCTGTATCGACAGCTTTATCAAACATAAATTCCATAAATTAAAAGTAATATTATTTTTTAAATCTCTTCAGCTCTAGTCAATAATACCGATTTACCGTGTGTAATATGATCAAGATCGGAATCAACGATGAAAGGTGGTGATATCTGTAAGATTTCTAGATTAAAGTTGATTGATTGATTCAAGTTTCAATAAATTTTGTCTGGTTAGGAGCCTATTTTGTCTGTAGCTCTGAATGATAATAATAAATTTGATAAAATTTAAAGTATATTAATCAATAATAAAAGTGAGTACTTAGTTTGTTTTTATGTGTTACTAACTGTTATCATTTCGACTATCCGTGTAGGCGTCTGATAAAAACCAAGACCAACTGTATCATTACGATAAATCGATTAATAGATTATTACAAATTTTACAGATAAATAGATTGTTTTGTAAAGAATCGTATGATACCGTTACGATAGTTATATATCAAATAAATCTAATCCATTCTACCTATAGGATTACAGTAATTACTCTATCAAATAATTGTTTTTCCGTTTCAGTAATGGTATAATCTAATCAATGTATCCTTTTTTTAGTTGTAATAACCGGCGAGCACTTACGTCAATAATTATTTCGAAAATTAGCTCGACAAGTTTCGGAAAACTGAGGTTTCCATCATCAGGAGGACAAGTCAGCACACGCGTCCCGGTTAGCCGCCTCGTCCAGACTCACCGCTAGCCGGCTGGCCGGCTATTACAACTAAATTTAATCATGCCTTACTGGAACTATAAAACAGCGCATCTTTTTTTTTTTGTTTCTAGTAACGGTACAGAGGAGGACTCTAGACCGTCATCACGCGACTTGGTCGTGATCGCGTGTGTTCAAATCGCTCTCGCTACCGCTACGCTGCTGAGCGCGGCCGTGTGCGCGCGCATCGACTGCGGCACCTGACGGGAGCCCTCGCGGGCGCTGACTCGCCGGCGAGTGAGCGAGGCGCCCGCGCTCGCTGCCGCCTCTGCTGAGCTCGACAACATATCACCGGCCGAAGGCGACGCGCCGCGAGAGAAGGGCGGCCGCGTCGCTTGGCTTATATAGACTGTTAGGGTTACTAGTGTATTCCTCAAGGATGAGTGATGAGTGTAAATCAATGTACTTTTTAATCACGTACCTATTTTTACATCAAATTAAGCTAAGTACAACTTATTTCTTGGATACCTAGTATCCCTAGCTTTTTTTGATATTCGCATAATAAGTCATGTTTAAACATGGGTATCAGACTTGTAACAAACACGAGTTTATTATTTCAACATTTCCATATTTCAGTAATATCTGTATTGTAACAGCGACCTTAATAACATTTGAGTGGGTATTGTTCAAGGAATTTACCCAACTCATCCGAGGACCGACAGTTTGTCTAATAAAATGTTAATGAAATGATACTTTTGGATGTCTGGCGGAATAAATGATACTCAGGGAGGTTTGTCTGTTTAATTTCACTTGTTTTGTATAGAAGAGAATATTATTGTTTGTGCTCTGCAGCTTTAGGTAATTTACTTTCAGAATTAACAAACTTGTTTCGGAATTTTTGATGATGTTAAAATTGTTGTGCGTTCACATTGTTTATCTGTTTGTTTTTCTTTAGGTTGGTGCTAGTTGTAAAGCTTTTTGTCAAAAAAATTAAAATGGCAATACATTATGTAATTATATACTACATATTTATATAGCAGACACCAAATGCACTAGAAATGTACTAAATGAATATGGCAAAATGGTAGGTATGAATACTGAGCCATTTCTTGTAAAGATTAATATATCTAAAGAAACAGTATTTATTAAATTACTAGCTTTTGCCCGCGGCTTCGCATGCGTTATTATACATACACCTTCCTGTTGAATCACTCTATATATTAAAAAAACCGCATCAAAATCCTTTGTGCAGTTTTAAAGATCTAAGCATACGAGTACATACATATTACATACAGACAGACGCGGAAAGTGACTCTGCTTTATTCTATATAGTGATAGTAATGTGTTTATTATCAAAGAATGTAGCTTTCGAATTTATCATTTCACATGTTATGATAAAGCTAACCCCCTGGTTATATCTACTGATTACAGTAGAATTACTTTTATCACAAATGATTAGCTTACAAGTTGGTTTTATTGTGCGTAGGTACTTATATAATACAATACTACATGGAAAACAACGATTGTACATAAAATCATAATACATATAATCTAGGTAAATAATGTAGCGTCTTTAGCATGATAATAATGAATAACTAATTGTTATATATGTATGTATTCCGCGATTTGTTTTTGATTTATTAAAGTACAGAAATGAGATGTAAATTCATGTTCACGTTTTTATAAATTGGTTCATGAAAGTTTGTTTAACGACGTGGCCGAATAATTTATTTAATTTGTGTTTTTGTAAAGTAGTATAAATAAATCACTAATATTATTACAAGTGCTAAAAGCTCTGACTGTAGATACTTTATTGGACACTCACATAAAAAACATAATACAAAACGGAAAAAAAAATAAACGAATGCCTCAAATGACTGTACATAATATAGTAAGTAGGTAAATAGTTACTACGTAATGTAAATATTTTGTTATAAATTACGAAATGTATGGGAAGGGTGAAATTTGTTAATTGAATGTCGATCTTTTGTAATTACAATAAAGTTTATTTTCTCTGAACTTTTGTTTTGATGATATTTTCAGACTTTGTAGGAGTGAAAATGAGTGATTTAGTTTTGTCTTTTCTAATGATTGAAATGTTAGTGGGTGAGATGAGTTTAGTTATTTTGAACTGGTGTAAGTTTCTGTGTGAATTTAAATTTAGATTTACCAGGAGATCCACGATTAATGTAACGTAAAGCCGTATTTTTGACGTGACAACGTCTTATAAATTGGTTTGCCGGGTGACACTTCAAGAAACTGCGTTACGCTCCGCTCACGTTATGCGCTCACAATGAGAGCGAGTGAGAGGCACGCGTCCCTTCCACTCGCGCTTCTATTTCGCTTAGGCGCCTGCATACAAGTTTACACGTTGCCAGTTAATTGTAAAACGATTGTGTAGTGATAATGTGAAGGTAGTTTCGTCCATCGCAACAATTCAAACAGCAAAGGTAAATAATTTCAGACTGATAATATAACATGATGAAATAAATGACTAAGACATAAGTGAATAGGTTATGTTGTAGTAATCACAATGTTGTGGTAGTTTTCAATCAAAAAAGTAGTATAAATCGTTTCTCAACCAATAATAATTTGTTTAACTTGAAAAAATGAGCGCGACTTGCTATGTAAAAAATTGAAATTGTTAATATGAAATTCAGTGCGAGATTCTTTGTATAAATTAATGTTTTAAATATAATTCTTTGTATAAATAAATGTTTTAAATTGTTACTATTATTTCATCCTTCTTCCTACTATACGAATGAATATTCACATTAAAATTATTTTACCACTCAAAGTCGTTGTCACGTAAAACTTTCGCCCGTATACCGAATTTACAGGCAACAAATTTTTTTTCTTTGATCTTTAGGTGTAAAAGTTTGTTTTTAACGGATGTCTCTGAAAGGAACCATTTTTAGTTCGTCAATCACTTATAGTTCTGAAGTTTAACTTGTTACAGATTCATCGGTAAGTTTTGTAAAACTATGACATACTAATAGTTATGATATCGACAAAATCCGATGGCATAGTATCGTAGAAAGAACGTGCCTACTAAGAAAAAAAAATAGTTTATTTAAATAATCTGGTACGAGTAGGTACATACGAGTAAGTGTTATTAGCCGTTTATTACAATTAAATTTATTTAACAATATTAAAAACAATATTTAAAAACCTGGTAGGCAACCAGGACAGCTTATATAGAAGATCATTAGTAGGTACTCTACAAATCAATGTGGCAGTATTGGCGTCATGAAACTTTGCATTATTTACGGGCAATAAGACTTTTGGACTATTGGATAAAAAAGCAATTTCTTATTTTCTCTTTGAATTATTAGATCCATGCTTAATCCCATGATAAGTTAGTGCAATACGTGTTGTGAACTGCCCGTCATCGTGAATAAACAAAAAAACTTATTTGACGGAGTACTTTATATCTTTATAAGAAATAAACATGTTTGTTTGAATACATGTCTTTGACTTAACATGAAAAAATATTTACAATTCAAATGTATTCATTTACACCCACTTTATATGACTAATCATAGCACATTTCTGAATTGAATATCTATCAAACACACACACACACACACACTAAACAAAAAAACATCTAGACCACTATTAGTTACTTAAAAGTGAAGAAAGAACAAAATAAGCCTAATAAAAATAATAAACAGGAGAAAGTAATCAACCTTAGTTACCTAGTACATCCACAAAATATGCTAGCTACTAGCATCATAAGTTTATTATCTCAATCCAAGTTCCATTGAATTTAACCACTAGATTTAATGTGCTAGAATAGATAGATAAAACTCTTTATTGTAACACACAAAGATAAAAGCAAACAGAAACACAAAATATCTACTTAAAAATATTGCCACAACTGGCGGTCTTATCGCTAACAGTGATTTCTTCCAGGCAATAAGTATTAGAATAAGTATTTAATGCGCTAGAATAAGTAGATAGTAAATGTGCTAGAATAAGTAATAACTTACCCAAGTCCTATGTCATGCTTAATTGTTCCACTAAATTTAATAACCCGTAAACAGTCTATTCTCCAGTCATTAAACCTATATTCATCCTCCAATAGCCTTAAAAGCATTTATGGTCTCTTTGACCATCAGGCACTCCCTTCTTGGTTATCACACGACATCGATCTAATATCTCGTAGATGGAATACAATATGCCTAGAAACGCAAAACACTACGCACTGGCAGAGCTATTCTTTTTTAAACTAAAACGGGTTTGCACTTGACCTTAGTTTGCCTGAAGGTAAGCAAAGACCTATGGCCTGAGATGGAGCGTGCTTACCCGATATGAACCGATTCAGTCTCGCTTTGAAGATCGCTGGATTATAGTGCGCGGGGAATAGGGAGTCAGGCAGGGAATTCCACAACTTCTGATGAAGACTTTTAATCCTAAAATTAGGCAGTCAATAGGTATTAGCAATAAAAAAACAGTGCGTGATATAATTTAATAACTTACTTGATATTGAGGTGCATGGGATTTAGTGCTTGTAGCTTTTTTTCTCGAATAAAAGATGTCATAAAAATATATCCAAGAAACATGTGATCATTAGGATGAAGAATTCCAGGAAATAATCTAGGAAAATCTTCGATTATATTTTTTCCGCGATAGAAAAGGTTAAGTAAAACAAAAACAAACGCAAAAACATGTTACAATTGTATTTTAGTTCGTGTACATAATTGAATCTAAAAATTATGTTAGTTTGTTTGCCCAATCAACTAAATAAAACTCTTTGTTACATTACTACCCTTCCATTGATTACTTACTCACTTGAGGGTAAAATTACATGGAACAGACTTTACACAATTTATTTTATATTATTTTAGAATGTATACAATAATACAGTTTCAGTGCATTTATTACCAAAAATAAGAAGGAAAATCTGATAAAACTATTTACGACCGCTTTAAAATGAAAAATACTTGGAAAGTCCAAAAGATAGTCCAAATATATTAATCTGACACTTTGCTTACGTGTTCTGAGTTTGCTTAGTCACTTTAAAAAACGTGTTTCTTCGTTATTAGGCTAAGCACATGCTATCGAAAGTTGAATCCAAAAATCATACCAACTTTGATATTTTATTTTTTATCTACGATGTTTTACGTAGGTTAAAGCTCTGTTTATGAATTTCTTATGTATTTATCAAATCTAGATAAAACTAGAGCTCTGAAGACATTTTGAAAAAAAAAAATGTTTGGGTGTACCTTAAATCCATAACACAGCGATTCAGCAGTTTTAGAATTTTTGTCTTAAATTATCTTTGCCTGTTTGTCTGTTTATTCAAACGTGCATAACGCAAAAACGGCTGAACGGATGATCATGATTTTAGGTAAGTAGGTAGTATGAGTAAGTAAGGAAGAACTTACCATACTGTGTTACATGCTGCCTTTCAGATTCAGAGTTTTCAATTCACCCTAGGGGCTATGACATAGCTTAACAACTGCCGTACTATGAGAAACAGCATGGACCTGCAACTTAACGTGTTATCAGACACACATAAGCTCTCAAATTGAAAGCTACTTTTTCACTGTAAGTATACTACAATTACCATCACGGTGACCACGATGTATCTACCCAAGAGAACTCCCCTAACGATTTGATTCAGCGGGGGTGTCACGGTCCTCAGTGCTGAGAAAAACCTCTAAGGAGTACGGACGGTGTAAAAAAATTGCTGTATTTTTTTATACGCGGGATGTAGCTAGTTAATGATAAGTATAATAACTCACGTGTACCGCCATCTAAGTGGGCTAAATTGTAGGTCCCGGCTGTTTGTCTAGTACGACAGTCGCTAAGCCATGTCAGAGGCCTTGATAAACTCTCGACACCAGAGTTGGCCACTCTCATTCTATAAGAAGAAGAAGTTATAGCCATTTACAAAGTATACATTTCAATAGTAGTTCGCCATCTCTCGGTAATTTGTGTAAGCCACTTTGTCGCGGTTGATTTACGTACGTGTGTTATATTTATGGCTCACCTCTGGGGGAGAGGTGCTATTTTACAGCTGAAATGCGTTATGAGTGACCTTTTTGTCTTAAGTTGATAATATAAGAACATTTTCCGTCGCTTTTTATTTTAAATCATATTTTCTTTTTTTTCTACAATGTTCTTATTATTTTATATGCGTGTGGAAAAGGACGTATAACTGTTAATTTATTATTTGAAAACTTTCCTTATTTTATTCCATTTTAACTGATTAGCTTCAAAAAATGGTAAATAAATCATAAGGTTTTTAAGACAATGTTTAAAAGTTTTAAAACTGCAATTTTGTTACCAATGGCTTGTAGTGGTTGTTTTTTTTTTCAATTCAATTCATTTATTCATAAGCACAATATGGGTAGGTCAGTATGGGCTCCATATTGTAGCCTCGCGGCATGCAAATGATGATGACTTACCTACATATCTATTCTTATCCTCTTATTATAATATAATCTCATTTTTGGTTACGATTTCAAAACATTATACAATATTTATTTATACACAAATGTCAAATACAGTTGATTAATATGTTAGTTACCCTGTAAGAAAAATAATGTCCAAGAATAATTATCAATAAAAATCACGTAAAAAAAGTAAAATAATGAATTTTTAACAGCATTATTCAAAAAGTATTTCTTGTTGCATTGTTGTATTTGGTTGGGGAATGAAATAAGCGTAGCGAGACGTACTTAATAAACAAGAAAAAAAAACTATATATTATCTTACATTTTTATCAGTACGGATGTTTGTTTGTATTGTATTACAGTAGAATCATTGAGAAACTTCTCTTGAGGAGATTTGAACACCAACACTTTCTACGAATGAAAATAAAATATGCCTGAAATTTTTATTGGTCATAAATACATTTCAGTATCTTCACAATGTTTTTTTTCCAAGTATAACAAATTCACGCATAATAATTAACCAAGTGCCTTAAATAATAAGACAATTAATGGCAGTTATCCTATCTTCCCTTTATTTAAATCTAAAGAAAACAGGAAATACCACGAGCTATAGCCATAGCTAGTTCGCTTTAACCATCTGCCTGTGACGAAATGAGAACATTATAATATCAATACACATGTCAAAACTTCTTTCAAATTATGGAGTTACACGAACGTTGCGAATTCGCTTTGTGCAATTTGACCAGCAACAGATTTAAACAAATTTAAAGAAACTATTGATGTTATTCTTCAAGGTCGTGAAACTCCGGTTTCGAACACAATAGTGTTTTATTCTAAAGATCTTTTTTGAAGAAATTTCTAGTTGATAATAATTTAGCTTGTGTCATTGCATTGCCTTCTTCGGTAAAAAAAGGGTAATAAAACCAATAAACTACCTTTTTTAAATACAAACGAACTTTCAACCACTTTGTTGCATACTCGCCACAGGTTTTAGGGTTTTCTAAGATTTTGTAATTACTTACGCTTTTAAAAATAGCTTGTCTTTCTCCTCCTTTACTTGCATTCCTCATTACCGAGGGTCGTGATCCTTAGCTTTTTTATATAGGTACATAGGTACAAAACAGACAAACAGATAATGTTTAGTTTTCGTAAATGCCATTATTATTCAGATAAGGTAAATATGCGCTTGTTCACTGGTTACATAATATTGAAAGAATCTTTGTTTGCAATGAACAAATACATTTTATACAAATGTACATAATTTCATTGCTTTAATATGTATCTAATTATGTAGTTAATAGGTACGAGTATACTGTCAGATATCTCATATTTAATTTATTTCAGAAAATAAGTACTTTTAAATGAGGAAACACATCACTGCACAAACATACAAAGTATACATAACAAGATTGTTAATTTAACGATAAAGCATAATGCAGTGTCACGCGATTTTTCAAACTGAAATACCTAATAGCTGTAACGTTATCTTCTGCATATTTAATGTGCGTTCAAACCGCATTAAGGCGGTTTGCTAACCGGCTTTTTTTGAACGACTTAGTGACTACGGTACAATTTCAGTACAGGCATGCCAAAATTATAACAATTTAGTAACAGATTGGCATCTGATGAATGCCTGGTCGCAGCCCGACAGGTTGGTCCGACCAAACTCGTGCCACACTTGATACATCAGTGTACGGAGCGCTGCGTGACGCTGAGGATAGAGAGAGATGGCGGAAAATCAAAAGAGATAGGCTCATGGGTGGTGGTAGTCACGACCCTCAGATATGAGGCATACGACGCAAGGATCAGTTGACCTAGTGTTAAAACGTTTTAAATTATTTTAATAAGGTTTAAAAATTACGTTCTTGCAACTCAGTATAAAAGGCAGATAAAATTTTACAAATAGTTTTCCGTGTAATTTAAATGGTCTCTGTGTAATCCGAATAACAACGCACGAAATCACCATTAATTTGTCCCAGTTGGTCGAAGTAAAATCCGTCTGTAAAACAAGGGCACAGTCAATTTCCCGCGCAGAAAGCTCAAGCCAGGTTCGATCCCAAATTCACGGATCATTGAGTATTGCTCGATGAATTCCTTTGGGACTCTTAAACTACTTCGCACTACCTTCGATGTAATGTGCTTCAAAGTAGTAAACGAAGTATTTTTATAAAAAAATATTCTCTATCGAATTCTAAATCGTTTGACACGTATAAAGGCACCTAAAAAAATGAAAAAGTACATTATCTTTTATCACAGGTTAAATTAGTAACGCAGTCAAAAAGTTGTATGACATTGCCAGAGTAGTATGTATTTATGTTTTATAAGTTTTATTTCTTTTACAAAGGCTTACATAATATAATGTGATTATGCATAAATTTAAAAAAAAATGCAAAAATTGTAGAATATGTAATTGCACGTAAAAAATTCCATATGATACTCACTGACCTCCAAAATTTAATATGAATATGGCACCCTATGATGATGATCATCACACCTACCCTCAAGAGTCTCTCTAATAATGGATTAAGTACCTTATTCTATGGGAATGTTTCGACCCTCCTCAATACGCTCTTTGACTGGTTTTAAAATCCATTTTATATTTTTAGTTAGGGTTTAAGAAAACCAGTCTAATGTGTATTTTTAAATTCTGGTACATATTTTCAAAAAAATATTAAATTAAAAATTCTATATTTAAATAGTCCGCCAAAACGCTACTTTGACAATATGGCGCTGCAATGGAATCGGTGACGTCACTAGCCTGTATTGAGATCTGTGGTACATAAAATCCACATACAATATTGCAAACAAATAACGAAAGTGCGATTGGATTTGGTGATTTATGTGCTACAAAATGAGTTACAAATGGTGTGCAGTTTTAAAATGTACAAATACGTCAATAAAAACTCCGAACAAACTATTTCTAATAAAATACCCACGACTCGGAGACAGTTACAAAATCTCTTACAGTGCGTTATTCAAGACCTCTAGCTCCACTATACACTCTAATCAAGAGGTCTCTACGTTAATGTGATTTGGATTTGCTCGGCCTAAGTGGCTGGGAGTGGGCCGCCTCTTCATTCCGATTCAATTGAGAGCGGGTTGAGGGTTTTCAGTTCAAATAAAAGGTAATAGAAACGACGGTAGGTTATAAAATAAAATGAACATTAATTTCTAGCAACCTGTACAAGTAATTTTATATGAAAAGTTATAAGAAAAGAATCGTAGAGTATTGGGTATTGTCTACTAATTTTCAAAGTTGAGAAACAGCCTAGTTTCATAGAAAAAATTGACGACATAATTGACAGAATCAAATGTTAATGCAGCGAATTTTTGAAATCCCTATTACAAAAGTGGCGTTTTAAGTAAGGTAACATTAAATCTGAAACCTAAATTAAAACAGTTATATTTCATGCATGCAATTTAATCCTTTCTAAAACAAAGTGAACCTCAAAAACTCTGTCCGAAAATCTATTCGCTAGTTGGCAAAGTTCTGCAAAAAAAGAAAAAGTTCCCACTGCTCGGCTTTTGTCAGCACTTGAATAAAACCGGATAAATCTGGATAAAACTAGAACTTTCTCGTAAAACCGCTGGCAATTGGTTACAAACCGCTTTACGACATTACATAATTTGGTGACAGTGGCTTATATAGAATATCATTGGACAGTGGGACACTTACACACTTTGAAAAATTTAATTGCTAGCCACATTGACAAAATATTTGGCTTAGGTAGTATAACTTAGAACTTAAATACGCCACGTCATACAAAAATTTTCTCCAAAACTATCACAAACAAATATCATACTTACAACTTTTACGCCGGCTGTTTGTCTAGTACGGGAATTATGAAGCCATGTCAGAGGCCCTTAGGGCGGCTTGATAAATTCTCAACATTTGTTAATTGGCAACTGTCATTCGATAAGAAAAAGACTTTTTTTATTAGCGGATGTAAGTAGAAATTAATCAGTTTGCGAGTAATTTGAAATTACGGCAAAAGAATATCACCCAAGCGAGCTAATTCACGTTACAATCACAGAAACGCCTCGAGCCGAAACTCCTACGATATAATTAGATAGCTAGCGGATACAAAGTTTAATCAGGACTCGAACAACTTTTTAAGGAACCTTTCTGAAGTAGCGCTGAGTTTTTTTTTTACGAGCATTTTATTCACGGTGAACACCAGGTAAATTAAATTTAAACCCCTGAAGTAAGTAAAGTTAACCCTGTGGTTGAATCTGGCTTTCTATACGAGACTGCCTGCGTACAAAGCTTACTTACCTCCTTCGGATGTTTGCACAAAATAGTACCTAACTATTACTACTAGTAGTAGTAATAGTTTTAGTACTAGTAGTAAAATAGTATCACAAAAAAAATTACATGTAATCTAATCCAGTGTCAACAGGGCAATGATTACAAGCTCCAGACAAAACATAATCACGTGTTGTGTTGAAACACCGGATATGAAATGAGACCTTAAGCTACCAACGTCATCTGTATTTATTTTGTTCCTACGAGGAAAAATCAGCAACATTCAGAAAAGAAAACAAGAAAGTTGTGTGAAACTTGGCTTTTACATGAATTAATTTTGTAAAGTACATGTTAATGAATAGGAGTTCTGTAATCTTTATTTTTGTGGGTGAAATCGAATGAAAATTGCTTTAAAACAATCTACAATGTATTGTAAAAAAAAGCATGCTATCCTGTATATTGCTTACTGTCCAAACCGTGAGCAATATTTTTTATAGCAAATATAAGCTATTTAAAATTTTGGCATCTTGTTTCTTCAGAATAGTAGTTTTGTAAAATCAGCCCAACAGTGAGTTCTGCCAATTTTTAGTCGTCACGTTTTTGCAGACGCGATGACGAGATGTCTCGTAACCTTGCTACAGTTATAAATACCTATGTTATTCTATAACGTTAATATAAAAGTTTGTGAATGAGTGAGTAGGTCAACAAAATGTGTGGTATTGTATCTCTTTAACACGGTTCACTGGGCAGCTAATTTCGATTAGGCAGGGGCACAGGTTACCGGCGCGGCGCTGTGATATGTCATGTTGCACGGAATAGACCGCTTTTTTTTCGATTTGGAAATATGTCTTAGAATTTCTATCGAAATATCAGTGTTTTTCTCTTCACCAAAAATGTTACTGACATCTCATTTACTATGATTTATTACGATGTCAAAAGGTCAGGAAATTGATTTCATTTCAACGTAATAAATCTATTGAGACGTCAGATTAACGAGCCTCCAAGAGACTTGGAGTTTCTGATAATGTCAAGAATTTGGATGTCATTTGTGTCAATCTTTTAATGTCACTTTTAACGTCAAATGTATTCAAACGACAACTGTCAAATTAAAACATATGAAATACGCGAACAGCAGACAGGTATTTTTATTGCAGTTTATTACATTTTTTTATTGATTATTAAATAACTTTGTTCATTCAATCTAGCATTTCAAAAGCAATCAATTGTTAAAAGATCAGTTTTTCTCAAAGAAATTTCCGAATAGGTCTCTAAACGGACGGTTTTGTTCATTATTTTGATAATAAGAGAAACTTTTTTCCATATTTGTCGTCGCTTATCTACATAAATACAAGAAAGGTCCCGGAACCTTCGAGAATTCTCGAAAAATATACACTTTTGAGTTCCTCTAACGGCTTCATACAATAGAGTGCAAGATACAAAGAAGGCTCACAAAAGCCGCGGTCACTATATAGATACAAGTACATAGATAATAGGTATGTACAAGGTTAGTGGTTACTTGGCTTGACTTGCTTATGATTGAGTCTTTCGATGTTACTCTCGAATACGTAGTGATTTCTTCAATTAAATTTATTCGGTACTGAGGTTTTCTGATTGTAGGTTTACCAACAGGTATGGCGTTTTTTCGTATTGTGGTCGAAGAGTTAGGTATAAAAAACCTACATTTATCAAATTTCACTTTGATGTAACATTAAAAAACACATAGTATATTACAAACAACAGCTATGTTGATGTCAAAGGATTCATATGATGCTGTAACTATTAATGTTACATCAACTAAATATTTTTTTGTATTTTTACAAAATAATAAGTACTGTATATAAGCATGAAAAAATAGCAGAATAGCTATTACTAGCTCTGTATGGTCCCAAAAGCACTAAAGGAGATAAACCGCTGTGGGCCGCCGGTGCCGGTGGCTGCGAATTTAATCTTTAATCAGATGAGAAATGTTGCTCATTACTACGAGCGGAAGGACGGTAGTACACAAGAAACTTTTTTAGCTTTGATACTATGGATTTTGTGTATTGTTTATTGATCGACTATTTGTTAAACATGTCATGACTAAATATTATATTTCGTAAATTTATTATTATCATAACATAATATAAGATCTGTCGCAGGTCAAACCTGGATGAGGCTGGCTAAAGATCGAAGCCAGTGGCATATTATGAGAGAGGCCTTTACCTAGAAGTGGTACGAAACCGGCTGTGAATATGATGATTATGATAAAATTTATAAACGTTCATGAAAGCTTTGAAAAGGTATAATAACTATAACTACCGAATAATGGCAGCCAACACCTTGAGTTGTTGAACGAGTTGTCGTTGCCTTAACATTTTTTTTTGTACTATCGGTTATCAATCAACTTAACATAATAATGTAAGAATGTCTGATATTTACTAGTTAAAGTTAATAAAATGTGTGTCCTATACACACATTTTATTAACTTTAATTATTGCGATATTTATGTTTAAAAAAACTAAATACATTGCGCAACATTTTATACAATAGATTGTAAAATAAGACATAGATACTGCATTAAAAAAACGTGTTAGTATGCCACTTGCTTTACAAAGTAAATTAAGTACTGTGTGTAATGGAGCAGGTAATTGTGACATCTAGAAATGTTTTATTATGATAAGAAAATTATTAAGTACATTTCTTAAATTTTTGGAAGATTATTTGCGTTTAATTGCAACGTTAAAAGCAAATGCAAATATTCTCATAAAAAGAAAAACAAAAAACGTGCTATTTACTAACTTGACCCTTAATGCAATAAGTGCAAAAAATCTTTCCAGTCACATTAGGCATCTTGCAAATGTCTATTAATAGAAAAAAACCTTATAGCCCATATACAAATGCGGTTGTCTAGTAATAAATTTTGATTACACTTCATTCCAAAGTCCAATACTTTGTTCAATCAGCTCCTTTCTAATAAATCTGCTTTATTGACGCAGCCGGTTACAATTGACGTCAGAATATCTGATGAGGCAAACATGCTTGCCAAACAGATGACAAACAACTCACACTACCAACGAAAACAAATGTAACGCGAATCTATTCCACGCTTTGATGATCAATCCTGATTCCACGTAAAAATGACAAATAGTGCGATGACATTTTTACGTAAAATAGCGCTTCGCGTTCGCGTTTGACTACAGCCCGCCTGATGTTAAAATACAAACATGACACAAAATTTATTCTATTCAAATCTTAAAATGGCGCCCGGGCAATGCAACAGATAGAGGTACATTTTGACTTAAACAGCTGTATTCTAGAGTAGGTATAACACGCTTACCTAGAAGGTGCCTATACAGTATTTACTCTTAATTTGAAGACCCCCGGGATTACAGTTCGCAGGAATCAGCCTCCGTTACTATGTTCCAAAATTTATGGTTACAATAAATCTAACTTCAAGAATTTTCCGTACTTCTTTGTTAGTAGTGGTAGTGTGGTCTATTTGATGTCTGTTCGTCAAACATGTGTACGGGGTATCTTATAACAGTGCCTACTGATTTACATACAAGCAAATACCGTTAGGTAAAGCTATGTAAGTATATGTATATAGGCAGTATGAAACCAATTCCGGTTATATGTAGATAAGCGAGCTCTCATGGTCTTTTATTTCACGCATGCTTTGTATGTACAGTTTGTCTATTTTTCCCAATGATTTCCTCTACGCTGTGTGTGTTCTGCGAATATAGATAATATTATGATATACTAATATAATGTATTTTTAATTATATAAACAGGTCTCGGATGATCTCATATATTTATCTCGTGTTTAAAATTGGGAATCAGTTACCAACCGCTTACTTTATCATAATGATGACTAATTAACGAATTTTTGTAGCACCAGTTCACTTTTATCGATAGTTTTATCAAATTAACTTGAAATCTTATGTTTTCATTACTAGTGGAAGCCCGTTGCTTTCATTTTTTGCCGCTGTTGGGGTTCTAAAGTAACTCATTACTAAGAATTACGATAAACTATCGTCCGTTTAGTGTGAAGCAACTAAATTCTCATATTCGCTTTTATTGATATTATTTTCTAGTTTTTTAAGATTTTGTTAAGGTAAGTACATAGTACACAAGTAATTTAGTTTAGTAATTTCAGTGAACATTATAGGATAATAACACTTAATATAACATACCTAAAACACATTGATAGGAGATGGATCGGACAGGCTGGAGACTGTGGAGGTCTTATGTGGCGTTTGGGAGAGGAGGCCTATACCCAGCAGTGGGTGAACACAGGCCGACATGGTGATGATGACGAAAATAATAACTCATTCATAGATACACGAATGTGTGAACTTGGCGACAGCCGGAGGTTACAACCGGAAAAATGAGTGTTACAATGATAAAATTGAAGTTATTTACGAGAATTTTGCGTATATGTACAAACAGATTATAGAAAACTAGCTGTGCCAGCGACTTTGTCCGCATGGAACAGTTATTACCATAAAAACGGTTCTAGTGAGTTAATCTTAAAAGATAGACATATACTGTTGCAGACATTTTGTTAGATCATTTCAAGAGAAATAATTCTTTTGTATACATTTTTTTGATATATTGAACCGTTTTCGCAGCATACGCAACGGAAGCCCTCAAAGATGAATAATTTTCCCCGTTTTTTTCACATTTTCCATTGTTTCTTCGCTCCTATTAGTTGCAGCGTGGTGTTATAAAGCCTAAAGCCTTCATCGATAAATAGTCTACTAAACACAAAAATATTTTTTCAATTCGCACAAGTAGTTCCTGAGATTAGCGCGTTCAAACAAACAAACATACAAACAAACAAACTCTTCAGCTTTATAATATTAGTATAGATAGTAAGGCTTTAAAAAAAACTATGCAGTAACCTGAATTTTACTAGCATCCATCAAAATATGGCATGTAATTTAGTACGAACACAATGGCCGGCTTAGTTTATAACGGGCTTGTGCCATTTAATCAGCATCAATTTACAAGAGAGGTTCCAACAGAATGTCGTTAGTGTCGTGACTCCGCGACCCTTGGACCCGGTCAAGGAACTATTATAAAAACATATATGCTCTTCTTGGACTGGAGTGCTTGCAAAATAAATTTACATGCAACTGCATGCTTACACAACTAGCATATTTTGTTAAATAGGGGATTGACAGACTACGGAGTAATTGGTAAGTCACTACTTAAATATTTTGTAAGAATGTATGTACATATATACTAAATTATAATGAGTTTCATAGTCTATACTAATTATAGCAAATTTTGCCAGTTGTCTAAGCCTGCTGGTTATAACACTAAACTTATGATCTATCTTCTTAGATCATTATATCGGTGCGGTGCCGAAATCAAAATCACTTGCACTCTAAGTGAGTAAAAGGATTAGTTTTATACCTATATTATTAAGTTTGGACACATACGAAATTGTCTTACAAGAAGTACCTAATCTCTAATGTATTCTTCCATTACTGTTACATATTGAGTATTGTTAAAAGCACATGACTTGTTAGAAATGCGGTGCCGTGCTAAAATAATTAGATATACTGAAACTTCATGAATAAGACAACGTTCTTAACAATGCTTACGTGTATTATGAATTTTCATTAAGATATTTCAGTCACATGACTTTTAATAATACAAGCGACAATACTGTATTAAAAATCTTAGACATGACAGAAAGAAAGAAATGACACTTTTATCATTCATTATGATGTAAAGCCTGGGCAAATGAAGGTTATATTATTTTATATATTACTAGTGGATGGCTGTGGTTGCACTCGCGTTGTTACGGGATAATAAACGTTATTAAATAAAACCCACTTCTAGTCTTTTGTCATTTTACTGAACAAATCTAAGCCTATCAAAGAAATTTGCTTCAAAATCGGGCTCATTGTAACACATACATACACCAATCAAACCTCATCACATCACAGAAAACTGCATCAAAATCCAAATACTTAGTCGTTTTGGAAATATATGAAGGTAAAATTGGTTTACATAAACTTTATCAATTTGTTGGTTTTTTCTCAAAAGTACTGGATCGAATGAAAAAAATTATAAAATATTAAAATATCTCGGACACAATCCCCATCGAATAAAAAAAGAATGATTGAAATCGGTACATAAATTACGGAGTAATCGCGTAACACACCCACATAAAAAAGAGAAAAATAAAAACTTCCAGGAGACTTGATCACCTCCTTTTTTGGAGTCGGTTAAAAAGAAACCTATGTTTTGACCGGGACCGAATACTATAACTATGCCGAAAATCACGATGAGCCGTTCCTATGTTATAGCATAGACTTGGAACAAACAGCTCAACATATAAACAAACACACTGTCACATATAAAAGTATGATTTATACCTTACAACATAGCCACAAATAGTTACATTTAGGTATAACGTAAATAAATATTCTGGGACATTTCACACAGCACCATCTAGCTACATACAAAACAAATGCAATATTTTATTATGTTAGATGCAAAAGAAATTAACTTATGAATTACAAACTAGTACTTAATTATATTTTAAAATAAATAGAGTAAAATGTCAATATTTTAGATATATATTTTTTAAATTTAATCCTATTATATTTATTTAATTTAAATTTATTTTCCCTGCTGGTTTGTCCATCGCAATGCTGAAGTGAATGTGGCGTGTTACATTACAATAGAGCATCCTTTCGTCGCGGTGCTGCTTATCTCCTTCCAACCTAGCTGATACTTTTCTACACTTAATTATAAATTTAAATTTCCTCCAAACACCTTTTCATGTTTATTCAGTAACACTTCATAAAACTTGAAAAACGGACGCATATACCTAATATTTTTTGCAATTTTGTTTAATTGATATTAAAAAATAAATGTCAAACTCAAATAACCACGATGCTCGCGAAGAGCCAGATAATGATCCCAAACAGAAAAACAATATAGATTATGACACTTTTCTCTCTTCGGCTGGCGAATTGGGATTATATCAAGTCTTACTGCTGCTTGCAACATGTCCCTTCCACTTCTTCGGCGTAAACGTGTACTTCTCTCAGCTGTTTATGTCGCAGTTGCCGGCGAAACATTGGTGTTGGACCCCGGAATTAGCAAATCTTACTCAACTTGAAAGAAGAACGCTCTCCATCCCGGCAGATGACAGCAGTACATTTGGATACTCACAGTGTGAAATGTATGAAGCCAACTGGACAGAAGTGCTCGCGACTGGGTTTCTACCAAGTGATGCTGAAATCGTGCCTTGTATGAATGGATGGGAGTTCGATAGAAGAAAGATTCCATACGAAACGATATCATCTGAATTTGAGTGGGTTTGTGACAAGAAAAGCTATCAAGCCACCGCGCAAGCTATATTTTTTGCTGGTTCCGTAGTTGGGGGGCTGTTCATAGGATGGATAGCTGATAGATTTGGAAGAGTACCTGCCACAGTGGTCAGTAACCTCCTAGGATTCATCGGGGGTTTTTCGAGTACTTTTGTAAACTCGTTTTTGGAATTCGCAGTTTGCCGCTTTGTAATGGGAATGGCTTTCATGACATGTAATATGATTCCATACCTCATCGTTCTCGAGTATACTGCGCCAAGATATAGAAGTTTGTTTGGAAATACATCGTTGGCCATTTTTTGTGCTTTATTTTCCACAATTTTCCCATATATTGCTCTGGCGTGTGGACATTGGAAGACATTATCTCTAGTTTCAAGTATACCTCTTGCATTTGTAATCTTTGCTCCACTAATACTTCCTGAAAGCCCGAGATGGCTCCTGTCTAAAGGACGAGTGGATGACGTTATTGTGAAAATTAAAAAAATTGCCAGGATCAACAGGAAAAAAATTCCAGAGCATTTTATAGAACAATTCAAACAAACGACTCAAAAGGAAGAAGAAGTTAGCATTATAGAAGTGTTCAAAAGACCAATGGTGAGAAAGAATTTATTATTAGTGTGTTTGAACTACATGTTGTGTTTAGTGATATTCGATAACTTGTATAGAAATTTAGATTTACTTCAGTTTGATTTTTTCCACGCATTCGCTATCACAAGTTCGACAGAGCTGCCTTCAGGGTTGTTGACTGCATTTATTTTGGACATTTTTGGGAGGAGATGGGTGGTGCGTAGTATGTTAGTGTTAACTGGTATAACTAGTGTTTTGTTGATATTTGTAAAAAAAGCTGTTCCAGCGCTAATATGTGCCCTAATAGCTAGATTTACATCCAATATAGCTTTGAACTCAACGATGCAATGGTCAGCTGAACTGCTCCCTACTTCCGTGCGAGGCGCCGGAGTATCATTTCTAATTAGTTGTGGTAATTCAGCTGTTATATTATCTCCCTTTATCACATATCTTAAAGTACATTCTGTGTGGATGCCGTATGTGATTTTAGTTACATTGGTTCTGGTAGGTGCAGCTATTACGTTTGCCCTTCCTGAGACTGCTAAAAAGATACTCCCGCACACATTTGAAGATGCTGAAAAACTGACAAAAGATCGTAATATTTGGGAGATGCCTTGTCAAACAGGGAAAAGGCAAGAGTCGGAGTTGAAATAGGTAGCTTTAGGAAAGATGCACATTTATCAATTAAGTCTATTTTCTACGTTTTTCCATACATAATATATAGGTAGAATCTCAGTACACTTAGGCACTATTTGTTAATATTTCATTGACTCATTTCACCCGATTTATTTTATTAGATTTACCAAATATTTGAGTTGGTATCAAATCCTAGTTGATAGAATTTTTGTTTAATGGTTTTTGTGAATTTTGCACATGTGAACCATTTTTTTATGGAATTAATAATGTTGCTGAAAAGTATGATGTTTGTTTTACTTTTACAATAAGAAAGTAAAGCTGAAAATGATTATCAGACGTTAAGTAACGAACAATAACATATCAAGAATAAATTATTTTAAAATAAATTTTGACTTATTAGCATTATAAACTATTATATTGTTAGCTAATACAAACTAATTTACATTTAGGAAAATTCAATTTGACTGTAAAAATCATTTTCTTTATTGGTTGCTAAGAGCGTTTGTGTACCTACAAGAAATAAAATTAGTTACTTATACATTATCCATCGACATAGAAGCTTTACATTTTCTGTGATTATATTGACGTTAGTTGTAACCAATGACGTCTATATCCAGTTGTAACCAGTTATTTCCGAATAAAACTGATTCATATTCGTTCACTAGCAGTTCGTAAGTTTTTACTACTTATACTAGTAGTGTTCAGTGATGTTACCTTCTTACGTAAATTAAACACTTTTGTATCACACTAAAAGTTAATTTTATAAAGCTTTGTGAGACTGTGTGTTTGTTTATTCTACACAATTGAATACCTGCTTCCAATGGATATATAGATCGATAGGATAAGACTCTGAAATTACATAAAGGCTACTTTATATCGCGTATTATCTCATGTCAAACTTCATTAAACTCTGTTTTGTACTACGACGTGTCTATTTAATCAGCATCAATTTGCAAGAGCGGCTCAAATAGTCAGAATGTCATTAGTATCCGTCGAGTCTCGTGACTACATACGACCGTTGGACCCGGTCAAGGAACTTTTAAAACTCGCTCTTCTTGGATATTAACCTTCTTGCTTGCAAAAAAAGTTACGTTGCCTAGTTGAGAAGTGTTTCACTTATTGTTAAAGAATGATGAGAAAAAACGAAAATAAAAATCTAGAATACCTAAAGCAACTGTTTGATGAGAAATAAATAGGTACATAGTTGTATTTTTACTAAGATAGTATATATTCTAATACTTAAGACAATTAGATTGTATTATAATGTATTTATAGTACTGCCGTGCAGTCCTTAAAACGCAGTATCTGACTTTTTGACGTTTTTGAGTTATATTTTGAACCGTAATAAGCACGTCATAAGGAATATAATGATATAAACGGTTTTTGATTTTCGCAATTACAAGACCAAAAAAAACAAACACCTCAACGCAGTCACTAGAAATATTTTATGCAAACTGTGTCGTTTAACTATCTAAAATACAGTAACATCAATTACGTCTATCATGATCCTCTGCATTCCCGGGTAAAATGCAGTAGATGTCGTCATTGCTACAAAAAATCGGTAAATTATACTTTAAAAATAAAGTAAACATAAAATCTAAAATGCAGTAAATAAGCAATGTACTAAAAATATGAATACTGCAATGTTTATCTTTATTAATTTTAAAAATAAATACAGACTAGTATGCAGTAAGGTACTATGACATGGTGTTTTATATAGAATCACATACTTTTCCCATGCGGTCAAAACCAAGTAAAATGCAGTAAAATTGATAAAACTGTGCATTAAATATATCTTAGGTTATTTTTTATTGTCAAAGTTACTAATTAAATTGCAGTATTTGGGTAATTTACTGTATTTCTATCGATAAATACCTAACACAGACAACATCACATGACAGCCTAAATTGCAGTAAAACTTGTAGTTACTGCATTATAATTGGTAGTTTGAATTAAATTCTTATATTTCCCTGTTTTCGTGTAGTAGTTTACTGCGTACAGTTATAATAATATACAAATCAAAGCCGATCACCAAACCATCAAAATAAAACACCGAGATAAGGTTATTTGTAGCTCAAATGATAAAGAAAATAATCATCAGACACCAAAAATAAAATGTGATGAAAAAAATATCTGGGGGCATTATGTGTCACTTGAAACAACCCGGCCCAGAACAAAAATTGGTGCCTCATGACTTTCTTGATAGGATTGATTAACAGCTGAGACATCGCAGCTACAAATATAGTTTTGAAGTATTTCGAACCCGGACATACTTTTATGTCTGCGGACTCATTTCACCATAAGGTCGAGCAATCGCTGCTGAAAAGTAAAGTTTACGACTTTCAAGACTTTTGCCAGGCTATAGAGAAGTCGAATTCAGGTAAGACTTATGTCAAACAGATGGAAGTATCCGATTTCTTTGTTTTCAAGTCTCATGTATCCCAGAAAAAATCAAGGATCGTTCAGGAAACAGAATATATCTTAAAGATATAGTTGAAGTCATGGTAAACAGAGGAAGGTACTGTCTTTATTACAAAACAGATTTTGATGCTGACGAATACAGCCAATTGAACTGCTTAAAATCTAAAAAACCTCCCAAACCAGAGGTAAGGTCGCAACCCAAAGGTATACCTTTTGTTAGAAAACAAGACATTATTAAGAAATTAGGGCCACTAATGCCTGAAAACCGGATTACTTTCTGGAGAAATATTCCAGAATCTAATGTAGAAACCGATGATGGTGAGGAAAACTGTTACTTTGATAACGATGACGCGGAATCTCATTAACTTTTTGTGTATCTAATGGATAAAAGATACATAGATAGTTAAAACACATGGAATGAGACCACTAGGAATTGTATTGTACCTATACGTAGAAGAATATGATTATTCGTAAGAATATGATTTAAGTGAACAATAAGTCTGTGCCATTCTATTAAACGATCTCGTTAGCTTATATTGCATATTTATGTTTTAACGTAAGTATTGTAATGATTATTAATACAATGTGTTAGTTATAATATTTTTTTTATAATTGGTTTAAGTTTCAGTAATATTAAGACTTAATTACTACCTATATACTGTAAGTCTGATAAACCAAAACTGCCATGCTCTCACAAGTCTGAATTACAATAGTCTTAAATATAATAAAAAGTGGTTCGATATTGTAGGAAGGCTGATTAAGTGTTAGTTTCTTACTTATTACTTCACAGTAGCTTTTGCAATTTAGCCAATAATTATTATTTACATACTTACTTGTATGTACTGCACCTATATTTTTTCAAAATACATATTAAAATGCAGTAAAATAAATCTTTAACTGCATTTTAAACAGCAATATAGTAGATACCACGCATAATTTTGCAGTACTAACTAAAGTTACTGTCTTTTAATCTGCTTATCCGTACATTCTCATTTAGTTGAACGTGTCGTAACTGCTTATTTTTTGTAATATTTTTTTTAAAGTAGTTTTTATCTATCATATAACAATTTAAGTGCGTAGTTTTTTATGTAAAGCATTTCTTCGAATTCAGATGTGTCTAATGGTATTCAAAACATAGGTCTTAAAACATTGTAACAAAGAAAAAAAACATATCAAAAAGTTTTTCGCGGTTTTCTCAAAACCGCGTTTTTGCTGATACTGCGTTTTAATGACTGCACGGCAGAGTAGGTATCAGAATTTGGAGCAATGCCTGTAAGTGTTGTAACTATTTGGAAATTTATCTATTTCTAAAATAGGTTTTTTAAAATAGGTGTAAATGTTAATAAGTATTTATGAATTTAAATAGCATTGTACATTAGTTTTTTGTTAATTTGAGTATATTGCAGAGAGCACATTACTGAAAACTCCATGTTTAATTATGATACACAGTATGTTTACTAGCATGTGTACAAAGGTACTTATTACATTTTACTTATATCAAATAAATATATTTTGTTACATTTGTAGGTATAACTGCACTACGTTTTTTTTAAACATAAAATGAAATAAATAAATAATAAAACTAATATTGCCTTTATGTTACTGCCACAAAATTTATATGTTAGTTTTATAAATTTCACACTTCACTTTGACTTCCAATAGTTTCCATAATTGCTTATTGATTAATTTTATTTTTACTTTAATACGGTACTGATTTTAGAATGTAAATTTTGTTCCAAATTGCGTTCTTTTTTCTAAACCATTCTCACACTCTAGAAAAAATACCGTAACATATTATATACGTCACAGCCTCACGTCATGGCTAACCGACCAATTCATAGATCTATTTTTGTATTGTGCGATTCTACTATCGATATGAGTGTAACACCGCCGTGTCACGAAGCTCTGTGGGACACAGGATGGGTGTAACATGCTTGAAGCGCATGGTAACGAATCACAGCCTATTATTATTACTTATTGCTATATTTAGAGCAAGCTATGTGGCACAGACTGGCCTTGACAGGTTAAATTAAATGACTCAAGTCCACGTTCTATGGCGTACGGAACGGACTTCAGTTCTGTTCAGACAGGACAGACAGTACCGCTTAACTAAGCTCCGCAAGCGGACGCCGGTCCGATTTATTTTAGTTCGGTGTTTCGTGACGTGAAGTTTCGTAAATGCCGGACGCAACTAAAGTGGACGAGCACAAGGACGAAGAAAAGAAATTCATACCAAAGGATAAAATCGATTATGACACGCTACTTTCATCGGCCGGTGAATTGGGGTTATACCAAGTGTTACTCGTGCTCGCAACATGCCCCTTCCACTACTTCGGCATCAACGTGTACTTCTCTCAGCTGTTTATGTCGGAGTTGCCGGCGAAACATTGGTGTTGGACCCCGGAATTAGCAAATCTTACGCAACTTGAAAGAAGAACGCTGTCAATTCCTGGAGATGATGCCAGTAGATATGGATATTCTCAGTGCCAAGTGTATGAAGCCAACTGGACTGAAGTGCTCGCGAGTGGATTCTCAGTCCTGCCAAACGCTACGTCGATCGTGCCGTGTCAAAATGGTTGGGAGTTTGATAGAACAAAGATTCCGTACCAGACGATATCGTCGGACTTCGAATGGGTTTGTGATAAGAAAAGCTATCAAGCCACAGCGCAAGCTATATTTTTTGCCGGTTCCGTATTTGGCGGGATGTTTATTGGATGGATGGCTGATAGATTCGGCAGGGTGCCTGCTACAATAGTCAGCAATCTGCTGGGATTCGTCGGAGGACTTACGAGCACATTTGTGAGATCGTTTATGGAATTTGCAGCTTGCCGCTTTGTAATGGGAATGGCTTACATGACATGTAATATGATTCCTAACCTCATCGTTCTCGAGTACACTGCGCCAAGATATAGAAGTTTGTTTACCAATACATCATTGGCCATTTTTTGTGCTTTATTTTCTACGATCTTTCCATATGTTGCTCTAGCGTGTGGACATTGGAAGACATTATCTCTGGTTTCAAGCATACCGCTAGCATTTGCCATCTTCACTCCATTGATACTTCCTGAAAGCCCGAGATGGCTCCTGTCTAAAGGACGAGTGGATGACGTCATAAAAAAAATCCAAAACATAGCTAAAATTAACAGGAAAAAGATTCCTGAGCATTACATAGAACAATTTAAAGCGAGTGATCAAGTAGAAGAGGAAGTTAGTATAATCGAAGTGTTTAAAAGACCACTGCTCAGAAAGAATTTAATATTAGTGTGTTTGAATTACATGATGTGCTTAGTGATATTCGATAATTTATACAGGAACTTAGATTTACTTGAATTTGACTTTTTCCACTCATTCGCTATCACCAGCTCCACGGAGTTGCCTTCAGGGTTGTTGACCGCATTTATTTTGGACATTTTTGGGAGGCGATGGGTCGCATTTAGCATGTTAGTGTTAACAGGTGTGACCAGTGTTTTGTTGATATTTGTAAAGACTGCCGTGCCGGCGCTGATATGCGCTATCATTGCGAGGTTCACCTCAAACATAGCACTGAATACGACAATGCAGTGGTCAGCCGAACTGCTAGCTACTTCTGTGAGAGGTTCTGGGGTATCATTCCTTATAAGCTGTGGTAATTTTGCCGTCATTCTGTCGCCCTATATCACATACCTGAAGGTTTACTATATATGGCTTCCATATGTGATTTTATGTGTCTTGGCAGCCATAGCTGGAGTTATCACGTTCCTTCTCCCAGAAACAGCTAAAATAATTCTCCCGCATACGTTCGAAGATGCTGAAAGATTAGCAAAAAGCCACAATACTTGGGAAATGCCGTGGCATATAGCGAAACGTCAAGTTTCTTAGCTCTAACAAAACTGATTTAATTATTTGTTACTCACAGTATTTCAAAGAATAGTAAAATGTTAGTAGTATTTCTAAGTAGGTTTGTTGTGTATGTCAGTACTTAAACGTAAGCAATTTATGTTTTTGGATTAGGAATAGCTGTGTTACTGGATTCTATACTTATGCGGCATTTATGCGTAGATGTGTCAAGGGCACGGTGTAATCGATTTGTTCCGGTAACATTCATTCCGGCGACAGAATATGAAATGCCTACTATTTCCTCAATTATATATTTACATACATCGCTGTGATCTGTATCGTACTTAGTATAAATGTATTAAATAAGTAAAGTACTTAGGTAAATGTACTTATACTATACCTACTTAAAATTTTATAGTAGTTGTTGAGCCTGAGAGTGACATTGGTTTTGATATTACTGATGCTGTACTGTTATGGCGTTAATAAGTTTCTCTAAAACTAAAAAAATTTGAGCATTATTTGAATATCACAACTGGAAGTTGTAATAATTCTATGAAAGCTAATTGACTGTGACTATTTTAGATTTACACCCATAAGATTGCTTGTATGCCTGAATAAAGTTGTTATTCATCGATATAAAATGTATTTTATTCGTCAATAACTGAGACCAACCCGTGTTTCCTCATACTTCTACATAGGTAAGTATAAGTAAGTATATCTGAAGCGTAGGTATATAAATTCTACACACAATTCAATCACACGTAAACCATTACATTTACAATTTTAATCAATTTCTTCAAATCTGTATGTATGTAAGCAAATACTTACGAGTACACATCATTAACAGTGCATTTATTAGCACGTACATCTTGTTGATCGAAGACGTACATTAATGAATTTAATGTGATATATATTTGGAATTTACGATACAAAATACCTACATTTTAGTTATAAACGTCACCTTAGTAGTCAGGTCTTATGTAGTCAGCCAGAAGATATCTTCAGTTGTAGTCGGATTGATATTCCGACCAATTTATTTGCTCGCTTAAATTTAATTGCATAGGCCTAATTGTGAATGATTACAACCTTTTAAAAAAGTTAACACACGTACCTAACTCCAACTGTTTAAACATACTTCTTGTTACTTTGTGTCACGTGTGTGTGAGAGTGTGGGTGTGTGTGAGTGTTTATACATCACATTAAATTTGTAGGTACTTCAAGCTTCTGATGACGATTTCTTTACGTCAAATTTATTAGTGGATCCAATTTGCAGAATATTTCATAGTGAGTTACTTATTCTTGTAATTGTATACTTACTTTGTTATTATACTGAAGGAATAAAATTAGGTAGGTCGTGCTCGTAGCTAATATTTTAATAAAGAATGTTTGTGTTTATTTGCAACTCGTAAAAAAGGTCATATTTATACTTACTTACTCCGTTGGCGCAGCGACCCAAAGTGAGTCTTGGCCTCCGATACAAGAGATCGCCACCGGTCCCGGTCTTGCGCCGCTCCCCGCCAGTCAGCTACTTGAAGCACGCGTAGATCTGACTCCACGGCGCGCCTTCCAGCGGTACCTCGGCCGACTAACGGGACGACGGCCACTCGGGACACCGAGATAGGCTCTCTTGACACTACGATCGTCTCCCATATATAGGTCATATTTATGAGTAAGTAGTTTCTTTTTGTTAAAATTTCCCCAAGCAATAGTAGGTATACCTACATTACCAAGCGAACGCTCACAGTGTTACCCGCACTAACTTATCTAGGATAAAAAGTAGTTTTTATGTTACTTACCTACCAAATTTCATCCAAATCCATTCGACGTGAAAATGGATTCAACATACTCACTCACAAACTTTCACCTTTCTAATTATAGTGTGATAAAATAAAATAGGCGTAGAAAAGTAAACTATCGGTAAAACTTTATTTTTCAATTCTGATTGAAAATCCATTGAGGTCAAACAGAAGTACGACCAAACTTTGCAAAACACTTCAACAGAATCGATTGCATTTTGCATTCAACTGCTTCAGCTTTGAATTAAAAAGTTGAGACACAATGCCAGTATTGGAAATAAGCTATTTCAAACAGATTGCCAATTTGTGGAAGTTTTTGATTGGTCTACATGATTGCGTGGAGTTGCATGCGAAAAAGCAACTGTAGGCATTTTTCCAAGCCCAAAGCGTTTTCGGGTGTTATATCGTGGCCTTAATTTTAATGACGGTAGGCTCAGTTTAGGATATAAATTGATTAACTAGGAAACATGCAGTGCGACTTACTGGTGTAGCATACTTAAATGCTTTTAAAAGCGCCATGTGGACTCAAATTTACTAAAACACGTCTTTACTTATTTATTTTTATATTACATAAGTACTATCAAATGCGCCTGCCTTAGTTAACTCTGTCTACATATATGGCTAGTTATTTACATGGCTTACACAACAGACCTAAAAATACTTATACTCACATACAAAGATTTCATCTTCACTGACATGACATACATTATTACCCTCGGGTAAGACTTGTGTGTAACCATACCTTTAAAGCAAAATTTTGTGTACAAAAATAATTAATATTGTAACATACTTGTATGAGGAAAAATTACAGCAATTCCTTGCGGCTATGACTTACAAACAATACACAGTTACTTTAATATTGTTGGTATTTTAAGTATACCTTATTTGAGTTTAGTTAACCCACTTGGCCATTTTCTTAGTGATAATTTCATTATTATACCTACCAAACAACGCTAAGGAAATTGAGCAATTTGCATTGTATTGTAGTTAATAAATTGTATACACTTTTATCATTCAGTGTAGTTTTATTTAATGAGGAGGCCAGAGAATTAATATCATCTTTTTAATTTATATGCACACAGTGATCTTATTAGAAAAGAGGTCGTTGCAGACAAATTATACTAAGTTGGCCATCTGGGATTTGATTAACATCATTCTAGCCGTCCAGTTTTGTTTTCTCGATTTAAAATTTGTAGTAGCACAGAGTATGGTAGTAGTACATACGCCTTTCAATTACTTAGTATTGTTTATTTAAATGCCTTTATTGACGTAATTTCTAATTATCCATGTTATTCTTCATAATAAATTAACACGGTTTCCTTATTACTCTCTGGCTCAATACGATCGTTTTTCTCGTAAATAGCCACAAAGCCGCAGAATTTGAAATCACTTCCATCCGCATACAATGCAAAGTTTCAACAATGTTTAATAGCGGTTTCAGCAAAAAATATTATCACAATAGAATCACGTTTTCGTATAACGGACTACTTTTAGTATATTGATAATGATACTAAGAAATTTACAGGTTAGGTACCCAGCTGTAAAGTTTACTGCGGTATCCGTAAGCGTTATTTATGAAAGTTAAGAACCTGTCGCTGCGGTCAGTTCTTGGATGGGTGGCCGTAGCAATAAGAATAATGTGGACGACTCCGTGGATCGACTAACACGTTTGATTCTAGGCGGACCTTCATAGTAAGAGATTCTTCGAGCGGCTTAAAAATCCTCGACACCACAATTATTTCGAACTTACTAAAGTAAAATTATCTTCCTATTTTTTTTTGCCAATCCAAGCACTATTTCTTTAGAACCCTGTACACCGATACATCGTGTATGTTGTTCCACAATGTCACGTAATAAAACTCAATGTATTGTGTCGTTGAAAATAAACAACAAAGAAAATGGTTTCCGACATTATGACATGTATATCTTTCCACTCCATCCTTTTGCTTCCATGAATCTGAATTAGAGCTGACTGCGTTATCTCGCTATAAAAATGTTTTCACTCGGACGCGCCCTCTTACGGTGGCTTTTTATTTTCCTCGTCTTACAATGGTGAATTCTATTAAAGTACAGTTTAAACGGCAATTTTTATTTGATTACTTTTATGCGCTGATACAATTTAGCCTGTCGTATTTTAATAATACAAGATGTCACTAAAATCTTATTGGTATTAGATGAGGCTTTCATTAATAGATTAACTTTGACATGAAGATTCTCTTTGGCAACATTTTATTTAAAAAGTTTCTTTTATGCATGACAGGTTGGCAGACAGTAAGTACCCACTCAACAAAGAAAATTAGAGCAATTGCACCTTAACTTAGTTCAAACCATACTTTGCTCAACTAACTTAATGAGTGCTTCTTCAAAATTCAGAAATTAATTCAAAAACGAATTTGACAAATTAAACGCTAACTTACAATATTATTAAACTTTGTAAAAAGACGATTTCATAAAAGACTTTGTAATTCTTTTGATCTCAACCTTCAGAGATCTTTTCGAGGCCATTGAATTCAAGGTTCGTTTGATCAAAATCTTTGTCTTATCGTAAATTAAAGACTACAATCATTAATAGAAGGAAAAACGAAGAATTTTCTAAATAAATATTGAACACGATCCGATCAAACGATAATAATAAAGTAAGTCCCTTTAGCCAACTCTTAGTAATAATAAAGTAAGTCCTTTTAGCCAACTCTTAGTAATAATAAAGTAAGTCCCTTTAGCCAACTCTTAGTAATAATAAAGTAAGTCCCTTTAGCCAACTCTTAGTAATAATAAAGTAAGTCCTTTTAGCCAACTCTTAGTAATAATAAAGTAAGTCCCTTTAGCCAACTCTTAGTAATAATAAAGTAAGTCCTTTTAGCCAACTCTTAGTAATAATAAAGTAAGTCCTTTTAGCCATCTCTTAGTAATAAGTATGAAAACGATAAAAAAATTAGTAATGTAAAGTACTTTTTTTATGTATGCAGCATAAGTCCGTGGAAGGACCTGGGCACCCACCACGATGTATCTGCATAAGAGAACTCCCCTAACAAATTACATAATCCTGCGCGGGAGTCACGGCCCTCAGTCATGAGGAAATACGACTCAAGAGAGAGCATAAATAAATTATTACGGTGTCGAAAATTTAAAATCAACGTCGCGACAAAGCATCTGATGAATAGCTAGAAGTATCTGTATGTATATTTTTTCTTTTCTGGCTATTCATTGGTTATGGTCACCCACCCAAAGATTGACCGCGACGACAGTTGCTTAAATTTGGTAGCCAAATGGCAAATACTACTATCCAGTGAGCCACGAGCGCCACCTGTTGTTATCAATTTTGATAAAATATTTTAATCCGGAGTTTTAGTCAGATTGCAAAACAAGGCAATCTAGCGGAATTCAATCATGATTGATAAAGGACATGCTTCACTGACCTTGAGACGATTTTGAAGGTTTTTTTATATATCTACGTAAATAATACATTATATTTTTTGAAGATATCCTTTTTCGATTAAATTCTTTTATTACTTAGCGCGGTATTTCGTGTTAAGAGTTAGGAGGGAAAGTCTTGACACGTTTGATTAACTCTGAACTTAGTTATTTAGGTAATTAGTTACTTCTTAATTCTGTGGTTGGTTGCAATAAGGGACCAGGTTTTTTATCAGTACCTACTGAAAAAAGTTCCAAAGCTAATGGAGTGATGTTGCTTGTGTTGCTTGGAGGAGGTCTATGTCCAGAATTGTTTGGCTGCATGGAGATTTAAGTAAATAAAAATATTTATGTAAATAAATATTCCGGAACATTTCACACAGAATAGAAATAAGACGTGAGTGGAAGCCGTATGGCCGTAATAGTTACATATTGATTAGAATGTCTCGCTTTAGTTTTAACAATAAAATTGCACACAGCGCCACCAAGTCTAAAATAACGTCAAAACTCTAGTTCAATGTACACTAATGTACTTTCAATGAAGCTCTTTCATAGCATTGGTACTTACATAAAGAAATATTCTATTAGTATCACATTTAGGCGTCTAGACCAAGTCACAAATTATATCTTAGCTTCTTTTACGAAGAAAATAGATATTGAATGTATTGGAATGTTATTGTGCTGAAATTCTGGATATATGAGAGTTTATTTTTTTTGGGACACAAACGTTTAATTTCTTTTTTAATGTTATGTATTACAGTTTGCCTGTTTCATGATTCACTTATTACTAAAGTATTTTAGATGGTTAGAGCTGTGCTCTCAATCGCATGCGATTACCAATGTTTCACAAAGGTCGACGCGGTCAGTTCCTGGATGGGTGACCTTAAAGTGTCATTCCATTTTGGGCGCTTCCGTGGGTCGGATGACACGTTAAATTGGAACCGGCTGTTTGTCTAGTACGGCTGTTGCTAAGCCATGTCGGAGACTCTTAGGGCGGCTTAATAAACTCTCGACACCAGAGTTGGCCACTCTCATTCCATAAGAAGAAGAAGGAAACTGCCCACTTTAATAATCTATACTAATATTATAAAGCTGAAGAGTTTGTTTGTTTGTTTGAACGCGCTAATCTCAGGAACTACTGGTGCGAATTGAAAAATTATTTTTTGTGTTTAATAGACCATTTATCGAGGAAGGCTATAGGCTATATAACATCACGCTGCAACTAATAGGAGCGAAGAAATAATGGAAAATGTGGAAAAAACAGGGAAAATTATTAATCTTTGAGGGCTTCCGTTGCGTGCGCTGCGAAAACGGTTCAAGATATGACAAACATATGTTCATAGACTATTAACGGTGCCATTGACAAGAGAAGGTTATCAAGAAGAGTTTAGCACTATATATCAAATCGCAACTGCCAACGGATACGGAAAACACATGGTGGACGGGTTGGTAAGAAGTAAGACAAGACAGCAGGTTCGCAATATGTTATATGGGATACCACCGGACAGACCGAACAGATATGTGGGTAGCCTTACTTATATGGGGCCAGTGTCAGAACGGGTCGCTAAAATATTGCGGAAAGCGGAAGTCAATACAGCTTATAAAACAACGGATAATTTACGTCACCTGTGTAATGGTAAAGACCGGTTGGAAGATGCCAGGAAGTCTGGGGTATACAAATTGGTGTGTGACGAGTGCAATGCTGTGTATGTAGGTCAGACAAGAAGAAATTTCGAGACCAAGAACATATGGCAGCCCATAGGAACGAGCATCTAGAAAGATCACACTTTGCGAAACATTTATTAGACACCTGTCATACTTTGCAAAATAACCGCACGTACCAGATTAAGCAAATATGCGATAAAGGATTCCGTGTGTGCGTGTGGAAGCAGCTGGAAATACTGAAACACCAGGGTCAACCTTTTACGTTGCTGAACAACCAAACAAACTTGATATCATCACCATTGCTACGAACTTTCATTGGTAATGGGACAAACACCACCTAATTTGGTAAACACGCGAGCGATGACGCAACGACGGTTACGTTAGTGAGTTTGAATAGTAACGGTCAGGCAATGACACATCGTATGACATCATATTACGTTATATAAGGAGCGGTCGTTGCTCGCCGAGCTCACTTTCGGACCGACGTTCGAGGAGTCAACACGTCCTGAGGATGCCTCGTGGAGAGGCGAAACACGTGTTGACGAAAACATCTTGCCGAAGGAGAACAACAAAGCTTCAAGACACAAGGTGCGGTGTTGGTAAGATCTTGAGATCCACGGAGGCCACATTAGTTAGGAGGTGAGGTGTGGCGGTGGTATATGGAGGAACACACCTAAAAACCATCAAGTCTGTTGTTTGTTGTCGGTTAAGGAGCAGTCGCAGCGGAAAAACACTACACATTTCTCCAGAGTTTCAGTTACAATGGATTTCCGCAAAGTAACGCCTGATTCAATATTTTACAAAAATATGTATAAAAGAATTATTTCTCTTATAATAATCTAACAAAGTGTCTTCAACAATATATGTCTATCTTTTAAGGTTAACTCATTTGAACCGTTTTTATGGCCACCATTACCAGCTAGTATACGATATATTTAAAAAAAAAAACACTAAATTAAACATTTATTGACATCCAATGTCAAATTATTGTGCACACACTAATCAATGTAATATAAGTATTAGAATAGAATAGAAAATCATTTATTAAGACAGTCTTCAAACATACACACACATATAAGTATATACAATAAATAAATAGTAAAGTAATAGTATTAGTTGTTTCTTAAAATTAATCTTAGATATCAATCAATATAATTTAAGTGTCCAGTATCTCGCTCTTAGGTATTTCAGTAGGTATATAAATAATATAAAATAGCCTTCATTTATACTACCACAGATTAGACTATGATTATTATGATCACTTTTTTTACGTTTCACTTGATAATTCTAATTTTTTTGTGAAACTATTTCAGTATAAGACCTGTGCAACGGTAGCTGGATGATATTAGAAAGTTAGAAGGTAACATCTGGACAAGAACAGCGCAAAATATATAATTATTTCTTTCTTTCAAAAATAATTGCTTACGTAAAAAAACAAAAACATGATTTAAAATAGTTATTTCCTTTTCTAAATGCACAGTTAAACCGAAAAGCCCTAACCGAACTACTCCCTCACCATTCATCTCATTTCTCATCCATCATGGTTTCCGGAGGCTGTCGAAACAAACCCCTGGATAGATGGCGCCACTGACCTCGACGAGCTTTGTTGTGGTCGCGGGTAAGTACGCATTAAAACTGAGAACAATATTCTTGTTGTTTGTGTAAAATCGGTTTACTAATTAATAAAATAGGGTTTGGTGATTAACTTATAAAGGGTGTGTGTGTAATGAGCTACAAAATGTCATAAAAATGTCTTGTAGTAAACGGCGTTTAAAAAAAAAACTTAAGACTTGCGTTTACCATTTCCAATTAACTATTTCCAAAATACAAATTTAATAATACGGGCATATTGCTAAGTCATTCACTGTAAATATAATATTACATTAAAATTTAACGCAGATAAAAGTGGACATAGTGTTAGCACTATGTGCCTTCGATTCCTTTTTACTTGGGATAGGTTTACGTTTGACTTCAGCCTGCCTAATGCATTGCTGCAGCCAAGGGTGTAATATGCTTACCTGGAAGATACCTATTAACTCTAGATTGGAAGACCCCTGGATTGTAGTTCGCAGCTTAAATAAACTACTTGTCTTATCTAAGGTGCTATTGAAATCCAGTGAATGCTTAAAACCTTAACATTGACATTGACGCGGACGCGCGGAAGTCTCATGGTACTTCTATATTCTTGATCAGTAAATAGTCTTAGTGCAGTTTCACCTTCACAATTTATTTGTCACGAGACTATATTTTGAGCGACAGTTTACAAATAGACTTAGATTTAGCCGCATTTTTATTTACGCCGGAATCGGATCAACTTGATTTCTTATTCGATTTTCTGCACGATTTTATTTATTCGTACAACGGAAAACACTTTTATTCTGAACATTAACGTGATTGAAAGATTTTGTTCACTGGCTGGAGTCATTTTGTGTTATTTCCTGTTTTATGGTATTGGAAAATATCACTTAAAACATGGGTTACTGTAAACTAACGGCTTATCCTTTTATGGGTGTCTTTAGGATATCAAAACCAACAACTGATGTTCTATAACTTATTGAAATTCAGAACTATTACAATACTTTCTTAATATAGAAATGATGATTGCTTCATGCCCAACCGTACTGTTTAAGTATTTAGATTTCTGTGATGTCAGAAGAGTATCAAATGTTTTTATTACATTTTCCTTCATAATTTCCACAAAATAGATAGTCTATATAAACTTATTTCTTGTACGACTAATATTTTTGTTCCATATAAAATATCAACATGCTCCTTGTGGAAAGAAAAACGTCATAGTATTGGTAAGGTCAGATCTTGGCAATACATATCCTTAAAAAAAAATACACTAAACTATCCACTGCTTAAATGTTTCTTAATCCAAGATCTTAAAATGGAAGAATTTTCGCGCTTGGTTTGCATCGACCGTGGCTGCCGTTTTCTTATTTCTGCCAAACGTGATTATTTTCGTTCATTAGTAAAATATTAATTCCTAGTAAATTAAACTTTGTGAAAACTATAAGACATCAATTGTCATTGTGTGGAATGAGGAAAATATTTTTAAAAATATGTTATTATTCTTTGATTTGAAATTCTTACCCCATCATTTTTGTTTTGTGTCATTTATGTCTGAACGTGTGTGTGCTCGCGGCGTCGACCGTATTGTTTGGCTATAAAAGTAACTTTTATTATTTTCGGGCCCTTCGTATATTAGAAAATACCTTCGGAAAATACTCATACGACATTTCATTGATGTGTCAAAGGAAAACAAGCAGACTGACAACAGATAATATAATTAAACCAAAAAGATCATTTCCCTTGTTAATATGTATATTCAAATTGTGCATAAAACTTATATAATATCATTTAAAGATCACTTCTGTACCAACGAGTTTATTTTTTATAATTAAAAATATAAAATACGATACTATCTGATAATCCTATCGCACTATATGTTTACTGTTATTTCATAATATTATAACCTGCTGTATGCACTGGTGTTTTTATATAGTACTAGTGGATGCCAGCAGCTTCGCTCGGCCATTATTTCGGTATAAAAATAAATAAATAAATAAAATAAATATTTCAGGACATTGCACACAGCGCCATCTAGCCCCCAAAAAGTAGCCTATGACACTCTCATACTACCTACATACCAAAAATCTTTATGCCGTTCAGCCGTTTTTACGTGATGAGCGTTTGAATAAACAGTCAGTAGACAAAAAATCTAAAATCTGCTGAAACGTCTGTTATCGATTTCAAGTATATCCGAACTATTTTATTTCTAATATCTTCTGTGTACAGAATTATGTGTAGATAGAAGAAGGTAGCAATTTATGTCCATCTAAAGTCATTGAACCTCATATGTACTCGTAACACCTCAGTCGAAAACCAGAATTAAGAACTACTTTTTTTATATAAGTATACACTTAGCAACCGTGATAGTCTGTAGGTGAGTATAGAATTTAAATTAGTGTTTGAATACAATTACTTTTGCTGGGCACACTGCCTTCTGGTAGTGGGCTGGAGCACTTAGATTATCTTTAGGCTTTTCTAAAGATTTTTTAAGTGTCCCTTTTTGTAGTAGTTAGAAGTAGTATGTTTAGTTTTTCTTCCCTTGTTTTTATATTTTATTATTGTAAACAAATTCCGATTACTTTTTGAGGTCAATATCTATTCCTTGTATTTTCTCAGGGAAAGAAATAGGTATTTCATTAGTTTTGTAATATTTTTGTTGGCTAGTTGGCTTATAACTATTTCGTACAATAATTAAACAGTCCTAAGTACATTTTATTTTGCGAAGATTTTGTATTTAAATAGCTTGAAAAAAGCGCATACTAACAAAAATAATAGTCTACAAAATTAGAGTCTATAAAACTTTATTTTGTCTTACTACATTACTATCAGTAGGTATACTCAGTTGGATTGTTATCAAAGCGTTAAATTATTTATCAATCCCCTGCATTTTCGTACAAATTAATTCGATAAAATTTAAAAGAATTAGTGACGACCATTTTATATTAATTCGGCCTGAGTTGCTTCATAAATATATTCCCGGCTTTATTAGTTTTTACGGTAGGATTTAATTTGAAGCTATAGTTTATAGACTTCATATTTTTAACTACAAAAAACCTATTAATTAGATTAATAAGTGGAAAAAAAAATTCTAATGGAAGGCACAAAGTAGTGACACACAGATTCACAGAAAAAAACATGAATTTACAGTCATTTAGAAAAAGCGCCTGATAAATTTATCGCCGGGGGTGAAGAATTAACAAAATTGTAAATCTAAATACATTTGTTATCAATCGAAACATATCTCTACAACACAATACAATATCTCTAGAGTTGCGGAAACGATAACTTGATAAACTGTAGAGGTCGCATACGTTTACATTACAAGCGATAGGTGGCAGCACTCTACATTTTACTTATACTACGTAAAGATCATGGTAAATGCGTTGCGTACAAAATAATATCTTCTTAGGAACAGCCGAAATGCAATATGTACCTATACCTACCTAATTCAATTCAATTTCAATTTCTTTTATTAGCAAGAATTTACATTTACCCTGTTAAGAGGGGAATTAGGGCGTAGCTAAAATTAAAACTAATTATTTCAAAATCTAAAAATTAATATAAAATCTAAAATCTTAAACATGGTATAAACATGGTAATAATTGGACACCCACGGTTGAGTTGCAAACACATCACAACAAGGCGTTTTAAGCGTTTTGTTGGCGTTCAATATTGTAAAGATAGATAGAGAGAAAGAAAACATTTATTATGGCAGATTTAACAGAAAAACAAACACAGTTAAGTACACAAAAACAAACATAAAATCTGCCACAACACAGCCCCAACTCAGCAGAATGCTGGTTGTGAGGTGTATTGTCTTTTATAAAAGACTATTATATAGGATACACCGTCATCAATATTGATATTACTTTTATACGAAGCCATATCGTGTGTAACACGACTCAATAAAACAATCAATCAATATTATCTTTATCGAACGACAAACCAGTAACTACTACGCCAGTTATATGCTGATAAACGATACTCAGTCTGATTTTTAGTAAAAATTTTATCCACACGCTGAATTTCGTTGCGCTTACTTCACAATCACATTTTTTTATCTGGCGCCTTGTTTGTTACAGAACGGTGCTATCGTGCGCATTTATTTCCGGAAAACCCTGAAATGTAATAAAAGATTACAATTTTCTTTATAATATTTTTTTACTCTTATCTGCAATTTATTCTGCCCTTGACAGTAAGGTATTTGCAAAACACGTACCTTTCGTACGTTATGTATGTCATTGAATGAAATTGGCTCTCAAACGAAGCTTCCAGAACATACTAATAAGTGTATGGTGACAGAATTATCGTTTTAAAAGTGGAAATTAGCTAGGTGGGTAGGATACCAAATAGAACTACCTAACAAAAGTAGTAGTAGTACTAAAAAGTAGTACATAGCTACTTCAGATTTATTTGCTATACGATGAGTACTAATAAAAGACATTTATTATCCATATTTTATTGGTAAATTACGAGTTAAAAAATATCTTCTCCCTTCCCTAATAAAATATTCCAATACTTTAAATTTGCAAGATAAACAAAACGGGTCCCAGTCATAAATCAAGTTTAGTTTCAGGACGGTTTTCAGCATAAATAACGATAAGATAAGATAAGCCGACACAGATAGTTTGAACCTGAAAAACTGTAACAACGATCACTAATGGATCTCGATAGCTTATCGCGGATTAGTATTACAAACAAGGTAGAATATTTTGGACAAAAATGTTAACAATAACACAATAATACCTATGACTTTCATAGCCGAATTCGAAAACGGGTTTTTTTCACTTATGACTATTTCATCTTTAGCTTTATCTTTTTATGTAGGCTATATATATTATGTGATGTAGGTTTTAAATAGAATAAAGAAAACTTAAAGATTACTTTGCTTCAAGGTAAGACCTAAATCCCAAAAAAATACCTTGTGTCTAGCACACCTCGAAAAAAATAACAAATTGCATCAAAAAAGCAATTTTTTTGTAATGAAATAGAAAAATCTCATTCCACAACTCAAAAGATTTTTGGAGAAACATAAAACTTTCTTTTTAAATACATACGTAATGCTCATTCAAATAAATAAAGACTAAATAATATCGTAAGTAATTTTCCCCAATTTATCCCTCAAGCACTAAAAGCCATCCGTACTCGTTTCGATAGCCATTAGGGCAGCGTTTAACCACACGTGGTAGGGTTCGATTCCTGCTACAGATTTATAACCTCTATTCTCCGCCAAAACCTTGTTTACGGACGATTTGTTACTGAACGGCCCACGGACGCGGCGAAGGTCAGAAGGTTAGAAAATATATTGGCACAGAATACAGTAGATATGGGTAAGAAAATAGTTGAGTTTAAAAGTGGACAATATAGGTTTAGGTATAAAGAACTTTATTTCACACAAAGATACATAAATCACTTACGCTTGAAACATAATTTAAACATATAGGTATTACGTTCGTCGACAAATCAAAATTTCGTAAATTACAAACAAATATGATGCTGTCCGTCCATCGCAATATTGTCCATGAAAACAATTTCTTCAATTAATACAGCTAGCCATTACAATACAGCTAGCTACTACCTTAGACCACAGAGTAACTTGTGTGAGTGTTGCTTGTGAAATGAGCTGGTGGTCGTGCCAGACTTTCCAGTGCAAATAATGATATTAATTTTTGTACCTAATAAGTACTGTACAAGTGTACAAGGGACCTGCGAGGAATTGTTAAGTAACCAAATATTTTAGCATAATTTTAAAGAAGTTAAATATAACGTGTAAATATTGGCTTGCGTTTGGTTGTACAATATTAACAAACCTTACTCGCTAGTTTAATTTTTATTATTTTATTAAAAGTAAACCTATTCTTCGTTCTATTTTCTGACAGAAGAAGGTCTTCAAATGTACTTAAGTAGCAATTTGTCCCAATAAATTGTTTCGCGATGTATTTATCTGACGTGGAGAGCGCACTTAAAAAGCTTCCGGTACTTTTACAGCATTTCTACAAGTAACGATCCTTGACTACCTACTCTTAGTTTGTATTTACTTTTAAGAAAGCACAAAAAGGAATAATATAATAAGCAATCATATATTTTGTGCTTTGAAAATATATCTATAATAATATGTTAAACAATTAAGTTAAAGACTAGTTTATAATCGGTTTTATGAAAATGAAATGAAAATTATTTGTATTTGTATTTATTTATGTGTAGCTTTTGCATTCAAAACTCTTTTATAGATATTTTTTGTGACAGTACGTATTGATTATCAATACTTACATTAAAAGAAATGAATCAAAATAATCACATGAACAACTAGCAACCGGATAAAATTTTAGTCATAGTATTCATCCCATTATTAGATAGGTATATTAAGTACCTATCTTTTTTATTATATATTCTTCTAATATTATTATCTTATGATGTCCATAGTTTTAGCTTTATTTACTTTTAATTGTACCTATTTGTTAACCATCCAAACCACTTGGAAGAACCTGTCTTTTGCAACACAGTTCCAACTAAAGCAAAAGACAGAATCATGTAAATTATACAATAAGGTTGCTCAAATAAAAATTTACTTTACTTTATGTTATCCTGACATTGCAGGGAAGTTTTTTGCTAATGGCATTAATTTAATAAATGATTAGCAGGAATTAATTACAAGGCTTTTCTAATTCGTTTTTTCTTCTTCGCACTGTCGTCATTATTATCTTACTGGTGGATGACGGTGGCTTTGCTCACGTTTTATACGTTGCGTTCGCGGCGTAAAAGAGACAAAACATAAAAATCTATTAAAATATATACAGATATCTACTGAACCAAATCGTCATCAAAAATGACGTTGAATTTTGTACTTATATATAACCATAACTAGTGGCACAGAATATGCTAGTGGGTACTCGCGGCTTCGCTCGCATTAAGAAGTAAAACTTGCATCCCCTATTTCACCCCTTTAAAAGTGGCATTTCCAAAAATCCTTTCTTAGCGGATGCCTACGTCATAACATCTACCTTCATTCCAAATTTCAGCCCAATCCATCCAGTGGTTTTGGCTGTGCGTTGATAGATCACTATATCAGTCAGTCAGTCACCTTTGAGTTTTATATATTTAGATTGAAATCACGGCGGACAAATTATTTTTATTGATATACTTTGAACATTCTTCTTGGCATTTTTATGGTAACTATTAAATCTATTAAGTGCAGAGCTTCCATATATTTCGATTCATAATCATAATAATCACGTTCTAAATTGTTGCAAAACAATAACAGTAGGTACGTGTTTGAATGCGCATGACAATTGTGCCCATAAATATATTTAAGTGTGTCATTAAATATATTGTAAGCATTTAACTACAGACTACTTTGAGTACTGACAACGCCCCTCGGATTCGCTCGAGTTGTAGTCAAATAAGGATACTTTTGTAGAAATTGATTACTAAAACTAGAATCAGAAAATCTTGGGAAGATAACTTATACTCCAGACCAAGTACTTACATAGTTTCAAGTTAGAAAATCGATTTAAACTATGTTTTTTTTATTCGATCTCTTTTATTCTTAGAAATCGGATTGCAGCGTGTTTTCATACAAATCTTACTGCATTTATGGTTCCTGCGGTGCAAGTGCGGAAGTTTTATCCTATCGACGTCGATTAGTTTAATTCGATAACTTTATCTATATTTTGCAAGTGCCGAAGTATGTTTAGAGGTAGATAAATTGATCGATAAGCCTCGGTAAGCTTTAGTACAGATAATAAAAAAAGATTGGAATCGTTCACTCTGGTAAATTAATATTTCAAAATGATTTGATAAGGTCAATGTCAAAAACACGAAATTGCTTATATCAATCACTGTATTATAATTCCCATAAGGCAAAGGCAACGGCGTAAGGCTGATGATGGAAACCTCAGATTTCCGAAACTTGTCGAGCTAATTTTTTGATGTAATTTTTGACGTAAGTGCTAGCCGGTTATTACAACTGCTTATATCAATGTCAAATATTTTTCCACTACACTGGCAAAATTGCGGCAATACCGCAAAAGCCATTTAGATAGTTGGAATTTGAACAAAATTGCTCAAATTCTTCTCTTATAATTCTTTCACGATCTTTAGACAGAGTTTATCAGTATAAAAAGACGGAACCTCCGAGGCAAGTAAAATAAAACTAAACTATTATTTATTATTAGGTATTATTATCTTCTTCCTCCTCTAGCACCAACGCAATCACAAAATTAATTATTTATTAAATGAGTAAACAGCAAGAATGCTTATTATCTAAGAAAACCAAACATTGTAGTTATCGAGGCTTATCGTCGTCAATTTGAAACCTGATAAAATTAACCGATTTAAACAACTTCATTTGTCAGTGTATCGATTTCATTCGGTCTTTGACGGTAAATTTATCATAGTTACCGAACCATACACAACAGTGAGCTTATTGTACATATAATATCATTGATACACAAGATGTAGATAAGAAAAGACAGCGTCGATAATATCTATCTATCTATCTAACATAGTTCGTGTTTGCAATACTTTTAGATCACGTGAGAATACTGTGATACTAATTTTATGTCAACTCATCCGGTATTTATACAACGTGTTATCAAAATGATGTAAGTTTTTTAAGTAAGTATAATAATTGCATATTGTTGTCAGAGAAAACGACGTCGTTTCATATACATTCACTAAAAATATTTCTGAGTACATGTTTGATCCTTCGCGATTTAATTTGTGTGTATCACTTTCCCATATTTACATATCAAAAGAACGAATAAGGTCTCTTACTCAATTATTTGAATGGTTAAAAAAAAATAAAAAAAAAAACAACCAAATCCAATCAAAGCATTTTCTTCGACAGCGGGTTGCAAAAATTTAAATTTAGCGATTTATTTATATCACATTTTATAATTATTATAATTTTAACCGACATGTTTTGAGGACGCAAATTCGTTATCTGAAAACAACCTGATCACCACGATGTTACTGCTCAATCTATTTACTCTATTATCTCCTGAAAAAACATTTCCTCAGGAAGTTTTTGTAATAAGGAATACATTTCAAGGAGGTAGAGGAGGTTTTAGCCGTGATCCTGTTCAGACGCCACGTTGTATCAGGTCTGCAGTGTCATGGTCACAGCATGAATGCTGAACAAATTGATCTGAGACTGTTCTAAGTTGTTAGTTTAATTGCTGGACATTAATTTCAATTGAGATGCCATTTTATTTGTACAGCCTGTCTGTGTGATGTCACTACAACTATACTTCTATAGAAAAATCGAGGCCAATATTTGCAAATAGAATTTTTTTCCAAAAAAAATGTTGATTAAAAGTCCTTGTTATGACTATTATAATCAAACCGTTGCTAATTCATATATTTTGGGATGAATAAAGAAAATTTTAGTATAATATATACTTTACAAAACCTTTTTAGTTCAGCAGGCCTACCACAACGTCTTATAGCAGTACTGCAGCAGTGCTGCTGCGATAATCGGTACTACAACGTCTAGTTTCTGACGTTTAAATAAGGTGGAATCAGTGTCGCGGCGCGTCGAGGTTTTGATGACGTCACGCGATTTTGTTCATTCATTTCCTAGGCGTTTTGCCTAAATCGGTACCATAACGTCTAATTGCCAGCGGAATCATTATCGCTGAGCTGTCAATTTGACATTATTTTGAGATGCTAAAAACGCTGCTATCTGCTTGCGTATTTGAGATATTTTTCCATTTAAATCCTTTGAATTATTGAAAATATGAAAGAAAACTGAATTTAATTGATATTCAATGGTTATGTGTGTGTGGTTCGGCACAATTTTTGCGAAAATACTGAACACCAGTGAATATGTGGAGCAACGAAAAAAAATCTCAAGCTGCAGCTATTTATTATTCATCAGCCAACAGCAAGCTAAAGAGCCAACTATCACGACCCAAAACTAAAGCAGGGACCCAGTTCGAGATAACACTACCGCCACAGCAGATGAGGTGGCAATATCACGATGATTCAGTACCGCAGCAGGGCATCGTTATGCAGAATGTTGGTGTAGCCTAGCTTTGAGAACAGTGACTTGCTCAGTGCCCTTCGTTATATACTATTGTGAATAGGGTATTAACTGTTAATAAGACAAAATGTACAATAACTATTTGTTTAATTTAAACATAAATCTTAAATAGGTCCCATCTTGTGCTTAAAGGTATAAAGTAGCAGTATAGTTAGACTATGTACGACACACTATGCCTACACCACACAAACCTATTTTATAAATTAGTATAGTTTAGACACAATATAGAACGCATAAGCTAACAACCTAAATGATATCTTAGAGTTAAAAAGGATGATTAATTAGAGCTAACTTCTGTGTTATATGTTTATGTTCCCCAACATAATAACTGTCGTCCAGTAAAAATAAATTCAAGCTTATAACATCAATTTATTGAAAAAAACTTTTAAGTTTATGTATCCACATCGTATGTTTAGAGTATTCACACAGAAAAGTAATTTACACGAGTAAACGTTCGTCTACTAAGTGGTTATACTGCTTGCAGAGGAATGTGATCATCGTCCAGCTCCAATAGAAGGAGTATATCCGACTGCAGCCTTGCTTGCTCGTAAGAAGTTGATGATGGTTTGTCACCGTCTTGGTATCGTGATCACAGTCATGGTGATCCACCACGTTCCATCAGCTTGTATCGAGAACAAAAAGCCGCTTGAAGAAATCAATTTTTTGTGAAGAAGCGTATCCAAAGTGTTTGGTTTATCTAGATAAGTTTTTCACTGTGCATGAACACATTCATGCGGTATTCTGTCCATCATACTGTGTAGTATTCATACAGCACCAAATGTATCACCTCTAAATCGGGGACCCAATGCATTTCTATATATAAAACAGTTATAATTTATAGGCAGTTTGTTATGGTAGTTTGTTTACAAAATCATTCAGTGCTACCAGTATATTTTTTTATACCGTACATGACATTTTTTATACACACACAAGCAAAAAAGAGAATAAGACATAGTGATCTGGCAGTTCGTACCATTTCTGTATACAAATAAGCACGATCTCTTTGGAAAAAAGTTCGAAAATGTACACCAGCTGAAAGCCGGGCTCAAATTTAAATAAAATAAATAGTTAGGAAAATAATACAGGATACTTTTTTCGGCATAAAATGTACACAAAACAATTTATACCAACTCCAGTCGCAATAGCTATGTACATTTTACGAAATTTAATAAATATAAAATAAAAAAAATTACCCCTTGCATACTGCATACTTGCATGATTATTTATAATTGTTATTGTGCTTCTTTACTACATTATGTATTTGAAAAGAGCTAAATACGGTTGAAGCCGAAATCTGGCAACACGCAAGTACGATAGTTTCAAAGAAAATATAGAACTGTTTTCGAATCAGTGACAGTGACAAATTTTGAAAGCAAAACTACTATAGGTTGTGCTATATTTTATCACAAACTCTTTCATTTTATGCAGTTTTAGCGAAATCATTCGTTCAGTGTCTCATCCCTAATCCGCTTGAAATCCGCTGGAACGCGATATTACGTCATAAGCTTGTGGTACGAATATTAGCAGCATTGAATTCCAGCGGAATCGCAGCGGAGCGGCAATGACACTGCTTTTAAAAACGTTGTGGTAGGCCTGCTGGTCTCAATGAAATCAGCTTTTCTTAACTGTTGTAAATGTGTTGTGCATAATCTGGCATATTTTTGGTACAATGGCTTTTCAATAACTTCTGATAATTTTAAATTTTCTTATTCATATAAACAGTGTTGTTTTAATATGTAAATATACTTTTTTTATATTTCGTTACCTATACGTGCAATTATACAACTTTTCCCTATATTGGTACTTAAATTTATATTACTTATAGAACTTTCAATCAGACCTTTGCTTCTCTCGTTGTAATCACCAATACATATTGTTTGTTCACTATTAAAACATCATGTAATATCGTTCTATTGATTCACAATGCAGCTGGGTTATTGACTTGGGAATTGTTCAAATATAAATGATTAGTTACCTAACATTGTTTTATATATGAGTCACAGTTTTGACACAGAATCACATCCGGCGACAACATTCACGTAATGGCCAAATAACTCGAATTATCTCAACTGAATTTAGAAGATATTCCTATGGATTTCTACTTGACGTACCAAAATAGCCGACAGATTTTTTTATATGACATAGATTTACATGGAGTCGAAGAGATGAAGCTGGGTGGGACAAGCTAGTGGTTATAAAGGCTGACAATAGATGGAGTAAAGTATTCACGGAGTTGAGGCTAAGAACAAAAGGGTAATAGTATTCTTTGCTAAGAACTAACAGGCATGGAGTAGATCGTCTGACGGCGAAATGAGTCTGCGACATTGCCTTTAAGTATCCCCCGAAGACGAAAAAGAATCCCTCGGGTCCAAGCTGGGCGAGGACTGTATAGGAACGATGAATATGTCACCTTCAAAGACCTTCATATAGTCAGCAGTGGTATGAAAAGGACTGTGGATGATGATGATGAAATGCCAAAATTTAAACCATTTTTTTGTAATTTTGTCACTTGTGAGTCCTAAAAGTCGAGGGCTCTTAAGACACTTATAGAGTTTTAATATGTTTCTTTTCTTATCTGTCCTCTTAGCAAACATGTACAAACAAAAGTATCGCAATACATTTCTAAAAGAAAAATTACAACGAGTGGTATTTAGCAACCTTACACGTATGTAGGTTAAAATAATAAAAAATAAAGCTATAGATAGCATGACATATAGGTTACTGGACCTTTCGAGTAATTACATTTATATTATGAACCTTCTTCATGAATACATACAAACTCTTATGTTATTCTCCTACAATACATTGAACTGTAAGAGTCCTGAAGCTATAATTTATTTCATTGCTCAGTAATGTCGTTCAGTACATTCAATGTTGACATTCGATTCCCATTTTTTCTCTGCAAATAATAAAAGTGTTTGCATAGTGATGTGTAGTCGTGACTTCGTTTTTTTTTACATTGTTATGTTACGCTATGTTATATAAGTAATTTAATATTTGAACACTAACACTCGTATCTTGCTGATAAAAAACCGTATGATATGAAGTGATATTTGTCGTGTACACAGTATGCAAAGTAAATCAAAATCTGTGTTTTGGTAAAAAAAATACAAAGCTATGCAAATATTCATGCAAGAAAAACACACGAATTGTGTAATGTATTCTTCGATCAATTATAGGTTATATCTGATCGAAGAATGTATTGTTAAAATTTTAGCAAAATCACCTCCAAATTAAATCTCGTATTACACTATCAACTTGAAGATTGATGTAATTTACCTACATTATTAAGCTGTGCAATTTTATTGTGGAACGCTTTACCGTTAGACGTGAAAAAAACAAAGTTTTTAAACTGTATTTTGTCCTCTCGAGTTGAATAGAAAGTAGGTATATGCTATTGTAGTTATCGTTATTTGACATATATTTATTACTTATCATCATATTATGTATAGAAGTACCTATGTATTTATTAGTGTATTTGTTTATTTTGCTATTTATGTATGTTTATTTTATGATATGTATTTATGTAATTTCACATACATTTAAAACACCTCGTCTACCATTATACTTGCGTCTTATCCCTGCCAGATTGGTTGCCTGGAAGAGATCGCTCTTAGCGATAAGGTCGCCAGTTAAGACACTACGCTTAAGTTTTAATATATTTATGTAAATTTCTGTATTGTGCTGGTGTTTTTAATAAAGTGTATATCTATCTATCTATCTACATTATATTCAAGTTTTTGTTTTGAAAAACTATACTTGTACTTACCTAATAAAATACGTGAATCAAATCAACGTCAACACAGAATACAAATCAAGGTAAAGAATTTCTGAGGAAAATGAAACAATTTGTTATAATTCGACTTCATTTATTACACACTACACAATATAATCTTGACAGTTTTCCAGTTTCAATTTACAAAAAAATTCCTGAGTACATTCTCGAGATCACAGTATTGAAGGCTTAACATTATTTATACAATTTGCCGGAATAAATAAAACTATGAAGTCAGTAGCTCCACAAACAATCATGCCTAATAATTAAGTACTAAACTAATACAAGTTATAAAATCGTAACAATTACAAAATCAACAACAGCTAAGTCCCCAAAAAAGGTTAACAAGTAAACTTAATTAAATGCTTAACATATATAGTTATTTTTTGAAATAATCTTCTAGTTCGTAATCTTGTTTTACTTTATTGTAATCTGTATCTTTATCTGTCGCGGTGTGGTTGACTAATCTATACTTCTTCTTATCGAATGAGAGCGGCCAACTCTGGTGTCGAGAGTTAATCAAGCCGCCCTAAGGGTCTCTGACATGGCTTTACGACTGCCGTACTAGACAAACAGCCGGGACCTACAATTTAACGTGTTTAATCTATACTATATTCATTGCAGACTCGCACTGTTTTTATAATTTTTGATTCAATTTTACACAAAAAGACGCGTTTTTAATATTATTTTTGTTTTCCAACTGACTTAAATCGTAAATTCGTAATTAAAACAATTTATGCTGTTTGTAGAGGAGAAAGGAAAATAAATAATATATAAGCTTACAATATACTCATTTTGATGATATCAAATTGAAAGCAATTATAAACTTACAAGAACGCATTATTCCCTTCGTATAATAAACATACACACATTAAATTATTTAAGCTTCATCATAATTCAGGTTAAATTTAGTTACGATGAAGTTTAAATAATTTTCCATTTTCCTAAACTGTATTCAAGCCACGATCACAGTTATTTATGCTCGTTCACGACACGATAGACATTTTGATCATCAAGTTAAGTCGTTAACAATTAAGTATATTCACAAAACTTGTCACCACATACATTCAATTACTTTGTCGGTTTTTTTGAATAGTCCTCTAGTTCGTATTCTTTATTGTTCTCAGATTTTTCTAATTCTGTCGCTTTCCACGGCGTATTCCAGTATTTATGGCTCTTAGCTAAATTTTCAGCTTCCTCAAAGGAATGTGGCAAGGGTCTTTTAGCTGTCTCAGGAAGAATGAATGTTACAGTTGCTCCAAGTAACGCCAGACATACTAAGACCATGTACGGGAGCCACACATGTATAAATTTCAAGTATGTAATGTAAGGGGATATTATAACAGCAAAATTACCACAACTGAATAAGAACGAAACACCTGACCCTCGCACAGAGGTCGGAAGCAATTCTGCAGACCATTGCGTCGTCGTGTTCAATGCAATGTTTGAGGAAAACCTCGCGACAATAGCACAGATCAAGGAGGGAATGGCAGTCGATACAAATATCAACGCTACGGCTGTACCGCCGGTAATTAATAACATCATGCAAGCCACTAACCGTCTTCCGAGAATGTCCAAGATAAATGCAGTCAACATCCCGGAAGGTAACTCTGTAGCACTAGTCACAGCAACGGAATGGAAGAAGTCAAAATTGATCAGAGTCAGATTCCTGTACAAATTGTCAAATATCACTAAACATATCATGTAATTCATGCACACTAACATGTAATTCTTCCTCAGCAGTGGTCTCTTAAATACTTCAGCAATACTAAGCTCTTCTTCTATCACAACCGATGCTCTAAACTGTTCAATCATTTTTGGTGGTATTTGTTTTCTATTGATTTGTGCAATACGTTGTACTCTTACAATGACGTCATCAACTCGACCTCTGGACAGCAACCATCTTGGGCTTTCAGGAAGTATCAATGGAGCTAAGAGGACGAGTATAATCGGCACGCTTGAAACCAGAGATAAAGTTTTCCAATGTCCACTAGCAAGTGCAATATATGGAAACAAAGCTGAAAACAGTGCGCAGAAAATAGCCAACGATGTATTCGCAAATAAGCTTCTATACCTCGGCGCCGTATACTCGAGAACGATGAGATACGGAGTCATCTGGCAAGTAATGTAAGCCATTCCCATCACAAATCGACACGCAGAAAACTGAAGAAATGATCGTGCGAATGTACTTGTGAATCCTCCAACAAATCCGAACATGTTACTTATTATGGTAGCTGGTACTCTTCCAAATCTGTCAGCTGACCATCCAACCAAAACCCCACCAAAAACAGAGCCCACGAAAAATATGGCCTGCGCCGTGGCTTGATAGCTTTTCTTATCGCAAACCCATTCAAGGTCTGATGATATCGTCGGGTATGGGATCTTAGATCTGTCGAACTCCCATCCATTCTGACAAGGCACGATCCCGGTATTGTTAGGAAGGAATCCACTCACGAGCACTTCAGTCCAGTTTGCATCATATACATGACATTGGTCATATCCAAACCTACTGTTAGGTTCGGCCGGAATGGAGAGATTTCTTCTTTCCAATGCGGTGAGGTTTGCCAACTCTGGAGTCCAGCACCAATGTTCTGGAGGTAGTTCGGCCATGAACAGCTGAGAAAAGTACACGCAGATGCCAAAGAAGTGAAAGGGTCCGGTCGCCAGCACCAGCAGCACCTGGTACCAGCCCAACTCTCCTGCAGCAGATAGGAAGGTGTCATAATCCACTTTCTCTGTATTCAATAATGTTTTTTCTTCATCTTTTATCTGCTCCTTGTCTTTTGACTCAGTCATTGTTAGTCTTTTTGCTTATGGAAATTAGTTTAAATTTCTAAAAGTTTAATTATTCACAAAAACTGTATTTATTCCCGTATATATACGACAGCATGCGATACTGTCCGCGCAGACCGCGAAATGCGTATGACAGCTAGACTGATCGTTGTCTCTATATGTACTAACGTATCATTCAAATTGTTCACAGCTATGACCTGTTTATTATCAACGCTTTTGGACATGTTATCCGTGCCAAAGAGTTTTGTGCCGTACATTTTTATTAATTAGATTATAATTTCATCTAAATAAGGCTTATTATTGCACGTGTGGTTTTATCTCTTCTATTATCTTGATAATTCGCGATCGCTTCTGTCAACTTTAATATAACCTGAACAGGGATACAAAATATAGGTATATTATTATGACATTTATTTTTCGACATTATCACTGAAAGCACGCAGCACAAAATTAAATTTCTTTTAGAAAGTCATGAGAGGAGTAGAAAAATAAATCATAACATTTTTAACTTTAAAACAAACTTTTAATCCTTCATATTTTGTGCGAAATTCTTCTCTTTGATATATTTTACCATAGACAAATTTCAAGATTTTACTATTTGGACTTTACTATTAATTGTTTTGAATAAATTTTATATTATACTTAAGTAAAAAAAAATTGACTAATGTATATATATAATTTTGATCAGATTTCAGTTTTTCGGTATTTTACTTTATATTACAACTGAGTAAGTTTATCGACATTTTCTTTATAATCTCTTTTCAGATAGTATCTGCACTAACACTGCAAACTTAATTAAATATGGCTCAATATGAAAGCAATACATAATACCTGTGATAATACTAACAGCAAAAAGATTAGGAAAATCATTCTTATCTGAATCCTTCTCTGGATAATAATGATGTTTTGTTGTTTATGTCATTTATTAATATAATATATTTATTCTGATAGAATGACTGTTAAATTGTGAAGTATATGTTGTAAAGTTATAACATGTTAAATTTATGTCTCAATACAGCTGTCATTAAGCTATTAAAACGACCGGTTTCAAAACTGTTTCAAAGTTCCTCACTCTCATATTGTTATCTGATTTATGATCGGATGGTCTAATTACCAAAAGGTCCAATGAGCAAAATGACTAAGTGAAAAATAATATAATATTATCTATAGTAAACTACAGCCAAATGTCGAAACTGAATATCAAACTTGAGACGTTGGTACTTACTTTAACTACATCTTGTATTTTATCTCGACCCAAAAAAGTTCAAGATATCATGTTGGTCAATCCAAAAAAAACACCTAAACATTTGCTTAGTAAAAGAACCGTTTATTATTGGGTGGGGAAGTAGTATTACGCTTCGTCTTAGGCTACAGCTATTGCTTAACATCAGAGCAAACTGTGGATAATTGCTTACCATCAGGCAAACCTTGAATTATAGAAAGAGTTCAAGTAGAGCGAATGAAAATCATAATACTATGGTCGCAACAAATAAAGTAGGTAGATGAATAACCCATATCACGCCTCTAATAGGCAGTTTAATCCTAATAATAATTGGCACCAATTTAGTCCTACACACTTAGGAATAAAAGCTAAGTTTGCCTGTTTATAAATATAGGGAAAACATTGAAATTATTAAAACGTTAAATTGTGCTATGTACTGTACCTACATAATAGGAAACAAGATATGAATATAATCTGTCCAACAGAGTATGCGGTAATTGATACACATATTGTTGAAAAGCAGCTGTTGTAAATTTTTGTTTTGAATGTATAGTAAGAATTTATAAATTAAAAAAACGCAAGATTCCCTTAGAATAAAAAATATACGAAACTAAATCATTTATATATATTTTTTATACAAATAATTAAGTTACGACGAAGCTTAAATAATTTTCCATAAGTATTCCTAAAATGCACCTATTCAAGCCAAGGTTGGAATCACAGTTATTTATGCACGTTCACAGGCACGTTATACATTTTGATCATCAAGTTAAGTCGTTAAAAATTAAGTATATTCACAGAACTTATCACCACAGACATTTAATTACTTAGTCGGTTTTTTTGAATAGTCCTCAAGTTCGTATTCTTTATTGTTCTGAGATTTTTCCATTTCTGTCGCTTTCCAGGGCGTATTCCAGTATTTATGGTTCTTAGCTAAATTTTCAGCTTCTTCAAAGGAATGTGGCAAGGGTCTTGTAGCTGTCTCAGGAAGAATGAATGTTACAGTTGCTCCAAGTAACGCCAGACATACTAAGACCATGTACGGGAGCCACACATGCATAAATTTCAAGTATGTAATGTAAGGGGATATTATAACAGCAAAATTACCACAACTGAATAAGAACGAAACACCTGACCCTCGCACAGAGGTCGGAAGCAATTCTGCAGACCATTGCGTCGTCGTGTTCAATGCAATGTTTGAGGAAAACCTCGCAGCAATAGCACAGATCAAGGAGGGAATGGCAGTCGATACAAATATCAACGCCACGGCGGTACCGCCGGTAATTAATAACATCATGCAAGCCACTAACCGTCTTCCGAGAATGTCCAAGATAAATGCAGTCAACATCCCGGAAGGTAACTCTGTAGCACTAGTCACAGCAACGGAATGGAAGAAGTCAAAATTGATCAGAGTCAGATTCCTGTACAAATTGTCAAATATCACTAAACATATCATGTAATTCATGCACACTAACATGTAATTCTTCCTTAGCAGTGGTCTTTTAAATACTTCAGCAATACTAAGCTCTTCTTCTATCACAACCGATGCTCTAAACTGTTCAATCATTTTTGGTGGTATTTGTTTTCTATTGATTTGTGCAATACGTTGTACTCTTACAATGACGTCATCAACTCGACCTCTGGACAGCAACCATCTTGGGCTTTCAGGAAGTATCAATGGAGCTAAGAGGACGAGTATAATCGGCACGCTTGAAACCAGAGATAAAGTTTTCCAATGTCCACTAGCAAGTGCAATATATGGAAACAAAGCTGAAAACAGTGCGCAGAAAATAGCCAACGATGTATTCGCAAATAAGCTTCTATACCTCGGCGCCGTATACTCGAGAACGATGAGATACGGAGTCATCTGGCAAGTAATGTAAGCCATTCCCATCACAAATCGACACGCAGAAAACTGAAGAAATGATCTTGCGAATGTACTTGTGAATCCTCCAACAAATCCGAACATGTTACTTATTATGGTAGCTGGTACTCTTCCAAATCTGTCAGCTAACCATCCAACCAAAATTCCACCAAAAACAGAACCCACGAAAAATATGGCCTGCGCCGTGGCTTGATAGCTTTTCTTATTGCAAACCCATTCAAGGTCTGATGATATCGTCGGGTATGGGATCTTAGATCTGTCGAACTCCCATCCATTCTGACAAGGCACGATCCCGGTATTGTTAGGAAGGAATCCACTCACGAGCACTTCAGTCCAGTTTGCATCATATACATGGCATTGGTCATATCCAAACCTACTGTTAGGTTCGGCCGGAATGGAGAGATTTCTTCTTTCCAATGCGGTGAGGTTTGCCAACTCCGGAGTCCAGCACCAATGTTCTGGAGGTAGTTCGGCCATGAACAGCTGAGAAAAGTACACGCAGGTGCCAAAGAAGTGAAAAGGTCCGGTAGCCAGCACCAGCAGCACCTGGTACCAGCCCAACTCTCCCGCAGCAGATAGGAATGTGTCATAATCCACTTTCTCTGTATTCAATAATGTTTTTTCTTCATCTTTTATCTGCTCCTTGTCTTTTGACTCAGTCATTGTTAGTCTTTTTGCTTATGGAAATTCAATTTCTATGTTTAATTATTCACAAAAACTGTATTAATTCCCGTATATATACGACAGCATGCGATACTGTCCGCGCAGACCGGGAAATGCGTATGGCAGCTTGACTGATCGCTGTCTCTATAAGTACTAACGTATTATTAAAATTATTCACAGCTATGACCTGTGTTATCAACGCTTTTAGACATGTTATCCGTGCCATGGAGTTTTGTGCCGTACATTTTTATTAATTAGATTATAAATTCATCTTAATGAAGCTATGAATGCATGAGTGGTTTTATCTCTTCTATTATCTTGATAATTCGCGATCGTTTCTATAAATTTTAATATAACCTGAACAGGATACAAAATATACTATTATGCTATTTATCATTATTACATTTATATATGGACTGCCCAATAAAAGCACGCGGCAGAAAAATAAATTTATTTTAGAAAATCATGAGAGGAGTAGAAAAAAACCATAACATTTTTAACTGTAAATCAAACTTTCAATCGTTCATATTTTGTACGAGATTCTTTTTTTTTATATATCTTACTATTTGGACTTAACTATTAAATGTTTGAATAAATTTTGTATTATAAGTAAAACGACGACTGGCACCGACAACAAGTATTACGGATTTCAATAAGATTACTTATATAGGATTGTAAATTTCAATATTTTGATACATTCTGTACAACTCTGAATTTTGAAGTCGCAAAAATTAAAATTAATTATTTATTAACTTTTTAGTGACAGTAGACTTGAAGTCGGTTTTTGATAATTTTGAAATCAATTTTATGAAAGAAAAGCTGCTGTAAGTTTTTGTTTTGAAAGTAAATATATTAGAAATGTTTGATCTACAAGTTTAGAAAAGTCAAGTTTAAAAAAACAAAATTTTCATACATAAAATTGGTTGAACCGTGAAAAAATTACAGTGATGCGATATTTTTGCGAGAATTTTTAAAAGTCGTTCATCAAAAACTTTGGATGAGTACCGCTTTGAAATATTTGCGCAAGTTACCAATATTTTTGTAAATGAATATCGGAACATCATTGAGCTTAATATATTAACTAAATAAAAAATATAAATAAATAAATATTTCGGGACATTGCACACAGCGCGATCTAGCCCCACACTAAGCAAACGCTTGTGTCGTGGGTACTAGATAACGGATATAATACATATATACTTTTATTTTGTAAATACATACTTATTATACATACAAACAACCAGACTCAACACAAGAAATTATACATTTTTTAAAATGCATAAATACTTGTGTCAGGCGGGAATCGAACCCGCAACCCCTAGATTAGAAGGCAGAGCCACTACCAACTAAGCTAACAGGCCAGTCACTATAACTATCTTCGTTATAAAAACAATCAATCAACGCTGTCAAGAAGTTATAAGATAAGAGTATAATCGGGGCGCATTACTAGTTTAGTATTGTTTTGTTTATTAGCAGTACCATATTATAGACAGATAATAGACATGTATAGATAATGCTAGCGTTTGATTTTGATATGTATTATGCACTAACGCTTGGCAACGTTTAGATAAATCGTAATAACACATTTCATTTTTTTTTTTAAAAAAAACACCAGTAACCTTGCAGGACTAGGTAATTACCATTATGTACATAGTTTTTATTCTACTAGTTTCGGAAGCTTTGGAAACGGCTGTACTAACCCCTAAAATATATAAATAAATATTCCGGGACATTGCACACAGCGCCATCTAGCCCCACACTAAGCAAACGCTTGTGTCGAAGGTACTAGATAACGGATATAATACTTATATACTTTTCTTTTGTAAATACATACCTATTATACATACAAACAACCAGACTCAACACAAGAAATTATACATTTTTAAAATGCATAAATACTTGTGTCAGTCGGGAATCGAACCCGCAACCCCTAGATTAGAAGGCAGAGCACTACCAACTAAGCTAACAGGCCAGTCAAAGAAAGAAGAAGAATCTAAAGATTTGAATGATGTGTTTAATGGTATTTAATTTCTAAGTTTTACAAAAATAAGTTTAAAAGCTTAGTACCAGTCCGAAATAAATATAAGCTCCTACCTAACCTACGAGTAACTAAAAAAATAGCCTTAGAAGTCCGATAACTAGTTTTAACAAAAAATATTTCTGAATGTCATTGGGTAAGTACATATTTTGTTTTCTATTCAATGTTTTATGTTTATACGTACAGTTGAGCGAAAATTGTGAAAAGAAAAAAACATAATTTCTTGTCCGTAATCTAAAAAGTATACCAGAACGAAAGATTCAAATCCTGTTAGTCGTGGCATTTTTCGCTCTTTTTCAAGAAAATTTATAAATTCTTAAAACGGACTTTGCTCTTTCAGTAAATAAAAATCGTATTCTTGAAATCCGTATCAAAAGATGATTATCAAAAAAATTTATACTTAGTGCTTAGCCTTTTTATATATCTAGTGATTAATTATTATATTGGGGATATAATATATCAGTATTATCGGATAAGAGACAGACTACGCATTAAAATGGCAAAATTAAAATTATAAATCATCATTACAAAAAAAGACATAAAGTTATTACGTATGGACGCCCGCTCCTTAGAAATCTTTTTTTTTTTCTCCATTTGTTAGTCTCACAAACTGTTATGCTACGGCCAGACTTGATGGCGAAGATTCGTGTTCGCGTTGTCGCGATATATGTAAGTTCGTGTTCGATCCATGACGAAGTGCTTGGCCACATTAAAAAAAATACTTCACTACGTCGCGATAATCAAGAACGTCGCGATGATTCATTTCGCGGGAAACATGGAAGAGTCAGTCTCGCAGTCAACTAAAGCGCGCCATGTGTAGCCAACCGCACGAACTTTGTCGTGACAGCGGCGCGAAGGGCATTCGTATTCGCGAAGATGATTCGCGATAAAATAAATAAATAAATATTTCAAGGCATATCACACAGCGCCATTTAGCCCCATACCTACTAATCTTACGCTTGTATCATGGGTACTAGATAACGGATATAAAAAAAAAACAATAGGATAGGACGAAAACTTTGGCCAGACGTGTCGCGACAACAAATCTTCGCGTTATCGCGATAGTGTAGCCCCAGCATAAAAAATAACGAATATGGAATAATACGAATAACGAATATACTCTTTTATTTATTCTGTATAATTCTTTAGATTGTTTAAGTTTAACCGTAGGTATTTGTTACAGAAAGCAAAAGAGTGAAAATACACCAAACTGTGCTATTTATATCCACGGTACAATACATACCCTACGATAACAGCTGTATTCATTTTCTTCCACGGCACATAGGCGGAATAGCAAAGTTCAATGTTCGAAAAAGACAACTAAAAAACACTTCATAGGCAGTAAAAAGCGAGTGCGGCTCAGCGGTTCCAGTGTCTGCTTTTCATCAGACGCAAGGTTCGAATTTGGCCCTACACCAATGACTTGTATTTTCAAGTTAAGTATGAAATTGCACTCGCTTAGCTGTAAAAGAAAACTTTGTGAGGAAACCGACATGTTTGAGGTCCTCAATATCATTGTGTCGTCCGTGGAAGGACCTGGGCTCCCACCACGATGTCCAGATCACGATGCCCAAGAGAACTCGGGTAACGAATTAATTCTGCGGGGCAGTCATGGCTCCCGTATGGTACAGTTTTATTAGTAAGCAATTTCATATTTTGTAATTGTAGGATTATTTTGATTGTTCTTTTAATTATTTTGTAAGTATCATTTAGGTCAAAATGAAACAGAAAAAATATTAATATTACACTAATGAGATGAAAGTTTTTGAAAGACTTTGATTTTAGATTCAGACGGCTATATTACTCGTAATATAATTATGTAGATGAACTGTGGGTATGAAAGCCGGTAGCACTGCGGGGCGTCGCTAGTATAATAATGATAATATTACCTACATCGTTTAATCTGAAATATCGTTGGGAAAATGATGTTTGATTAATGATGATTTATTACACAACAAATGTTCTACAATTTAGTTAATAGTTTAAATTTTATGTGACTTGACTTACAAACTTACTATTCTATTCTTATATCTAACACACAGAAATGAGTGAAACAAACCTAAAACAGTTACTTTTATTGCAACATTTGAAATTCAAATCCCTGATTCACTTGGCCTTGACTTGTTTTCATATTATTTAATTGCCAATCTTGCCTCTTTTGCCACGGCAGTCTCCATAGTTTACAATTGTTAGCTAAAACATCAGCTTCATCAAACGTTTGTGGCATTTCCTTTTTAGCAGTCTCGGGAAGAACTAGCGTAAACAGCACTCCCAATGCTGCCAAGCATCCCATAATGGCATAAGGAAGCCACTGTAAGTAAACTCGCAGGTATGTGATGTATGGTGAGAATATGAGGGCGAAGTTGCCGCAACTGATCACAAACGACACTCCCGAGCCACGCACCGCCGTCGGCAGGAACTCAGCAGCCCACTGCAGGGATGTGTTCATCGCTATATTGGCTCCAAACCTGGCCACCACGGCGCATATCACTAGAGGAGCCGTGGACTTCAAAAATGTCAGCAAGAAACAAGCCACACTGGATGCCGTCGCCATGGTGATGACCAACCGCTGCCGCCCCACCACGTCCATAGTGAAGGCAGTCAACAACCCCGACACCAGCTCGGAAGCACTCGTCACAGCAAACACTATGAAGAAGTCAAACTCCAGTTGATCCAGGTTCCTGTACGAGCTGTCAAATATGATTAGGCACATCAAGTGAACCAAACTGGCCATTATTAAGTTTCTTCTAAGCAATGGTCTTTTAAAAACTTCCAGAATACTTAATCCATCTTGTTGCTGGTAATTCTTTCGGAAACTGTTTATTTTTTCAATAGGAATCTGCTGTTTGTTAATACGCGCAATGCCTTTTATTTTCACGATTACATCTTCAACTCTGTTTTGTGCCAGCAGCCATCTAGGGCTTTCCGGAAAAAACAGTGGAGCTAAAACTGCTAGAGCTAACGGCAAACTTGAAACTAGACCCAATATTTTCCAATGTCCACAAGCAAGAGCAATAAATGGGTACGCACCTCCTATAACAGAGCAAGAAATGGCTAATGAACAATTGGCTAATATGCTTCTATATTTTGGAGATATGTATTCGAGGACGATGACAAACGGAATCATCTGACAGGTATTGAAAGATAGCCCCATAACAAACCGGCATAACGCAAACTCAGTGAACGTTCTCGCAAAACTGCTGGTTGCTCCTCCGACACATCCAAACAAGCTGCTGACTATCGTGGCTGGCACTCTCCCGAACCTGTCAGCCAGCCATCCAATGAAAATACCTCCAAATACTGATCCGATAAAAAATATCGCCTGAGCAGTGGCTTGGAAGCTCTTCTTATCACAGACCCATTCTAATTCGGTTGAAATTGTTGGGTACGGAAATTCTGTTCTATCAAATTCCCATCCATGCTGACATGCCACAGTTTTGGTGTTATTGGGCACGACTCCTGTGGAGAGTACCGTCGTCCAATCTATATCGTATGTTTCACAGTGTGACGGGCCAAACCTGTCTCTAGTCTGTTTGGGGATAGCCAGGTTCCTTCTGTCCGTTTGTGTGAGGTTTTCGAGCTCTGGCAGCCAGCACCAATGAGCTGGTACTTGTGTCATGAACAGCTGAGAGTAGTACACGTTTACAACGAAGTAGTGGAACGGGAATGTAGCCAATAGTAGAAGGAATTGGTACGGACCGAGAGTACCAGCAGAAGTCAATAGGGCGTCATAATCAACTATTCCTTCCTCCGGATTGTCATCTTGAAGACTTTTTGGTTTACTTATTTTATTTGCGTCGTTCAAGTTTTCATGATTACTCATTTTATTTTATTCAGACGACTTAACAGTTGAACCAAACTACTTTGTATGTGCAAATCTGCCAGATGTGTGACAATTTTAGAATATCATAAAAACAACTATTTGTGAGCGTTTCAGCAAATAGGTCTATTATTTAGCATTTAAATGGACTAATAACCACATCGAATGCGAATCTGTATGCTTCCTAAATCAACATTTGAAATTCACTGTTGAAACCTTGAAATTAGTTCTGCGTACACTGTACATGTCTGGAATATTTGATATTTTTATACAGCACTAAATCAAGCATATCTTTTTATTTCATGTACAAGGTCACAATATCTATACTAATAATTATGAAGCTGATTGTTTGTTTGTTTGAACGCGCTAATCTCAGAAACTACTGGTGCGAATTGAAAAATTATTTTTGTGTTGAATAGACCATTTATCGAGGAAGGCTTTAGGCTATATCACAGTCACCTGTGAGTTTTATATGCGAGTACATATAAATATATAGAGATATCTCTGTGTATATGTAATTTTAGACCAATATTTTCTTTTTAATTTTCAGTGTCTATCAAAGTTCAATTGTACACGTCGCGAGAAGAGGAAGAATACAGCTTTTGATATCCATGTGCATGATGGCTGTATATATTTAGTATCATTCATTGGCTTTGATTCTGGATACTGAGGTATAGTAGAATAACTTATAGCTTATTAAACTTTCTTTCCCTCTTTCTCTCTTACCCTGTATTGTCCCGATGCGTAGAGAGTGAAGTAACATCCTAAATACTCAGCAGTCCCCCGTGTATTTGCCATAATTCATACTGAACTGATTATTTAATGAAACACTCTGGCACAGCACCTGGCACCGGCAAGCAGGGGTTTAAATAAATCTATGTTTCTGAATATTTTTATAAAGCTGACTACGAGCTAGTCGTTGTTTTGATGTTAAGTATAAAGATTTAAATATAATTTTTGATACTTGAAAAAAAATACATAATAGGTACCATTCACAACAAAACAGATTTTTGTAAGTACCTACATAATTTTTTTACCGTAACTGGTATCATTATAACCTCAAAATTGACATCTGTGTAAAGCAAACTTTATTGAAATTTTGTTTTGTTTTGTTTTTAATCTTTAATTTTCACTTCAAAATGATTTACTTATTCATATTATATGTAAGTAAATGTAGAATAGGTAAGTTGTAGATGCGGTAAGAAGAACTGCAGGCCTACAATACAGGATCTGACTGGATACCTAGTGTAAGTTTTGCAAATTCTAAAACTGTACATAGATTTAAGTACTATTTCATGAATTTTTTTTTTATCATTATTATATTTTTTTTTATTATTTACATAATGTGATAAATTGTAAGGTTTAATACATAAAATGTTAGATACTATGAAACCCGTATGATGATAATGATGTGTCTCGTTAATAGATTTTTTTTCACTTTTTATTATTTTTCAAAGCAATAGGTACTGTCGCATTTTCAGTTATTACAGTTACAGTTTTTACTATCATCTGACTTTTTTATCAGAGCAAAACATCGCCGAGTAAAATATGCTTTAATTTCATAGGAAGTACATAAGTGTATTGTACCTATTTATAAAGTTTTACGTAAAGAGTAATAAAATGACATGTGAGTAGTTCAAATGCTAACTTAAGTAAGTATTTAGATGAATGTGGTCACTTAAACTGGCAACCACGGACTAAAATGGCCAAACTTTAACAACTTTGGCCATATTTCAGTCTTTTAACTAGGCTTTTCGACTTAATTCGCTATTTGTGTATGACTTTGGTCGCAAATTGTGTAATATTTGGTTGGGAAGTACAGTCATTTGAATTACTTAGCTTAGTATAACCACAGTTTAACCGTTGTTTGGAAATTTAAGCCAAGGAACCAGCAATACTGATAACGCCTGATGGTATTTTATCATGATATGGAGGGATGTCGAAGTGACTGTATTTTTAGGCTCTTTTTGGTATTTGAAGGTACCTATAACTTATCTCTATTTTACTAACAGTTCTTTTTTTTCTTTCGAAGGAGTTTTGTTTTTTACTTTATTTGGCAATCAAACCTTTTTGTGAAATTCTAATAATAATAATAATAATAATTCATTTATTCATCTATAGTGTTACAGCGTTATTATAATAGGTATGTGATTTAATAATAAAGTGTTTCACTATGAGATAAGTCTTACATTTATAACCTTATTAACTTTTGAGTGACGATTTGATAAGTTATTGTAATTCATTACATAGCTAATTAAGTAGGTATCTATTATAATTGATATTAATATGAGACAATTTAAAAAGTATAAATAAATTAAACATTTGTTAAACATTATGTAGTTAGTTACTTACACTAATTTTCAGCTGTATAGGGGCTTCGTCAATAAATAATTATAAAATATAAATATAATAAATTATAAAATTACAAACTTCCTCAACTTATATTACCTATTACAACTATTTTATTGCAGTTTCATTAACCGATATTTTAAAATTACTATAGTCATTTTTCATAAATTCCGATACACTGTAAATAGTCTGAGATAGGAGTAGTTTTTTTACATTATTCTGAAAAATGCCCTCACTCTCAATTTGTTGTATTTGTACTGGTAGCTTGTTGTAAAGTTTTTGACCCATTACTCTAGGTAATTTTTCATACATTACTAATCTACAATGAATTTTTTCCAATAGTTGAACAGGTTTACAAGCTCTGGGTTTTGATGGGGGTTTTCTTTGATATTCATTTATTATAGACCTGGCATATCTAAGGATTTCAAAAATGTAAACGGAGACAGACGTCAATATGTTCAGGTTTCTGAACAGTTCCCTACATGAGTCTCTGTAACCAGATTTTGTCAGTACCCTGATTGCACGCTTCTGCATCTTCAGGACACGTTCGTAGTCTGTGGAGCAGCCCCAAAGTATGATTCCGTACGACATTACTGAATGTACGTATGCGAAGTAGACCTCTATCAGTTGCTCTTTGGAAGTCACAGCTCTTAGTTGTTTCAATGCATAAATTCCTTTTGACATTTTTTTGCATGTGTTATCAACATGCTGTTTCCAAGTTAAAGCTGCGTCAATGTCAAACCCTAGTAACTTTGCTATATTAACACTTTCTATGTCTCCATTATCGGTTGGTATCGTAATTGTCTTCTTAAGGGTGGATACCGCATTGAAGCATACTATATTTGTCTTTGATTCATTTAATTTAAGACCATTATTCTTGAACCATTGGCTTAGAATTTCTAGTGTCTCTTTAATGTTTTGTTTCAGTCCTTCAATAGAGTTACTTGACACCATTATTGAAGTATCATCCGCATATTGAATAAGGGTCCCTTTAACCTTCAGATGAGCCATGTCGTTAAGGAATATTATGAAGAGTAGGTTTCCGAGAGATGAGCCTTGGGGTACGCCTACATCAATTGTCTTTGGTTCTGACCTATAAGTTTTTCCATTAATTTTTACTTCAACAGTTTGTTGTCTATGTGTTAGAAATGACTTAATTAGGTGTCTAGTTTGATCCTTAATGCCATATATTTCTAATTTATTCAGTAGTAATTCATGGTTTACGGAATCGAAAGCTTTGGATAAATCAAGTAGTATTCCTGCCACGCATTGTTTACTTTCTAGACTTAACAAAACTTAATGGACTACGAGTATATTAGTATACCAAAGAGAAGTTACGAAGAACTTGAATTTTCAATTACACACTATCCATTTATTTTTAACACGGATTAAGCTTGCGTTTGACTACAGCCTGCCTAATGTCAAGCACCACTGGTAGTCTAAGATATAGCACGCTGGCCTAGAAGAAAACTATTTACTCTGGATTTGAAGACCCCTGGCTGTCTTTTCTGTACTAACTCTGAGTAATTAGTAAATTCTTTTCCTCTTCTTTACTAAAATATGGAGCCTGAAAAGGAAAATCCTCCTCATACATTCAGAGGCGAAGGAACCGGCTGAAAGGAGCTTAACCTGGATTAGACATAGTGAGGACTAAGTTATAAGAAATAACTATTTGAAACATAATGTAGATATTAGTGTAGATTAATAAGCGAACATTGATGAGTGTAAGTGTGATTTTTTTTCTTATTCCCAAATAGTTTATGCGCTTGTTTTGATGAAATTTGGTCAGTCTTTAACTCATAGGTATAGATAAGTACTTTGGAGCCGGTTGGGCACGCACAAATAACAGAGGGGTGAATTAAATAAAACATATATCACACAAATACCCATATAATCTAACTGAAACTGAAAGATTTTTCTAAATGCAAGCTTTCAATGATTTTGTGGCGCAATTTTACCTGAGCAATACGTTGACCTGTGTTTTCTTAGAAATTTAAAAAGATTTGGCGTTAATAATTTTTTTTTTCTTTTTTAAACATAAAAAGCATTTATTTCTACATTTATAAGGTGTTTACAGTAAGATAGGTTTAACATGGTATTGTATAAACTAGGGCTTTGTATATTACCTACTGTATACTGATAGGCAAACCCTGGATATCACACTAGGTCTATTCCTGTGTTGTGATATCCAGTTTTTCTTATTTTGGACGCAACATAGCACTTCATTGAGGTATGTAGGTATGGTTATGTATTCTGTGCCGTCACATATGTCACAAATGGCTAGCAAAAACAGTTTGTACACAGAACACAACCATAAGGGTTGAGAAGAGGCTTCTTAACACTTAAAACACACAAAAAAAACTTTACAATCAAGACAAAGAAATTTAAAACAAAACAAGAACGATAAAAACATGAACGGATGCGGAACGGAATGAAGTTGTAGACATTTTTTTATTTTTTTTACCATATTGGCATCGAGTACCGCTGTTTTGCCAGAGTTGCCTGATGTTGTTATCTAAAAGTATAGTAATGAAAGTCTGAGTATAAATAAGAAATAAATATATTGCAATATGTGAGTGTTTGTAATTTGATGTAAATAGATATAGTAAATATAGGTTATACTTGTAATATTGTAAGTATATAGTTATGGCTATATAATATATATGTATGATTATGATTGGTTAGTGTATATTTTATTCAATTGTATTGCTAGATAAAATATATGTCATGACGTCCATACACAGATATAATATATAAAAGTATATATAATAAAATGCGTGGTGTTGGTTGTTAGTATTGAGGTGTATAATGTAAATAGGTTGGAGAGTGTATAGATCGATAGGTGCATAGACATCATGGGCAATTGGTAAGGCAAAGGTTTGACATACAATGCTAATCGTAAAATAATGTGAGTGAAACTATTCATACTACTCTTAACTATTCATATACTGAAAAGCTGTTATGATGAATCCTACAAACTAGTCATTTTGAGTTCAGCTTTGCGAGGTACTCTTCCTCATTTGAGATTTTGACTTGGGGCGAGCCTTCTTGCTTTCTTAGAAAGACACGCCCATAGGAGGTCCAGCAGAATGCATATTCGTTGCGCTTGGCGAAGTCTCGGGCTTGAAAGAATAGTTTTCTCTCATGTGGAGTGAGGTATTCCGATACATATATCGGTTTAATAGGTCCATCGATGTTGAGATGTGTGGTGCAGAATTTGTCCTGTTTAAGTTCCTTGGTCACTTTCTTGAACAAAGCTAGAAGATTTTCTTTTGCATCAACAGTGGTGAGATCTGCAACAATCGGTTTGCTTTCCGATTTTGTATTTCGACGGTATATGTCCTTGATTTGTGATTGTTGGATTGGTACTTTAAGGTACTCTGCTGTGTTGATGAAGATTTTCTTCAGGTCGTCTTTTGTTTCCTTTGGTGCTAATGGTACATTTCGAATTTCAAGACTCGTGCTGCAGAGTTTGTGCTGAAGTGATTCAACCTGATTTTTGAGAATGTATATTTCTTTCTGGCTAGCAGCATCGTTCTCCTGCAACTTTTTAATTGTTTTATCTTGTTCCGCCAATTTAGTTGTGAGAGTACTGACAGAAGCTGCCACTCCATTTACTGAGTTTATAATTAAATCAAGCTTATTATCTTGTTCAGCCTTGAGCAGCTGAAACATTTCCAAAAATTCCGTCCTGGAGATGTCATCTCTATCTACTTGTTTACGCTTGGAGCCACGTAGACATTTTTTAGTGGTTTTCTTGACCTTAAAGCCCGGGTCACTCAGACCAGAAGCCGCACTAAGGCCTGCTTCATGGCCGATCTCAGTTCCACTAGCGTCAGAAGGATAATCCATTGGGGTCGCAAATGTGGATCCCGTTTGTAATAAATTGTTTTGCGGCGGACTGACATTATTATTGTTGGTATTTATTTATTTAATTTTACACGATGGCAGGGTAATTTTTTTGTAACTGGCAATCAAGTAAATGGGCCAAGTTCAATATTATATTTACTCGTAGTTCACTCTTGTCGTGTCCTTCACTCCCAATAAAGTTGTAGTTTTTATAATTTCAGGTAGATAGGTAATTCGTGAGCTCACATTTCACAATAATAAATATCACAATATTAAGATATTTGCCAAACTTTCTTTAAGATTTTGGTTGATCAAAACTTCACAAATTCACTGTGCATTCAATTGCAACCATAATAAACCCTGAAACTTGTTGATTGTGCGAGTTTGCATAAAATAAAGATCCCGGCTATGTTGTGTGTACTGTGGCAGATGAACGAATGTTCAAATTACTTCAATTAATTGTATTAATTTATTGATCTGTGCTTGTAGACATAAATAATAGGAGTAAGCTTGGTAAGTATCACAGTATTGTTAAGATTCCTATCTTTATGATCATATCAAATACCTATAAGAAGCAGCATGTGAGAGAATTTGGGGTTTTGTTAATTAAGTTAATTTTTTGTTCTCCTTCATACCGCAACAGAGCTATATGCTATGCGTGCTTTTTGCTATGAAAATTAATAAAGGACCTTGAAAATAATTTGTACATAAAACATACAGTTTTAACCGACTTCATAAAAAGGAGGTAAACAAGTCTTCTGGAAGTTTTTTTTTGTACCATGTTACGCGATTACTCCGGTTTTTATGAACCGATTTCCATCATTCTTTTTTTTATTCGATGTGGATTGATTTCGTGATGGTCCCATAAAAAATATTCTGCCCAAGTCAATAAAAAAACAGTTTTACTAATTCGCTATTGCTTATCAGTTCAGCCCCCTCCTGTCCCCGTAACTTGGCCCATTATCGAGTAATTGGCCACCACACACCACACGCGGCTCTCCACTAATTTTACTTAAGCCTCCAATATACGCAATACTACTCAATAGTCCAGAACCGATAATGGCTGGGATTTTCCGGATTTGGTAGATTCACGTGTATGCACTTAGAACTGTTTTGTATTTACAGCTTTATTTCTAATGACAGACGATGGGATGGTTACTGTATAGGTAAGTAGTAAATCAAGTTTTAAATCACACAAACGTAAGTCGGGACATAATGTTGTATTCAAACGATGCTCTAAACATAATGCCCCCTTTCTGATGAATGAAAATCAATGGCGAAATCTAAAACTGTGTTAGAAAAAAACAATTAGTCTCCAATATTAATTATTAGGCTCGGTTGCACTATATTAGTAGTAACGATTTATGACAAATATAACATTAATACAAGCGTTAGCTTAGTTTGGGGCTAGATGGTGCTGTGTGATATGTCCTCAAATATTTATATAATAACTCTGCCTTTAACACTGACAGCGGAATGAGTTGCTCCAGTGAATTTCGTATTGTCACAGTTAAGGTCAATACATACTGTTCGGACGCGGCTGTAAGTTGCGGCTTACTGACAGATGTTGCATAAAGCTATAGTTTATGTCCAACGAGTCCGTACCAACTTCATTATAATTCTGCAAGTATGGTCTAAACTGAATACCTCTGAATACATAAAAGTTATGATTAAAACATTAAAAGTATAAAAACTTTTTGTTTCGCGACACCCCGGGCAGTGACCCTAATTGCATTTCAATCCCCGATCAACAAATCCAAATCACCGATGTTAGTATTAAATATGATACCTAAGTTATCTACTAATTATTCATCATTTAATCCGTTTTATCAAATTACCAGGATTTGCCGCGATTGACATGTTTTTACATGTTGCATTCACAATGCACGATTCCCTTATCCGATAAAAACGACTTTCAACCAACGAAATCAGTCAAAAACTGCTAATGACCGATGACCTTTACAAAAAATGGTTTTTGATCGGATAAGAGTTTCGATTGCAATATAAATACGCTGTGCTAGAGATAGGAACCACCCAAAGAAGTCGCTACCATGCTTTGGACAGTGGGCACTATACTCGTGGCTCTGGCTTTTGGCCAGGTGAGGAATATGTATTAATTACTTAAATACTAAAATAGTACGAACAAGACACGTCTCTCATGAAGAGCACATTCAGCTTCAGTGATTTAAAGCTCTAAAGTAATGGTATATACTCTTACCTAGTTTTGACTTTAAAACTCACGAAAATAAAGTTCCTTACTGTGTTTATATTTTCTAACAGGTGCGCCGTCAATGCCCATATTATTGCTATAAAGAAAATTGTCAAACAAAAAACGAACAAGAAAGCTGGATTTTGACTATTTTGACACTATTAAAATTTAGCTGCGGCACAGATTTTTTTATGAATATTGTCATTTGTGAAATTTCAATCTGCCATAGCGCCTTTCCTTACCATCCCCAAACCAACAACAGATCACATAAGCAAAATCATCTATTCATCAAAGTTCCAAGTGTTAAAACAGATTGTCGTATATTGCAGGGGCTAGCTACTAAATTGGACAATGGTGTGGTCCCCATAAACTTCGAAGATGCGTTTGCTAAAAGCGGTGAGTAGCCAATCAACTATTTTTCTGCGTAGGCTTTCTAAATATAAATATGATGTCTTTTTGTGAAATCTTACCATGGAATTGATGTTGTTCCTCTAAGCCTGTGTTGTGTAATGTTTTAAATTTATTGGACCAGCTCTAGATCACTGCGCACGAGACTAAAAGGTACCTAAGATCATCTGGACGCATTTACTTGGAAGTAACTATAAGGAGGCGGCTGTTCAGCTAATGGATCCAAAAGGCGAATAAATAAAAATAAAATAAAACATTTATTGTCTCGAACGAAGCCACGGGCATCCACTAGAATCATTTATTTTTGTTAACCTATACTGTCCCACTCCTGGGCAATGGTCTCCCCCAACCCCCTCCATGCGTCTCGGTCTAAGGGTCTTGGGCCTGGTATAATATAATAGTAATAAAATATGTGTACAATGTTGTAGAAGTATCATCCGGAAGCAGTCGCATCGTGTCAGGCTGGGAGGCCGAGCCGGGCCAGATCCCGTACCAGGTGCTGCTGAGGTCGTCTCGCCTGGACGGCACGGTCGGCACCTGCGGGGGCTCCGTCGTGCACAGGAACTGGGTCATCTCGTCTGCTCAGTGCACTGCACAGTAAGTACCTATTCATAGCCCGCAATCAAAATGTACGGAGAATATTTTTTTTACGTGAATTTCTGAATGTCGTAGAACATTAGTTATTGCTTTTGACGTTATAAAGTCGTTTAAGAGATTGTGCTTTAGTTACCAGTTACCTACTCTGTTAATGCTGATTCAATACATTTGGTTTTGCCAAAACGCCAACATTTTGTTTAAGTAGGTACTTCGTGTAATAAGAACTTATACATATAAATGAACTTGCCAGGTCTATGTTCAGAGAACTACTTAAGTAGACAGATAGATAGAAAGAGTAAGTAGTTATATAAGACTACGAGTATAATCGGCTCAGCGACGCCATGAAAAACAACAAATTCTGGGATCTATTATACGAGTATGTACGTAGTGATTGTGGGTTGATTGCTATCTCTTTGTAGGTACTTACTCGTATTTATTGTGAAATCACGCTCGTTATCATTTCTGTTATTCCATCAGATTATTAAATTTAAAAAACAACTTTGTGTATCAAAACACATTAATAATCCTAATGTACATGCAATGCGATATTCGATCCTTAGTTTTCTATCTCACTTCTAACATCTCTTTAAATAATGTTGTTAATGAAATGACCCTTGTGATTGATGCACATATATGTACCTGTGTATCTACAATTAAGGTAAAGGAACCAATCATGGACAGTGCACCAATCATAAACATTTTTGAATTTTGCCGCTTATAATAAGGAAACGCAAATATTTTATTAGAAACGGCAACACTTTTTGTAATATATATACTTATTTTATTACGTTTGCGCAACGTCACCGTCGTTTAAACAAAAAAATATTGGCTTAATCAGTTATTAAGCTAAGTTTACAAAAAAACTCGACATCATTTTGCTATGAAAACTACCTTAGGGGATACTTTGTTTTTTAGCGGCTGTTTGTCTAGTACGGCAGTCGTTAAGCCATGTTAGAGGCCCTTAGGGCGGTTTCATAAGCTCTCGACACCAGAGTTTGGCACTCACATTAGATAATAAGAAGAAGAAGGAGTTTCTAAGCCAAAATTTTCTTTACAATCGTTAAAACGGATTCAAAACACCCACTTTTATCGGTTTTATTGATTGTGAAGGAAGGAAAGGCTATAGCGTTTGCCTAGAAGAAACCTATAACTATAAGCCGTCTATTTGCAGGATCTCGAGCGTGATGGTGCGCGCGGGTCTGGTGGACGCCAACCTGCCGGAGTACCAGACCGAGTCCCGCAAGTGGTGGTCCCACCCCCACTACGACGAGTCCCGCCCCAACGTGGTGCAGCCTGACGATATCTCTATTATTGAGCTGGACACGCCTGTCACTTACTCCAGTCAGCATTACTATCATAATATCGTACTTCATATATCTTCATCATGTCTTCATATATATTATCATATCATACTTCCCATAACCTCATACTCAGATCGAATAAAAAAATATTTTTCTTTACCATAATTAAATTAAATTACAGGAAAGGTAGTATTAGGATGGGACATAGGGTGACCTTATCACCAATAGTGAATATCTCTACCAAGCAACCTATTTTGGACAACAGTGGAAGAAATCAGTAACGCTCTATTCTTCATAATATCAAATTATATCACTAGCGGCGTCTCGCGATGTTACCCACGTTTGTCCGGATAAAAAGTAGTCTATGTGTTAATCCAGGGTCTCATATATGTACTTCCATACCAAATTTCATCCAAATCGTTGCAACCGTTTGAGTGTAATGAAGTAAAGTAACAATCCTACACACTCACGCACAAATTTTCGTGAATATATAAGTGTGATTATTGTGCCTATAAACAAGTTTCTAATAATAAACACTGATTATGTCATGCTTGTTCCAGAAATGCTGCAGAGGATCCGCGTGCAGCCGTCATCGGATGCGTTCAGAAACTACGCAAACGAATTTATGGTCGCCAGCGGCTGGGGACGACTCTGGACCGATGGTAGGTTTGTCAAATTTCTATTGATATTATGATTTAAATTTACAATATATACTTATTACCTTGTCTGCTAGTATCTTCATTAACAACAAGCATCTTCTTTGTCGACTGTCGTTGTCTTCATTGCTGAAGGTCGGGTCTAGCTTGAAGTCTTGATCACTTGGTGCACTATGCTTCTCCATAATGTCCTAGCCTTCGCGGTCTTCAGAGCTTGGGTTATTGGCAAGCCTGTAAGGCACAAGCATATAACCGGTTTATTAAATAAGAATTTCATAAATATTGGCCAAAACAATTACATCCATTTTGCATAATTATAGTCTCTCCACTTGAGTGAAAAGGATGCGATGACTTTGGCCCTTACTTATAAAACTCTTCTTTGTTGAACGGGGTTTTACTAAATTTAATACAAATTCAGGTTCAGTTTTTTGAGCGTGAAGAAGAAACAAACATACACACACACGCTTTTTGCTTTTATTATATGTGTGGGATAGAATGGAAATACATTTTCACATGACTAATCTGGCCTAGTAACACAGTCTAACGGCTACCACGAGGTCAGAGGATGCACACGTTATCGTATTTATTAATATTACGTCAAATGAACAAATTATTTATTCGTATTTGTATATGATTTAGGTGACGGTTACGTGAAATAAAAGTGATGACTGACTGAGATTCATGCGCGTGTACAATACGCACGGTTATTCGTATTCACATGTTTGCCTGTTTGATAATAAACTCTCAAGTCTGGTCTTTATTTATATTTATATTTAACTAGTGGGTGCTCGCGGCTTCGCTCGCATTCAGAAATAAAACTTGCATCCCTTATTTCACCCCTTTAAAAGAGCCATTTCCAAAAATCCTTTCTTAGCGGATGCCTACGTCAAAACATTTACCTGCAAGCCAAATTTCAACCCGACCCGTCCAGTGTTTTGGGCTGTGCGTTAATAGATCACTACGTCAGTCAGTCAGTCAGTCACCTTGAGTTTTATATATTTCAGGTGAATATCCCGATATCCTAAACTGGGTGTATCTAAGGGGCATCCACAACGCAGAGTGCGGGTTGATGTACGGGTTCCAGCTCGTCAACAACAACGCCATCTGTGCGCGCTGGTACAACGTCACATCCCAGTCTACCTGCACACCTGTGCATACCTGCACCCTGTGTGAGTACATACTTGTTTTTTATAACTAAAACGGGTTCGCTCTTGGCCATAGTTTGCCAGAAAGTAAGCCAAGTCTATGGCCTAAGATGGAGCGTGCTTACCCGATAAGAACCGATTCACTCTCACTTTGAAGTTCGCTGGATTATAGTGCGTGCATTGATACACTTGTTCTAGATAAGCGTGCCTTTTCTCTCCTCCTTAGCTGTATTTCTAATTACTTAGGATAGTGACGCTATCATAGAATTAATCCGTTAGGGGAGTTATTATGGGCAGATACACGTCGTGGCGGGCGCCGAGGTCCTTCCACGGATGACACGACTCCTAGGGTTTTGTAGTCCACAAACATGTCGGTTTCCTCACGAAGTTTTTCATTTACCTACCGCTAAGCGAGTGCAACATAATTTTGCTAAATAAGACATTAGTAAGGGGCCGGATGTGAACCAGGGTGAGTCAGGAGAAAAAGCAGACGCTTAAATTACCGAGCCACGCTCTCCAAAGATGCTTTGATATAAAAGTATCACACCTTGTCTAAATATAGGTCTAAAATCATCATTGCGATACCTTAATTGGCAAACCAGCCAACTCCACTTAATACCAAATTTTTTTATGTGTGATTTGTATCGTAACGGTCATTAAGCGTGAAGTTTTAAGTCTCTCCTGAAAAATTTACTCAAATGGAGTTAGCTGGTTTGCCAATTAAGGTATCGATTGGCCTTATTGCATCTACGAGAGATGATTTATGTATCGTCCATACAATTTTGCAGCTGCGCCTGTGGCTAAATAAGCCAACACGAGTGACAGAGATACGGTTAAAATATAGGCAGGAGTAATACCTGAAATTTTAAAGTAATATATATATATTTGAAGTTATTTGAAAAATATTTAAGTTGCTTTATAATTAAGTCTGTTTCTCTGTTTCATCTTCCAGGGTGACACCGGCGGTCCCCTGGTGCACACCCCCTTCGGCGGCGAACGCACCCTGATCGGTGTCTCGTCCTTCGTGGCCGGACCACAGTTCGGATGCCACTCCACACACCCCGCTGGTATGTAGATCTTGTAGATTTAGTTCGTTAACATCAATTTAAAATGGAAAAAACTTTCATAAGATTTGATAACCACCTTTTTTGAAGTCGATTGGTAAAATTATTGAAAAGTTTAATTTCAAATAACGCGTTACGGGATAAAAGTATCCACTGTTACAGAATACAGAGTACAACTATCTTACGCCCATGCTATGTATTGTATACTATCACTATACCTAAAATCACGATGACTCGCGGCTCCGTTATGGCGTAGAAGCGGAACGAACAAACACATTTTTGCATTTATTTAATACTATGAAGTATAAGGATTATCAAGGGTGAACCAATTACAATAGTTATTAAAAGGCCACGATATTTTACCCGAAAACGCTTTGCGCTTGGAAAAATGCCTACAGTTGCTATTTCGCATGCAATTCCACGCCGTATTAACATGACAGCATGGGCGAGCATCGCGCGCATAGCTCCGACCGACGAGTCTTGTCCACAAGCAAACAATTTTGCATACTTTGAGCAGTTTTGCAGAAGTTTTTGACGAAATAAATTCATATAAAATCAGCAATTCAGAATATTATGGCTTTTTAATCCTCTAAATAATAACATTATCTTTTAGATATAATTAAATTGGTTTAAATTTTTGTACTACTTTTGGAAAAAAAGGTGAAAAATATTTCAAAACATCAATTTTAAAAAAAATAAAACTATCGAGCGAAGTATACGTAATCGTGTTTTGGCGTTTTTTATTGTCTTAACACTGAATCAAAATTATATAAACTGAAAAAAAATTAGCTTTTTCTTATATGCTTCTATTTTATTTGATTTTTATGAAATGTCGATTTCACATAGCACCCCTCGTTAAAATCACGATGATCCGCGGCTCCGTTATGGTGTAGAAGCGGAACAAACAAACACATTTTTGCATTTATTTAATACTATGAAGGATGAGGATTATCACGGGTGAATCAATTAACCCTCGGTTAAACTTTGATAACTAACCTACACTTAATACTCGCTTGCAGGTTTCGTCCGTCCCGGGCCCTTCATTCCCTGGATGAACGAAATCACCGGTCTAGACTTCGACAACATCATTGAATACGAAGAAACTACTCCTGAACCCACCACTACCACTCCGGAACCAACAACCACGACAACCACAACCCAGCTGCCCACAACCACTCTGGCACCAGCCACTTCCAATCCTGAAAAAGAAGAAATTGATAAAGATAATGATTCATCCGAAGAGGAAGAAGACCCTGAAATCGCTGATCTTCTCAAGCAGCTCATCATAAATGTCAAAGTCAAGGTCAAAATCAATGATGAGGTGAAGAGGAAACTCAAGCTCTTGACTGTGGAGAATTTTTAAGGTTTTCTAGATAAAGATGTAGAGTTTTTTATAAGAAGTAAATATTGTTAGTCAAAACGGTGTCATTTTTTTTGTAATTGACTTTTTATAGTAATCAATTGAAACTTGTAGCTTTAAAAATTTTGCATGTATAACTTCAAAGGGAAATAAAGGCTATTTTTATTTTTATTTTATTTTATTTTATTTAAATATTGTTAAGGATTATTTATGTGAGTTCATTTATACTCCTTTCGTCGTATACATCATTACCGAAGGTCGTGACTCCCCCGCAGAATGTGTTCTGATCCCCCCGCAGATGTTTTCTTGGGCAAGTACATCGCAGTGAGTGCCCAGGCGACCTTTTACTACTTTCTACAAAATGTATTATGTTGATGGCAAGATTCTGCCACTCTCATGCGAAATTACATACTAACTCATAGACTATGCATAGAACAATGTTATTTTTATGTACGTAGCTATCAATAAAGACAGTCTTTAAATAGTTACAAAATATTTATCTAACGTCATGGAAAGCGACGCACTCTCTCTTATCTTTTTATAGACCTATTATATCATCTCATGTTACATTCACATATTTTCTTTCACCTGTTTTTGTTTGAATATAGAAGCTTCCGGGAAAATATCACCCATTTATTACTAACAGGGAAACAGAGACAATTCGAAGCATCCACCTTGTGAATATAAATGTTTGTGTATCTTATATTTGTCTGTACCTATGAGCTATTTGCCGATCTTAACCAAAGAATAATCAAAATCGGTTTATAAATAGCGGATTAAACAAAAAAGAAATACTTACAAAACAAAATAAAATCTTCTTTTCTTTTATGTCTGTTAAAATATTACTATAGCGCTTTCTTGATGGTCCATCGTAGCTAATCCAATGAATATAATTTTTTTTTAATGTTTCGTAAATACCAAAACTAAAATAGTTGACATGTTTATATTATATTGTGCAAGGCTTGCTATGTTGAACTTAGCTTAAGCTAGCGCCATCTCTTAGTAACAGAATTAAATAAACCAACTTGGTACTCAAACATCGCTGATTATCGTCGTATACTATATATATATACAACTACTATATGAATACTATATATATGTATGTATTGAGTTTCTATTTAATAATAAATTATTTATGCAATATATGAGATCAATCCATTGCGGCAACCAAGTTAGACAATTCTGTTTTATATTTATTTAGTTTCGACATCTGATTTTTGACAATAAATGCACTGTCCAATCCAGTATCCGGTAAAAAATCGTATCGGCATCATCATCATCATCTGCTTTAATTCTGTAAACCATAATACAAAGTTTAAGTTGCGTCTAACGCCCTAAGGGTCTTTTAAAAATACATATGAAATACAACCTTTGGGCACGTGAACAAATTTGTTAGTAATTAAAACAGGCTGATTTTCTTTAAAGTATTATGAATAACAAATTCACGTATATTTTAATTAGCAGCCTATTCTCGATGAATTCTTCATTTTCGAGGAAGGATTGAAGAAGCTCGGAATAATTTAATCATAATCTACTTTTGGCGCTTCAATTAATCAAACTCTCTTGACTAATTATTTATTAATTAAAAGAAAATTGTTCCGGTACCAAATACAAACAGATTTAAATTTACATCAGGATATTATTATAAAGGTACGACTTGATGAGTACGACCAGCTAGTAAATTTTGTTTTGTAATACTTGTCTGTTCAAAAAGTTTGTATCACTGATTTATTTTAATATTACCTATATTCTTCTTCTTTTTGATCGAATGAGAGTGGCCAACTCTGGTGTCGAGAGTTTCAAGCCGCCCTAAGGGCCTCTGATATGGCTTAACGACTGCCTTACTAGACAAACGGCAACTAAGCTTTATATTGATATTGATGTAGTAAATCAGGCCTCCAAATTAAGTTGGATAATGACTTATATATGTTTAATGAGTAAATATAATAAATTACACCAATAACTGACAAGAAGCTATCTGAGTAAAGTATATAAAGGTCAGTTTTTTTTATTAAATGACCTGGGGATTAAGATTAGGTCAACTGATAAAATTTATTTCATAACATAATATGAGTACATGGTAATTAATAAACAAGTACTTAAATACAGACAACAAATATCGAAAAGAGTTACACCACCTCTGAGAAAAAAACTGTTATAAACAAAGCAATATTTTTCGATATTAAAAACAAAATGGATACTGGAGTATATATAAAAAATATCATAGGCCAAAAAATGCATTCATCAAGAAATAACAGACATAACAAACCAGATGGCGCCAGGATAGCAATACATCTATTTATTAATATCATAATTTAATCTCATAAAACCTAACCTAACAAATTTCTAAATCTGTATTCACCAACTCAGTTTCACCGTGCGTAATGTTAACTTTGTAAATATAATTGTTCCTATTTAGTAAATCTTTTAATGGCATTATCGTGACGAAATACACATATTTGTTAAAACACGACTAGGGTTTTCCCGCAACGACACCTGCTCTGGAAAATTACAAACTGAAACAGATAAAGTTTTTGAGAGTAAAAAAATTACAAGAAATTAGTTTTTTTTTATAATATAGCATACTTACACTATTATACTTATACTTACGTCTGCTTCTATCGTCTAATTTAGGGTTTTCGTGTTTGATTCCCGCAAAACACAAGTTGTACTCTATTGTACTCTGTTATTTGTATCGTATTCAGTGAAACAAGTAATCAAGAATTTTAAATTTGTAATTACTTGTATTAGGTGTGGTTTTTTTCTATGTATAAATATGTATTTACCAAAGAAAAGTATTTTTTATGTATTTATTAGGCGCACACCACAACACACAGAAAACACATGATTACTAGCAAAACACTTTAAAAGAACTGATCCATTCTGTGCATCACACACATGCGTGCACATCATATGTGTATTATGTCCGTTATCTACTGCCTAAGAGCGTTAGCTTAATTTGGGGCTAGATGGCGCTATGTGATATGTCATAAAATATTTTATTTAATGTAATTTTGGTTAAAAAAATATTTCAACATGATCATCATCCACAGCCTTCTCTATCCCACTGCTGAGCATAGGCCTCTCTTTGAATGTGCCAGCCGCGTCGATCTCAGACCTCATCCATAAAGAACCCACGACTCGAATAATGTCGTCGACCGATCTCGCTGCCGGACGACCCACTCCTCGTCTGTCTTTTTTTTGGCCACCACTCAGTAATAGTTTTGCTCCACCTATTATCGTTTCGTCTAGCCACGTGTCCCACCCAATTCCATAGGTTCATTACTGCCAATCCGACGTTACGGACCCGTCAAAAAGTTTTTTCTCGTACCTTTTGTTGCAGATACAGACTAAAGTTTTCCGTAAGCGTTCCTTGGTCCACTTCAACATATATCTACTCAGAAACTAAGACTAACAAAATGTTGTTTAGTTCGTAAGTTGTAAGTAATGTCCCCCCTGTTTCATACATCACCGCTAAGAGGTACAACTACTCGTACTTCTAACTTGGCTAAGATTTCCCAGGAGCCGAGTTTGCGAACTTGACTACCTAACTTGAGACTTACTTGAGTAAAGTTGCAGGATCTTGTGCTTCCAATCAGCTTGCGATTTTGTTAATTTAATTATAAGTAAATGTATATTTATTAAACATTAATAAATAAATGTTCAGGGACATTGCACACAGCGCCATCTAGCCTCACACTAAGCAAACGCTTGTGTCGTGGATACTAGGTAAAAGATATAATACTTATATATACTTTTCTTTTGTAAATACATACTTATTATACATACAAACGACCAGACTCAACACAAGTAATTATAAATGTTAAAATGCATAATTACTTGTGTAATGCGGGAATCGAACCCGCAACCCCTAGATTAGAAGGCAGAGCCACCACCAACTAAGCTAACAGGTCAGTCAAGTTAATGGTCAACTAACCTACGTGTCAAAGATACCCCCTCGGAGAGCGACCTGCCCAAATGAGCGTATTATAGAGGCGGCATTCCCGCGCTGGATGGCTAGATAGATAGATAGATATATTAGACATAGATAGAGATAGATAGATAGATTATTCTACTTATTAAAAACCTTATTATTAATAGTTTAAAAATTATTTTACATTTAACCTAAACCAAATTCTAAAAGTGTAGAAAACGTCAGGGCCACTTGTAGTACTTGTTCAATTTGTTTGTGCTTTTCCTGACGATTACAGCGTAGTTGTCATAATAGTAAAAAGTAATCTACTATTGTTACACTATAAATTGTGACAACATACTTCAATAATATTATAAGATAAGATAAGATATTATAGTAAAATATAAAAAAAAATAGTAATAAAGATAAAGATAAAGAATCTTTAGTGATAATGTAAAGTTGTAACATAGGTATAAGTACTAATATCATAGAATATGCTACACAAATTACAATATCTCGTCAAATTGAATTTATAACATTTAGTTTTAATAAAATTTTAGAAGTTACAATGTCAAGTTTTATTAATAATAACATAATGAAAATTTTTGTTATTAAAAACATGTGAAACATAGGTAATAATAGGTATGTAATCATACAATATGTCAACGCTTGGTTGACGCGACGCATGACCAAAATGCTGGCCTTTTTCTGGCTCAACGTATCAGCATTGCCATCCAGATTTTCTAAGTGCCCCTATTTGTAGTAGTTAGAAGTAGTATGTTTAGTTTTTCTTCCCTTGTTTTTATATATTATTATTGTAAATATTTCATAACATGGAGTCGAGCAGTGCTGGAACGAGACACATCGATGAAGCATGGAGGAGGCCTTCACTCATTTCTGAGTGCCCTGACGTCACACACGAAACTCAATATTATCACAGTTGAAGGAAAAATCTTATAAATTTAGTGTATATATACTCGTATTATTTATAACTGTTTAACGTCATGTCATGGCAAATAAAGGCTATTTTATTTTATTTTTATTTTTATTTTATTTATTGTAAATATGTCAACTTAAATAAATCTTGGTACTGTCACTTTAGCTGTAATAGTAGTAGTAGTAGTTTATAGTGTAAAAAATAAATTTATTTCTAGATCTATACTTTTTGGTAGAAATGTATTATAACAAGATTACTGGCAACGTACATACATAACCTTTACGACGACTTACTATTGGACGAAATTAGTAAGTCAAAAGCAACAGCAAATACTTGTTCTACACTTTTGAAAATTCAAGGATAGAAATAGAAGCCGCCCTGAAGGTTATTCGTTACTCACAGGAAGGAACCGTATCATATTGTCCCACTCCAGTACAAAGGTGTCCCTCAACTTCTAGGTTCCACTAATCCATGTGTTTCGATCGATAGCCTCCTCACGCTAGTTTCAGATTGACAAGGAAAACATCGAAAAGAACTCGGCGAGGTCGAAGGAAAAAATACATAATTAGGTACTAATGAAATTGTGTAAGATTGCCTAAGATTTAAAAAAACAAATAAGTTCATGTGGAGTCAGTAGTTTTTGAAATCAAAATTGGTTTCATAGAATGTGAGAATAGTTTTTGAAATTTATCACATTTAGTACATACTAGTTTATAAAAAGTGCTGACTGATTTTTAGAAAAAAATACAAGTCTCAATTAAAATGTTTTTATAGAATACCACAATGTGTAATAATTAAAAGGAATTATAAGTAATGTTTTTTATAGGCTGCCGATGTCTTCAAATTGGTTAATTATTGAACACTATCTACTAACAATACATTCCAAATTCAGGCCGTTGGTAAAGATAATAAAGTTTCGGTATTTATAATAATATATTCATATCCAAAATTCACTCCATAACATGCTAAAAGACCGGTTCTAAGGATCCAAGTTATTTACGTATCTATGCATAATAAAACCTTTACAAGATAATTTTGCTCGGCCATAGATTGCTTATTGCAAAATTGACAACATTTTGATTGTTTGTATATTGTGATGTTTGAATAACAAGAACAGACTTTTTATTTTCAAAGTTCTAGACTAGTTTAGTTCTAGTTTACACACACACGGGAAGTTAGATCTCAATTTATTGTCTAAATTGCATGTTTGTTCTCATTATTTGTGTGAAAATGTATCTAGCATGTTTTTCATCTTTGTACAGTTTATGTAAATTTGCAATAGACGTGTTTTAATTGTGTACTTTGCTTGCAAGCCGAAAAGCGTACTTGTGGAGATCGTTATACCTAAATATTCCTCACTGTTACCATCTGTATGAAGTACAAAATCATACTTTCAAAGGTTATGTGTTAAAAACAAGTAAGCCTGATAAACAAGTATTGGCCATACATTGAGATGACACCGACAGTATATTAGACACCATATAATTCAAATTCAGGTTAAGCATGATATTTACTTTCTAAGTTCGTATTTATTTTAGAGATTATTGTTGTTGAATTAACAACAATATCTGTGTAGTAACCTTCACCTGATTCTAAGCAAGCAGTTCTATAGAAATGAGAGTAATGACTACTTAAATACTACAGGGGAAAAAAGGTGGTTCTCCTCGAAATCAACATTTAATTTTCTTAACATTAGAACAATCGTAAAAATGAAACCTTTGTTTTAAATTTCCTACATTTATATAAATTACATTTAGTCTGATAAATCGTTTGCACAAAAACGTGTTCTTTTAATTTTCAGTATCAGATTCGACTGATAAAATATTTTTTTATGTACCTACTTACGTATTATAAGCAGTTTATTTTTGTTTATGTTCCAATAAAATCATAATTAAAATAGATGTGGACATAAATATATTTCGGTTTCAAATTTGCTCCGGTATATAGAGTCTAATATAAATAAATTGTTATTTAATCGTTTTTGAAATGTCTACTTATCTATGTTATTAACTAGGTACTCGTATTTCTATATCCTTCCAACTCATTACTTCTTAATTTGTTCTAGTTAGTCACGTGCTTATATTCATTATTTCAAACTATTTATACCGAATTTTCGCTTTCAATTTCACAACTCAAACCCTGGATTTACAGTACCTGGCGTATTTTTAATATCTTTCACTCTGTTTAAACAAGGCATGTACCAATATTTTTGATTTTCATTCAATTTTTCTGCATCTTCAAAAGTATGGGGCAATTCTGTCCTAGCTGTCTCGGGGAGAATAAATGCTATACATGCTCCAAAAGCAGCTAAACATCCCAGGATTACAAATGGAAGCCAGGGAAAGAATACTTTCAAGTATGTAATATAAGGTGATAATATAACAGCTACGTTACCGCAGATTATGACAAGTGCGACTCCCGAGCCGCGCACTGGTGTAGGAAGTAGCTCAGTGGACCACTGCACTGACGTATTGAGCACCATGTTCACACAGAACCTCGCTATCACAGCACACATCACCGACGGTAAACCAGCTTGCACAAACATCGTTAACATACAAGCGACGCTGTTCACTGACAACATCATTATAACCAACCATCGCCTTCCAAGGTAGTCCATGATGAAAGCACACAACAGCACTGACGGTAGCTCCGTAGCGCTGCTTGCGGCGAACGAATGGAACAAGTTGAACTCTAACTGGTCCAAGTTTCTGTACAAGGCGTCGAATATTATCAGACTGCACATGTACACTAAACACACCCGTATCAAATTATTACGCAGAAGCGATCTCTTGAAAACTTCCAAAATACTCAACTCTTCTTCTCTGTTGTATGTTTCCTTAAACTGCTGTATCAGGTCCGGCGATATTTGTTTTTTATTAATTCGAGCTATTTTTTCAATCTTACTCACAACTTCATCGATCCTGCCTTTGGAGAGTAACCATCTCGGACTCTCGGGTAGAAACCATAAAGCCAGTATAGAAAACGCAAGCGGTATGCTTGATACTAAACTTAGGATCTTCCAATGACCGCAGGCTAATGCCAGGAATGGATACAAAGTCGCAAATATCGAAAAGAAAACGGCAAATGATCCGTTGGCTAAAATACTTCTAAACCTCGGAGCTGTATATTCTATAACGATGAGATACGGAAACAGCAAGCATGTATCGTAAGCCATTCCCATAATGAAGCGACAGATTGTAAACACTGTAAATGTGTCGGCGAACGTACTGGCCAGTCCACCGATACATCCGATCATACAGCTGGCCACTGTAGAAGGCACTCGCCCGAATCTATCTGCCAGGTATCCGATGAAAATACTTCCAATTACAGAGCCAACAAAAAATAAAGCTTGTGCCGTTGCTTGGTAACTCTTTTTGTCACAGACCCATTCATAATCTGTTGAGATAGTTGGATACGGAATCTCCGTTCGGTCAAACTCCCATCCATTCTGACAAGGGACAGTGGTGGAATCGTTCAGCATATTATATCCTTGAGCAAGAACTTCTGTCCAGTTAGCGTTGAATGCTTCACAGTGTGAGTATCCAAAACTGTCGTCATCATCTTTTGGTATCGCTAAATTTATCCTTTCCTCTTGAGTAAGATTTGCCAATTCTGGTATCCAACACCAGTGTCGCGTCGGTGCTTCTGTCATAAACAGCTGAGAAAAATACACGTTCACTCCGAAAAAATAAAATGGCAGTGTGGAGAAAACTACAAGAATTTGATACCAGCCGAATTCCCCTGCTGAGGATAGTAAAGTATCATAATCAAAACTTTCAGCAGTTTTCCGCTTTTTGGAGTCAGCGTCGATTGATTCTTCTGTCATTATTTATAACTTTATTAACTGGTACAAATTTCCGCGATCAATTAGGCAAGCGGCGCGTGCGCCGGCAACGATGCTCAACTTCAACTGTAGGTAACTTGAGATACTTAAAATAATATGGGAGGGAACGTGAACACGAGTGAAGTAAAAGATGTAAGTTAATGTTTTTATTATCTAGACTTCTGATAGCGTAATTAATTTTATTTGCTAAGATGGGAAAGTGTATTTTTATTTATTTACGACTATGTAATTCCGAAATAAATGACTTCTGTTCTATTCTACTTCTAAGTTATAAAGAATTGAAGTACCTATTAAGTTGAAAATGAGCTATATATTTCAGTGAACTGTGTAATAATGCTTATAGTTAAGTGCCAAAAATAAATGCAAGGAATTATAGTTTTAACTATTACTAAAATTACTTCTATAATTATTTGCCTGGTATTTTGAATAAATGCATATACTTACTATATGTATATAATATACCATTTCGGTTCTCCTTATAACTTGTTTGTGATATTAACACTAATCTACCTAACTTTATACAAAGTTACTGCTAATTGACGCATAACATTTTAATGATAGATTAAATGCATCCATGCCAACAAATAGTGTGTGAATTTTTAAAGATCGCGTTAATATCCAACTTTCTTTCAAAACAGTTTCTCGATCATTGTCAAAATTTGAAACGAATAACTAGAAGTAAGGGAAACGAAACTTGTTCTCTGTGTAGGTATAATATGTTTTCTACCTAGTCCCTCAAGGTCACTGCGGAGTTTTCGGGTAACCCTATATAAAAAACATACCTATATATCTTACCTATCTGTTATAGATATGCTAATTTATATGTCACTGAACTTGTTCTTGCGTTAAATTTAGATTGTCTGTAGGAATTAGAGAAACTGAATTTTGATGTAATGTTTGCAGTTATTTTGAACAGAGGCCAAGGATAAGATTGATAAAGGTTTACTCTGATGTGCAGCATTTTTCAGCCGCTCTTACTGCATCTGACGTTGAAAAATCTACCTTATATACCTATGACGAATGATTAAATTCACCTTATATACCTATGACGTCTGATACCATACCATATATACCTTAAATACATTGCTGATTTAATATAGATAGAATATATACGGGCCTTTACAGCGAAGATACTACAGATTTCGTTTGCAGCGATATAGACGGCCGAGCGAGGCAATGTACGGGCGGCGCTTAGGTACATTCTGATCTCTAAAACTATGGAACGGGTTTTGATGTGTTTTTTTAACAAGATAGAGGTTGAAGAGGACGGTTTTAAGTATATATCGTGTATGACCGTGCAAAACCGGCCAGGGACCGGTAGTCTTTGAAATAAATTAATAAGCTATACAACTTTATTTATCGCTTGGTTGCCTGGAATAGATTGCTTTTAACAATAAGGCCGCCACTTGTGGCACTAGAGTAGTTTGTGACTGAAATGTTATTAATTTTATGTGTGTGATAATAAAGCATTATCTATCTATATAACATTTATGCGAGCTTACATCATATATATATATATATATAATACTTTATTATCACACACATAAAATTAATAACATTTCAGTAAGTATATATATGTATATATAGGTAAGCATATATATGATGATGTATATGATGTAAGCTATATATTATATTCATACTTACATCACTTTCAGTACTTATTTCATGTTCATTGTTTTCTTAAAAAAAACTTCAGTTAGACGTCATAGTTTCTTCTCGGTTGTCATGTTTGCATTAAAACAGTATTGTTTATAATTTAGCTTTGGTAGGTAATATATTACAGAAAGTTATTCAAAACAACAGAAGACACACAAAATCATGCTTCGTTACGTGAATTCCAATTTGTCGCACTTTGACGATATTGAAAGAAAATTCTGAAAAATATTTGTAGTTTTATCGTGGACTTGTGGACGCCCGCGGCTTCGCTCGCATTATTTTGAGATAAAAAAACTATGAAATATTGTATACAGTATAAAGCAAATCAAATATAAATTTATTTACAGAATAGTTATACATGGTAGAATATTTATATAATTAGATCAATACATTATTATAAATACAGATCAAGAACTAGGCCAGGCCTGTATCTCGGTGGCCCAAAACAGAATTATTATTTAGATTTAGGTATGTTTATGTTTTTAATTATGTTCAGTTAAGCTGCCTAGGACATTTCTAAGAACTCATACTACCTACATACCAAAAATCATGACGCTCCGTTTAGCCGTTTTTGCGTTATGAGCGTTTAAATAAACAGATAAACAGACATAATACGAGTATATTCTAAATACTGCTGAAACATGTTATGTTATGGATTCAAAGTATACCTACCCAATTTTTTTTAAAATATCTTCTATGTTCAGATTTTTTACTCTCTTTAGCTTTATTATATTTATAGAGTATAGAAAGAAGATAGATTAGTCTTAGTAATAAAAAGCTGAAAGTTCATTTGTGGATGTCCAACGAGTAAGAAGCTTCACTGCTTTTAATTAAATTATTATTACGTTTGTATTATTTTTTCGTCTCGAATAAAAGCCTGATGAAAAAACATATCTTTCTTTCCATTTTGCAGTATTATTTATGAACGTTCTCCTGCCTTAATAAAATTAAGTACGATTCCAATTTCATTTATTTACAAATAAGTAAAGCTCGGCATATAAAGGATGGGCCATAAAACGAGTTTAGGCAATAAATCTATATTTACGAGGCGATAAAACGCTGGCAAGTCTATAATAATAACTTGAGCTATTTTAGATTTTCTTTTTGTAGTTTCTTTGAGGGATCTTGGTACCTACTATGTATGTGCGAAACTTCTCAGTGAAATATTTTGAGGAGGTTCGACCCTCAGTAATAAAAAATACGAATTAAGACGGAACACATTATCTTGAAAGAAAGAAAATATACCGCCCAATTACATACTAGTTTTTAAGTTTTTTATTCTTCATATTGACATTGACATTATTTTTCATAATAATAGAATTGAATAAATTACATACTCTTTTTTATATATTTTTTATTGAGTTACAAGCCTATTTAGTACTACTCGTATTTACGTCTAGGTATGTACCTAAATTTTTAGTTAATTTGAATTGTTATGTTTGAAAAAGTAGATGATACAAATTATTTTGCGCTAGAGCTCTGAATCTGATATAATGGAAAAGATGCAAAGAATTTTTTTTCTTTCAGTATTATGTACCTAAATGTGAAAACTACGTAAACTTAATTTTTCAGTACTTAATATTGTAGGTAGTAATATCGTAGAATCTAGTTAATGGCTGCCTACGCACGAATACCGTTTATTTGCCTACTCATCTAATCAACATACAGAACTCGCAGATTCCGGAAAGATCGTATTAATCAAATGAAAACGGAATCGAAAACTGCCTCCATTTATTATGAGTACATTGTATCACATAATCTGTGGCTTTAGAACCTCAACAGAAACCACTTGACGTTATAAGACTTACTTAGACATACAATGTGATCTACTTGTAATTATCTCTAAACCTAAGGAAGAGCCTACACTAGCGTAGAGTGAAGCGCACAAAATTATTTGCAACATAAAGTTATGTATCTCTAACTTATTATTTGTCTTATGTTTTACGGCCTATGGAAACTCTTCCTATTACATAATACTTGCTTATAACTTAGGTAAAATATTTTTACACTTTTTTTTTTTTTTTTTTTTACATTAAATAGGCTTACGTTTGACTATAGCCTGCCTGATGTTAAGCACCACTATAGTCTAAGATGTAGCACGCTTGCCTAGAAGAAACCTATTTACTCTAGATTTGAAGACCCCTGGGTTATAATTTTCTTTACACATAACAATTAGACTGAAAATTAAGTTAGTTCGTATGAGCGTGGAGAACTCTCGTGTTATGAGTTAACACTATACATAACATACATAACTAATCTATATTACGTGCCATCCAGCCCACGGAAGTGCCTAGATGTAAATATTTTGTCTTTTTGCAGTGACCATCAAATCATCATATCATCCAAAAACGCAAGATAAATTTTGCACAGTACACTGAGGCTTTAGCCACAGTGTACTTAAAACTAGTGGACGCCTGCGGCTTCGCTCGCTTTATTTCAGGATAAAACGTAGCCTTTCAGACTCCTAAGATCTTATACTACCTTCATACCTACCAAAAATCATCATGATTCGTTCTGCCGTTTTTGCGTGATGAGCTTTTAAATAAACAGACAAACAGAGACACAGATAAACGGACAAAAGTTATAAAAACTGCTGAAACGTGTCTTGTCTAATCATCGATTTAAAGTATACCCAAACATTTTTTTATATCTTTTATGTACAGATTTTTGACCCTCTTCAGCTTTATTATATGTATGTATATATAGATTCTATATTACCTAGTCAAGTGTTGGATTAAATCGAGTTGGCTTGATGCTAAAATAAATTCCATTTACACAACACAACGTTTTTTATCAATCTGACGAATTTACTTAGCCTAGAATTTACATTTAGCCGGTCTTTTAATTTGTTTCCTCAATGTCCTTCCATTTGAAGGTCAAAGATTACAGAGGCATAACCTTTAAATAAATTATGTAATTATATGTATTGTGTATACAGAAACACAGTTCAATTCCATCCATTTTTGGTTTGTTGAAATATTGAGCCATATATCACAAGATATTCTTAATTAATATGGACTGGTCGTTTTTAAATAATAACAAAAAAATGTATGACGGAAAAATAAATAACGTATCAGCGCTTTTTAATGAATAAATTACAGAAGAATCAGTTATTATGTTGCTGTCTGTATTGTGTAGGTATTTGTGTACATATTCGATATTCTAATTATAATTGAAGTCAGAATTTTATTAATTGTGAAAGCTGTTTACATTATCTTAGCAATTAATTGGGAATCGTCTAAATTAAATTACATTGGTAAGTGAAAAAAAAAATGGAATAGCCAATGACTAGATAGCGCCAGAGTAAATAAACAATTATTTTTGGTTGCTGTTTTTGTGTTGTCAAAATAATTACGACTCGACGAAATTACATTTTCCGTGTAAAGAAATGTCATTATCATAATCATCATCATCTTCGACCCTATCCTTAATCATATACAGGGTCCCTGCTAACTTTTAAGGGCGGCTATAATATTATAAATCAAAAGCAACGATTTTTGTTCCACAACTTTTTGAAATTCGCGGATAAATCAATTATCATGTATCCAATTACTTCCTGCAATGACCCTTGTCTACAACTATATTGAACTATATCACATACAAGTAGGTTTAGTTTAACTAATTATGGCTAACCATAAATCAGTTTTGAAAGTATACTTAGCTTATTTGTGAACACATTCTGTTTTGTGTACCATTATAAATAAATAAATAAATCAATAAGAAGAAGGCAAGATTCCGGGAAAATGAAGCCCTGGCCTGGCTGAAGGATGAAATGGCTAGACGACATCAAGAAATGGAAGTTAGCTACCCGCATCCAAAAGAAGCAGCATGGGATCGCAAGAAGTTTTGCCAACTGACCTCCGAACTTTAATATGAAGATGGCACCCGATGATGATAAATCAATTCCTGCACCAAATCGAATGACTTATTAAAGACAGTATTCAGAAATGCAGGTGTGAACCAAGCTTTACGCCCAACAATTTTCAACTATAAAACTTTTTTGTTCATTAAACATCCAATAAAGCAATGCAACCGATTGGAGTTCCCATCACTATCATTAAGTAACATCACTAGCAGTCGAATATAGCTGAACTCTATATTTTCGTGACTAAAAGCATTTTGTTTTCTATAATTTGGTACAATTAATTTGTTTCGAGACTCTATGCCAACTCTATGCAAATGCGACTTATTGATTGATGTGAGAAGAGCCAAAAATAGACCAGGAAATGGTACTCGTATTTTGTTGTATTATGTATTCTGTGACTCAACTAACATTAATTGTTTAAATCGTCTAGTGGCAGCTAACATGCAGATCTATTCTTATTCACTAATGTTTATTGTTTTGTTGCACACAACATAATTATGTACATAAAACTTTGCATATGCTGTAATATAACATTAATTGTTAAACGAGAAGTGGCTAACATAATCTATACATAAACAAAATGACGTAAATCTGTATGTTGTAAACAATATGTAAACTAAGACAGTAAACTATGTACGCAGTCTCAATAGCGTTTTATCGAAGCGAATGATTTTATTACTTCACAAAACTCATCACTGTGTAAATGTATGTTTGTAGAATGTAAAATAATATGGGTAGAGGTGATGAGCTCAAATTAGGGAGTAGTGTCGGAAAAACCGTATTACAAATTATATTATATAGTAACTCTAGAAAAAAGATGATTAAAGTGTTATAAAAATAACCAGAACACATATTAACTTTTATTCAAAATAATGGATACAACGATCATTCTGAAGAATAAAATAAAAGATTTTTGTCACTAGGCAATACCGACTGCAATAAATCACGTCTATTTATTATAATGCTATAAGTCCTCCGCAAACAGTTTCTGTGTTTTCTAATCTTATAATGCAATAAGATCCGTTTATCATGCATGTGTATTGACACGGTGGTTTTATCAAGCAATCCAAAGTCAAACATGAAAACAAAAACGTATAAAACGCCCGGTACCATGGAATAATCACCAGTTAAACTAAAACAATCAAAAGATACATACGTATCGACAAAGACTGATTCCTAATTATAAAAGTAGCAATTAATTATAAAATTAATATTAAAAAGATCACAAAAATGTCTAACGAGGCAGCTGCAAACAAAACTGAAACAAGAAAAGGTCAAGAGTTAAATAAACAATTCTCTGAAGCAGATAAGGTACAATATGACGAACTTTTATCATCAGCTGGTGAATTCGGAAGATATCAACTTCTGCTCCTACTGTCAACATGCCCATTCTACTTGTTTGGAGTAGTTGTATACTATGGACAGATGTTCATCACCGAGACGTCCCCGAACCATTGGTGCTGGGTCCCGGAGCTGGCAAACTTGAGCGAAATCGACAGAAGAAACCTTGCCATCCCACAATCACAAAATGACTCCATATTTGGATACTCACGCTGCAGCTCCTATATAGCCAACTGGACTGAAGTACTAGCGAATGGACTGGTACCGGACGAGTCTTGGCCGACAGCGCCATGTCAACATGGATGGGAATTTAACAAATCTGAGATCCCCTACCCGACCATAGCCAGTGAACTCGGCTGGGTGTGCGATAAAGGCAGCTATCAAGCTTCAGCACAATCTCTATTCGCTGTGGGATCAATTTTCGGAGGATTCTTCTTTGGTTGGGTATCAGACCGTTACGGAAGAATACCAGCAGTCGTATGGTCCAACTTAGTTGGATGCGTCGGTGGAGTAGCCAGTACTTTTACCACCAACTTCATTCAGTTTGCTATCTGCAGATTTATAATAGGACTGGCATACGACAACTGTATGATGATGATTTACCTGCTCGTGTTGGAATATGTTGCGCCTAAATACAGAAGCTTGATGGCCAACGCATCATTTGGAGTGTTTTATTCTGCGTTTGTAACTACGCTACCATTCATCGCCCTCGCTCTTGGGCATTGGAAACTGATCTCTCTAGTGTCTAGTCTACCACTAGCCCTGGCCGTCTTCACTCCGATATTTGTTCCAGAGAGTCCAAGATGGCTCCTCTCAAGAGGGCGGGTCGATGACACCGTAAATAAAATTTTAACTATTGGCCGAATAAATAAAAAAGAAGTACCGCCAAAATTGATAGAACAGTTCAAATGGACAATGTCAAAAGAGAAAAAGGAAGATCTGAATGTGAGCCTGATAGAGGTATTCAAGAGGCCAGTTTTAAGAACAATGCTCATACTTATATGCCTAGAGTTTATGTGCTGTTGCATCGTCTTCGATGGCTTAGTGAGAAGTATTGGACAGTTGGACTTTGACTTCTTCGTTTCCTTTGCGGCCATATCATTTACTGAATTACCATCGATGTTGCTGGTGGCATTCATTTTGGATATATTTGGAAGAAGATGGTTAACAGTGGTGATGATGTTCATCAGTTGTACGTTTACTTTTTTGACCGTGTTCGTGGGGTCAGCCATAGCGTCAGTGAGTTTCGCTGTATTAGCCAGGTTTGCCGTCAACATGTCATACACAGCCATCATGCAATGGGCGGCAGAGCTGTTGCCTACTGGAGTTAGAGGTTCTGGAGTTTCTTTGGTCCACATCCTCGGATACCTTGGAACTGCTATCTCTCCATACATAGTTTACTCCGGCACCATTTTTTACTGGCTTCCTTTAACAATAGTTGCATCAACAGCCGCTATTGGAGGAATTATAGCGTTGTTCTTACCGGAGACAGCTAAGAAAGAAATGCCTCACACATTTGATGACGCTGAACAACTTGTGAAAACTCAAAAGTTTTTCGACATGCCTTGTGTTAATAGACATGAAGACTCGATTACTGATGAATACGTTAACAAGAGCTTTGAATTTTAAAACAATGTAACTATTTGTGACTTGAATAATGGAAATATTTTTTCTACAGTGGTTTTACATTTTATACAATATAACGAAAACAGTAAATAAATAAGTGGTTATTAAAGCGTTCTTGCTATCAAAAAATCACTCACAGGTTTTTTTTTATAAAATCAGAATCAATGTACAATAAAATTAACACTTTGATTAAAATAGTTTTTGTTTCCTTTTATTACACCAGATTATTTTTTGTTAGACAATTTTGTTAGACTTAATCTCATTGCAGCTCATTCTTACTATCTGTTAGTTACGTAAACGCAGTCAGATAACGAAAATGATTTAACTAAATGTTTTAATGGTTTTTTTATGACCCAATTTAAAAGGTCAACTTCATCAAAACGACTAAATACACTCCAATAACTCGACTAGTAACACGTTTCTATCTTGATGAGGAAATCGGGATGAGGATGGCCTTTTTCAATACTTATTACATTAGGTATGTAACTTTTTTGTTGATTGTAATTATTCTCCTTACCGTAAGATCAAATAAAAAGTTTTTATTATGTACCTAATGCTGAGTGACAAGGTATATAGACAGGACTAGTAGTGTTTTTGACTGACGGTTGTATTATGTATTCTGTGCTGACGGTAAGTGAATTATTACTTTATAAGCAGTACAACGAATACAAATACAACATTTATTGATTACCATTTTACAAATTTAACCTTAATTCTATTACCTTTTTTTAAGTAAGTAAGTATACTTATAACTAATTAACAGTTTCTCCTGTATCGGAGGCGCTCCGCAAATCTAATTGACCATTGCAGTATGTTACGGTGAGGATTCTTTGACAATAGTATGAACAAAATAATTACATTTCAGAAAGTAAATTTGGAAAGATATGAAAAATAGGTTCTGGCTAGAGTTTACTAATATAGGATTGTGTCTGTCTGTGTGTGTGTGTGTGTGTGTGTGTACGCCCGTGTGTTTGAGTGTACTAGAGTGTGGTATAATTATTTTCTTAATCTGATTGGTGGTTCATCTTTCATGTCGTTTATGCAACAAGAGAAACTATCAATCAGCAGCGAACTAGTAATTTGTAGTACCTTTAGTCTTCTTCCTATAACCTGAAAATTTCAATATATAACATCTCACAATATTCTCTATTAATAAACCTACGCTAACAAAGCGAGCGCCAATCAGGACAGATTACCTACGGGAGGGCAAAGCTGATTATTATCTAAGGAAACAATGGTTGTTAGTTCTACTAACGAAGAGCTGATTTTAACTACCCGAGCTTGATAAGTTATAAGGAAACATAATATTTTAAGACGAAATTTAGTGTTTACAATTATTTACAATTGACAATGTAATTTTTATGTATTAGATAATAAATAAATAAATATTCCGGGACATTGCACACAGCGCCATCTAGCCCCACACTAAGCAAACGCTTGTGTCGTGGGTACTAGATAACGGATATAATACTTATATACTTTTCTTTTGTAAATATACATACTTATTATACATACAAACAACCAGACTCAACACAAGAAATTATACATTTTTAAAATGCATAAATACTTGTGTCAGGCGGGAATCGAACCCGCAACCCCTTGATTAGAAGGCAGAGCCACTACCAACTAAGCTAACAGGCCAGTCAAATACCAATACCAATAACAAACGATTGATAAACTAACTTATATCAATTTATGAAGTAAGACGGTAAATTACACCGAATTATTATTTTACAGACAGGTGGTTAACTGATTCCATAATCTTGTTATGGTTAACATATTTGCTATTTTTCCCCAAAAAACAAAAATATATTTTATAGTCTTGCAAAGAAACTTAAGTATAGTCATGCAAAGAAACTTGAGTATAGATTAACTTTCATAAGGATTGCATCTTGAAATTTGTCACTGAAACTAGTAAGTAGTAGTAGTATTAAACTCATTATGTCCAAGAGAAACAAAACATTTTCCCAATCAATATTACAGTTATATCAGCAAATATTTTCAGTTGTTTCCAAATTTCGCATTTTATTTTTCATGTTTTCGCTTGTTATATTGTACTCTTGAAAATAAAAACAACATGAAAGAACACAACAACAGTGGTAAAAAGGTGAATTTAGTAGTAAGGTCAGCAGAGATGTTTGAATAGGTGTAGTTTAGATGCGGGGGCTAATGAGGGAAGGAGGGTCGGCAGAAAAATGATCACATTTTATTTGTGCCTACCTACTTATTACGATACCTAAATTCAAAATATTCAGAGATAGTGTTGATGTGTTTAGTTCATGAGATGTGTAGTTATAGTAGTAGATTGTACAAAAAAAGTATCTCTTTTTTTAATTTCAATACTGTATATCAAATTTAATATTTTTATGATAAGTGATTTAGATAGAGAGTAGATACATTACAGTAGCTTATTAACTCGCGTATCTAAGACTGTTAACTGTCATGGACACACGACTGTTTGTACATACTTTAATATCCTGAAACACACACAAAGTTAAGGTTTCTCTCATATAATTTGGTGACCCTACCACAATATTTGAATTGAAACACTCCCATTTCACCCGGACTGAAACTAATGAGTTAAACGTAAGGGTACGGTTGGAGTAAAAACTAAATTAATTACTTACTTACAGCAAAAAGTTTTTGCTCCAAGCTCTTTTATTTTAATTATAAAGCTCTTATTTTGAACTCTAAGAACTAATTTATACTCATTATTTTAATGAGTAAAATAACATTTTGTGAAAAGGTCGCTACTTAGTTTAAAATATCATACAATAGCTGAGTTTGTCTTTATGTCTCTAGTAGGTAAAGAGAAACTGATGTTGCAAAAAATTAAACAGACTACTTTCCTTGGCAGGCAATCTTTAGGCTAGACAAAAGAAAGAATATAATTAAATCTAAATACCTATATAAAACTCAAAGGTAACAGACTGACTGACATAGTGATCTATCAACGCATAGCCCAAACCACTGGACAGATCGGGCTGAAATTTGTCATGCAAATATATGTTATGACGTAGGTATCCGCTAACAAAGGATTTTTAGACATGCCTCTTTTAAAGGGGTGAAATAGGGAATGCAAGTTTTACTTCTTAATGCGAGCGAAGCTGCGAGCACCCACTTGTACGTTAATATGGATAATATGACTATAACGCTACTTATACCTATTATTTACGAGTTATAAAACAGTCTACTGTACTAATTAAACTTTTCGGATTTCTAGGTAACGTTGAAATCATTATAAAAGCATTTTACGTTTGAAAGCTTCGGAGTCATTACTAAAGTATTTCACTTAAAACTCAATGTTAACTTTATAAAATCCATCATGGTTTCAGTTATCAACTTTTTGACATTTTCCAACAACTTTGCTCGGAGAAATCTCGAAATAACGAGCTGAAATCCGGAGATTGTACGAAGTATAATTAGATATACATTTAGATATTTTCTTGGTATGTTAAAATAATTTATGAATCGTGGATTTTTAAATCTGAGAACAAAAATGTAGTGTCGTAAGTGTTTATGAACAATATCTAAATCAAATAAAAAATATCAAAATACTACTTCTACCTGTAACTTACCCGCTCTTTATGACAGTTCCGAGAGGACGTTTACGTTTTGTTATACGAAATAGCTTATAAACTCGGTTTTACTGAACGCGATCAAATGAACTCATAAAGTAGGTGGTGAAATCAGTTGGACGTAAATCAAGATCAACATCGGCATTTGATCTCGTTTTAATGAACTTAGGTTTAGTAAAACTAGTTTTGTATTAAAATTGGTGAAATTGACCCTTAGACTACTACTACTAGTAGCAATTTAGACAAAGGTAAAATAACTGAAAATGTGTTTCTTACTTTGTTGGTTGATTTTCATTATAGTGGTAAAGTCTAAGCTTCGACTTTACGAGGCTGTTTACACATTTTTGTGTTTGCATTTATTATTTCTATAGTTGATGCTAGCAGTTTTGCGCTTTGACAATTATTCGGCATATTTTTTAACGTAAGTGCTAGCCGGTGGTAAATTTAATATTAGATTACTTTTTGTCCCAAAACAAAGGTTACAACACTGCTGTCATCTAGGTACTCTAAAAATAATAAATGCAAACACAAAAATGTGTAAACAGTCTCGTAAAGTTAAAGCTTAGAGATAAACCGGTGCCATCGCAGGTAAGATATTCTAGTTACCAAAGGTAGCGCATTCAAAATGAATGTAAGTTAGGTCCTGAATTATGCAAGACCAAGTCTAGTATGAATAACTTGGGGAGACTTTACCGCAGAGGAATTCTCAAATACCTACCTTTTGTATAAATCATCTTAAAATTTAACCATGTCTAGGCTAAAAGTTTGGTTTAAAACTTTCTCCTACTAGTATTTTGATAAATATTAAAGTACATGCAGGGTAGATTTAAGTCTAGAAATTATTTACTAAATTAACTATAAAAATGTAATTTTAGATAGTAAATAACATAATTAATTTATGGGTTACCAGATTTTTTATAGTTTTTCTCTTATAACCGCCATATGCTTAAAAAGGTGCCTACGGCGAAATTGTGGTCAAGCTCAGGGTACGAATAGTCCATTAAATTATATGCGCTATTGTCCTAATATTTCACTTACTGTGATGTGTATAACTTGAAACTTCCCGGCGACACCTGTCCGTTAATTAATAAAGCTATCATCACAAACTATCTACTGTGGTTAGAAGGGCCCTAATCTCCTCAGGGACGTGTTGGGCAGACTTTGTAGAAGTCCATAATTAATAATATCTCAGCAGGCCTTTCTGGAATACGAACTTGATTTCGATATTAACTATTCACTATGCATTCAGTAGTATTCAGTAGGTAGCAAATCAGAACATTTTAATGTGGAGAAATAATGCAATTCACCGGAAGCACTGAATACTGAGAAAGGAACAATATCATAAGCAACCGCAATTTCTTTTTTATCTTATTTATTGACGACTAAGTAATATTTCTTACGTTATCAATATCATGAACGTTTGAATCAGTCGTGGTTCGCTCGTATGTTTTTTTACTTAATTATTTTCCAAATCATTTTATTGACTCGCAATACAATACAACTCATAATTCCAAATTGGGTTCCAATTACCGTAGCTCATTTCATAATATCGAAGCCTTATTTTATAAGCGGTTCTCATAAATCTCTGTTATAAGCCCGCCAACCCTACACTACGCTCCTAAAACCCCTGAGGGCCCAAATGACCCTACTCTTGAAGTCACATTTTGACACAAGTGTGGGGAAACTCGTAAATTTTATTAGTAGCGGTTAAAGTTAGATAGCAAACTAAAAGATCAAAGGACAGACACATAGAGAATGTAGTTAAAAAGCACCTAATTTCTACTCCGATACATATACATGTATGATACTGAGTTGCTAAGTTAATAGTTGTTAGTTGCTAAGTTAGTGCTAAGTTTCTTAAATTGTAAATAGTCAAATAAACTTTTTATTTATTTTTATTTTTTTGCTTTTGCGAGTTCCAGCGGTTTTAATATAAATAAATAATTAAACTGTTTGTACATGTTCAATTGTGAAAAAACATAGTTTGTCATAATACCTTTGTCATAATTTTAGTGTACTGCCTACCATGAGAAAAAAAAACGCTCTTATAGTCTACAAATATCGTTTCACTAACCATATTATTATGACAATAACTTAACGAGTTATTGTCATAATCCAGAAGCCATGTCAGAGGCCCTTGGGGCAGCTTGATAAACTCTGGACACCAGAGTTGGCCACTCTTATTCGATAAGAAGAAGGAGATGACAATCATGCGCGCTCCAGTCTATCGGATAGAAAGTCGGTGTACAAAAATGTCGTGTAAGCTCCGGGTTATAAATTATACATGGTTTGGATTTCAGAAGATAACTATTTGAGTACATCTCCCTACGTAAATAACTCTTTTAAAGAGAAAAGGGTACACACTTTTCCTTTTCGCTTCACGTTGTAAACAAATTTTTATCGTGTTATTTAAATACTTCGGTTTCAATATCCTAATTTCATATTTAATCTTATAAATACTCACTTGGTCTTTCACGCGCGTTCTGAAGCATTTAGACTCTTCCTATACAACGAAGATGTCAAAGTCCCCTATTTTTAGGTTTATACATAATACATACCTATATGTACCTGAAAATAAGGCTTACTTGCTTACTTACTTATATTTTATACTAGCTGACCCGGCGAACTCTGTTCCGCCTTAGAGGGAATAAATAAGCAAATTTTGGATTTATTTCAATTCAATTAAAAAAAACGGGATAAAAAATATCCTATGTCCGTCTCCTGGCTCTAAGCTACCTCCCCACCAATTTTCAGCTAAATCCGTTCTGCCGTTCTTGGGTATGGTGTAACCACCACCTACCTGTACACCACCTGTGTGTGGTGGTGCTATCACCACTTTCTTTTATATAAATATATAGATACGAGTAGATAGGTAGATATAGATACGATACATAAGCTAGGCACATCTATAACGCTAGAATGCATAACAGTGTTTGTGAATAGTCACAAGAGCCGTTCAACTTGCTTTGCTCGACACCGAGACTGTTAATACCATAGTGATTCAGTACGCCAAGAGGCAGGTTGGATTTGTCAAAGATCTCATTTTAGTTCAAATTTAATTTATAAGGTTTTAGTACAATTACGTAGTAGAGATCCGAGACAGAATTTAGGAAGACCTTGAAGACCGCAAAGCCTGCCTGACTCCCTGTTCCCCACGCACTATAATAATCCAGCGATCTTCAAAGCGAGAGTGAATCGGTTCTTATCGGGTAAGTACGCTCCATCTTAGGCCATAGCCTTTCCTTACCATCAGGCAAACTATGGCCAAGTGTAAACCCGTTCTAGTTTAAAAAAAGACTTATGCTACGGTGATTTTAGAAGATTAAGGGCTATTAAGTCAACACCTGGGCAAAATAAGTTCAAAACAGGTTTTTTTTTTGGTGATTGAGGGAGTTGGCATGTGTCCTTTGATTATGATGAGATCTGCCAAATTGCACGTTGCAATCCATAATAGTTACATTACTACGCTGTTCTCTTCAATGCGAGATCTCGTTGCATTACATTCTATTAAATAGAATCTCTAAAACAACAATACAGAAAAAACGCAAAGAAGACACCGCCGTCGACTTAAAATTCGGTATTCTCATTTGAACCTATCTCTCATCTCTCATTGTACATTTACTATATTATTACCTATTATAAGGACCTATAGTTTTTGTCTACATAGCCTCTTGCAGTATAATCTCGTGAAAATTGTGTGGAAATTGTCGCAGCCTTCCAATCTAGCTGCATCGTGCCTCCCTCAGACTGTGATTGAAAGATTAATTTCTCGAGGGATCGTGCTGTAAAGTTGTTCAACAATGTCAATATTATATAGATCTTTCAATCAAACCAAGGAACGAGGAACTCCTTTCTTTTATAGTTTTCTTATTTGGGTTCATATCAAGGTAGGTAATTCGGTCGCAAACGGAAGGATCTCGTTATACATATTATAATTATTACGGAATAACCAATTACATATTATTATATCACATAATATATATCTTAGGTATATCACATCAAATCCGTCATACAATTATCATAAAATCGAAAGTGTAGGTATGTGTTGATTGTTCCGATTTCTTTATGTATCTATTATCGTATTTGCTACCTATTTCTACAGCAACAGATCGCCGTGATTTTAATATAGAAGTAGTATAAAATTCCGAAGGTTTTGACTACTTTGTATACCTATCCAAGGCAAACGAAGCAGAAGGGCATTTACTAGTGTTACTATAAACTTATATCCTGATGCAACAAACGAAACCGTGTTACCATAAAGTTATTTATTTATTAATATGTTGGTTCGCATTATATCGGTCAATTGGATTCAAAGATATCGGATATCGGACATAAATCAATCCTGGGAGTAATGCTCTTATTATTTATTTACATTACGTAAAACTACAGGGTTATCTACCGGTAACATACGCATATTATACAAATAGTGACTATAGTACCTAAGCTCACCCATTTTTGTTTCACAATTTAAATTTTGCATCTACCTACATTTTTTTATCACCAAATTGACGTACCTACATTTGTCTAAAACCGGCCTGATGTTAAACACCACTGAAGAAGATGAAGAAACCTATTTGAAGACCCCCGGGTTATAATTTTCTGGAAACAGGGCTCCAGGTAGAGAGTGCCGTCTCGCTGTCCTAACTATGAAGGTACATATGAAGCCAAGCGCTTCGTGCGAGTGAGTATCAAGTAACTTTAAGAATAGTCAGTAATGCAATTATTTTTTGATTATTTCAAAACTGAAAACAAATGCTTTTGGCACGGATGTAATGTCCTCAATAATCCCTTAAAATTAACCGTATTTATCAGTAGCCCAGTATTGGTGGTGTAATAATCTCTTGCATCGAGTACTTATTATGGTGACTAGGTACATTTTCATCTTGTCTTATCAATAGAATCATAAGTGTTTTTTTAAGAATGCACCTTCTGGATCTAAAATCTAAATAGATGACTAATAATGTATGATTGTGTGTATAATAAGTAGTAGGATCCGTACAGGAATAATGCCTCCAATTTGGAAGATTACTTTGGGAATACTTCTTACTAACGAAATCCCCATCTTATCAATATTATTGATTGAATATTCTTACTGCTAAGACTTCTTATCGTAGAATAATAATATATAATTATATATATATATATATATATAAACCTATAAATATATATATATACCTTAAAACTAATAAACTACCTATATATATATATATATATATATATATATATATAGGTAGTTTATTAGTTTTAAGGTATTATTTATATATATATATATATATATATATATATATATATATATATAGGTAGTTTATTAGTTTTAAGGTTTTGTTTATACGCCTACATTTATGCATGTCTATGAAGCTACAAAGAAATATTTTTCCTTCTTTTCTATTGAAAGAAAACAACGGCGTCGTGTCCATAATACACTTTATTTTCGACAAGATTGAGAACATCAACAAATCTCTTAAAAATTACAATAACGAAACTAATCCTGCGCAGCAACTACTGCTGACACTTCCAATATTTACATTAAGCTCTTTGGCCTGTACAAAAAATATACACAAAACAAACATACGAAAATATTCGCGATAAAATAGCTAACCAAAATCAAAGGTAACGTAATTTAAAATTAATAAATTTTAACAGCGTTATTAAAACAAAATACACAAATTATTTATACAAAATACAAAAAAAAAGTGCATGAATAATACAATGAATTACAACTCGAAATATTTTGAATACTGACGTCGGTAAACGATTAATTGCTAAAAATTTACATAATGTCTAAACGTTTTCAGATGATCTTTTGAAATAACTATCATTAAATATCAAGAAAGATTTTTAAAATAACGAGAATTTATCGAATTTTACCGAAAAGTGAAGGCCTACTGATCTATTTTACTGATAATTTTCTTTATTCAATATCAATTCAGTATTCATCAAGAGCATGTGTTTTCTACCTTAGAATTCGTAAAGTCAAAACTCACAGAAGAAAAAGATTCACTGAACTCCCTAATATAATAGTTAAAATGATTGAAATTATTCAACTAAATGCACAAACCTACTGTTATCCTACTTGCAAATTTATTTCACTACTCAGAGATGGTAAATTATTTTTACTACTGTAAATTTAATTATAGCGCCATCTATCGTGATCTCGATGAAACTTAAATTATCTCTGACGAATGCGAAAAAAACAGGGTTTAACAACACATATTTTAACAGCTCAAAAATAGCTCTAATTGGAGTAGAAATACTACTTTCCTTTATAATTTCCATCTCTGAGTAACACAGTGTACTACATACGCGTTACATACCGTTTTACAATTATTTTGGGAACCCCAATAATAGTCTAGGAGCCTATGTTACAGTTAGAAAATAATCTCACTAGCTCCTCGCATTATTAGGAATTAGATGAAACTCAACTGTAGAAATGTGACTTAGAATCCATATAAAAAGTATTAAGTAAGTATTCAAATTCGAACCATACTTAAAGGTTTGGATTTTATCTAAATGAAAATATGTTATTAAAAAAATATTTCATAGTTGCTGCTTTAATTTGAAAAGCAATATTATTGAAAAATACTACGGATTGTTTGTTATGGTATCATCACATTGGTAACTTTTTATTGTTTACAGGATTACGATCTTTCAGTCCACATCTCTAAGGTCGAGTTTCGGACAAAGCGTAACTAACTAGTAGAGTAGGCACGAAGGGGTCAGTACATTTGGCTTAGTATGGGAAACCTTAAGTATATCACATCAACTATTACAATAACATACAGTACCACCTCGATAATACAATAAAAAGTAAGCATTCCATCTAAAAATAGATTCTTATGACTGAGTTTTGAGATTGAGTTGTACCTAATGATTGAGTTTTTGAGACCCGAATTTAAGTAATGAAAAAACTAAGAAAACTATCTTAAAACGAAAAATAGATTAAATCACACACAGGATGTGGTGACTTAATTAATGTAAGGTTGATTCTAGAAATACTCTAACTAGCCGGAGGTATTATAGTAAAAAATGGACTGAACATCATTTATTATAACTAATTTAGGTATACTGCAATTTCAAAATCGGGGCCACAATAAGTTTTAGGGGAAAACAAGATTATTTAGATCAGTATTCAGTGATATTTTTGTATTAACGAGGTCAAACTGTACCTTGGGTGACTATAATGGAATGTCTATCAAAATATATATTTAATTCTGTGAACCATTTTCACACACTTTAGTAATTTGACAACATAAATAGCTGCGTCTCTTTTTTATCGATAACTTATTATTAAAGTAACGATAGAAAAACTTTGACCAAATTACTTTTCTTAATATGTGGTTCACAGAATTGGCATCGTCATAAGTAGAACAAGAATAGAGTTAAGTACTAATCAAAAGTGATGTACAATCATATTGACACAGTATAACTAACAAGCAGTATGGACAAGAATATAGTACACTTTTCAATAACTAAGTTTCTTTACTGCCACATATTTATACTGTTACCAATATAAAACTTAATTACAGAAAAAAAGTCGTGCGTGAATAAAAATATGTATAGTCAAGTGTTAAAAATAATAAAATTTGAAAACAAAATGTCTATCGATCTACCTTATTAGTACTAGATATTTAAAGCAAACGTAAGTCACGAAAATCGAGGAGAAAATGTCTACCCAAGGCTAGGGTAAGCGATATTAAATTACCACTAAAATATATTTATACTAATATCTATCTATATTTACCCTACAAATAGCGTTGAGCTGAGATCTTGCACCCTAATCGAATAAATTACGTTTACCCTATTTATTTACTTGTCACTATATACGTAACATGAAAATTTTACCCAAAAAATAAGTCCTAATATAATATTAACAAGATGCAATATAGTTTCTTTTCTTTTTTAATTTATTTTTTTTAAACAGAGATTAGATAGATGTTAAGTAGATATTAAAGTAGTATTAACATTAATTTTGCAAATGATAATGAAAAAATAAAATTAGAGCTTACTTAATTTTTCATTAAAATACCAGGTCTAAAGAGCACCTTGTATAACTAAATGCATTGTAGAACCATTTTCTTATTTATGAACAAGTTATTTGTATGAAGAATAAATCTAAAATATGAAGTCAAACTTTCATGTTACGGCTAATTTTCTGTTCAGCAGAAAATTAGCAAAACCGTATCTTATATTCGCGGTGGAATTCGTAGTTTCCGTAGAAAATGTGCAAAATTTTAGCTGTAACATATGAACTTTCATTCGTATAGAAAACCTCGAAATATTCTATTTTCCATCAATATTCAAATTTTCGTAGATATGAATCATCAATCTTAAAAAACTTCCAATAAAAGTAAATTGATGTTAGCACAGTACGAGTCGCGGGTTCTTTATGGATGAGGTCTGCACAAGATCGACGCAGCTGGCACATTCAATGAGAGGCCTATGCCCAGCAGTGGGATAGAGAAGGCTGTGGATGATGATGATGAATACAGTACATTTGAATTCAGCAAATCTTTTGCACATTTTCTATATATATTGCAAATATATTACAGGTATCAACACCTACGCTAATGTGCACAATGGTTCTGATTATTATAAATTCTAAAACGCAAATTCTCTACATCACTAAACTACCAAAATAATTACAATTTGAACTATTTCACCGGATATGTGTAAAACAGGATTTCTCTAATGAAAACTGAATATTTTCTTATGAGTAATTTTTATATTTTTTTTAATTAACATTTAAATTGACGACACGAAAAATTTTGCTAATTTTGGTTTTGTTTACGGATACACAATAAAGTATACAATACGTTTTGTAATACCATTAATTGTTTTAATTACGTATTTTTACGTACATAATATATGACGAGAAATCATCGAAATTTAACAGCGATGTGTGCCTAAGAACATTTTTATTTTTTATTTCTTTTAACTAATTCGAGATATTAATCATAGTTTATTATAATACGTTGTCATGATAAGAATGTAACTCACAATATATTATTAAGTAGTGGTAACTACGTTATTATGAATTTTATTAACAATTCAGTCGAACCATGGAATCCTACATGTTGGCTACATTATATTAAATGTATTATTTTCGATTTTGGTTTGGATACACTATTTATATATAAATACATGACGATGCCCGTAATTAATTCACATTTATTTAACGTATCATTATACGTTATTTTTTTGTGATATTTCAGTGTGATGACGGTAAATTTTTAAATATCTACTACACAATTATCTCATTCAATTCTCAAAAGTGTAAAATAAGATTAAATAAAATTAAAATACGGACGAATCCGTAACTGTTTTGTATGTACTATACATTTTAGCTGCATTCTTTCTACCCTCCAAATCCTTTTTGACCGTTTTCCTTTTTCGATTTTTACCAAAATCAGCGCCATCTATCTTACAACTTCCGCACTAAGTTTTATTATGAACTTTAGACTATACTACCGCATTTCCCGTTAGTAAGAGACAGGTTAGGTCCCATAGAAGGTCTGCCTAGTGTCGCGTGCCCGAAGGAGTTGACTCCGTTGCTTCCATCGTATCCGTTCATGTACTGGTTGTTTTGTAGTCCAATGAGTAACTCAACGAGCGCGTTGGCTGCGCTCTGAGCGTTGAGAAGCTCGAATATAATGCAGTTGCATTCTGGCTCGGGGTTCTTGAGGGAGCTCTTGTTACTGGAACTTGAGCTGGTGGAGTTTGTTCCTGGAAGGTAGAGAAGTATGAAGTTAGAGAGATTAAAGATATGTTTTAATATACAGGCTTCCTGCTAATTAACACAACATTTTAAGCGTGGCTATAGCATGTCACAAAACAAACAACTTTAGTTTAAGGATTCATGTAATTTCTGGCCGTACCAACTAAAGTGCACTAATGCTAAAAGTTGTCACAAGCGACAACATAACATTTGTTGGTACATTGTATGTCATGTGCATTTAAGATCGTCCAATTCTTGTGTATTATTAGTAAGATTTTAAATCCTTTTAGGCTTTTAGAACATAGTGACTCCACGCGATTATCTCCGCTAGGTGAGCTAGGGACGTTTCAGTTTTTTTTTTTATTTCAACATATCTTTATTTCATTCAATACAACACATACTAAGCAGAATATCAGCGCTGGTGGCCCTGTGTTCCGCCAGCACTAGGCCGAGTTGCGGCTGTATTGGGGCATCACATTCTTAGCATGTAAGTTTAGTAAGTAAATAAGTTTAAGTTTGTGTGTGTCTCAATAAATATTATTTCTTTCTTTCCTTTCTTTGGTCTA